>JACEFZ010021984.1:0-20321 GCA_014155875.1 Cepaea nemoralis | reverse complement strand
ACGAGTGAAAAGGCAGTAAAAATGTTGCTGATAGACAGTGGGAACCACCCATGACATTCTTATTTGCTAGGTTCCCACAACTGACTGTTTTGCTATCTGAAGAGACAGAATTTAGGCACTGCTCCTGTCTGCACCTTGTGATGTGCCTGAACTCCTACACTCCATGTTTCAGACAAGCCCTCTGTCTCTAGCCAGCCTCTCTCTAGCTTTGTCTTCTCAAGTGAGGGTGAAGATCAGGTTTTTTTTTTTTGCACAATTAAGACCAATCAGTTCCTGAAAATTGAAAATGCTACAAATGAATGTTGCGTGAGGAAAATTGCAAACCCACCCACAAGCAAATATTTATCGTTGCAGCTGAGGGAATTAAATCCCAGCCCAAAATCTTCTTTGTCAAAGCTGGATGTCTGCCGAAAGATAGAACTGTCTGCTAAAATATAGCATGTTAGTTATAGGAAGACAACAGAATCCACAACTCTTGCCAAGACTACAATTGTCTGATGTAAGCCACAAATATAGCACCTTGGTAACAGCAAGAGACACAATCAACATTCTTGTCAAAAGGAAATTTCTCTGCTGAAAGGTGCAGATATAGCAAGACCCAACATGATCAACCTTCTTGTTGAGACTAACTATTAAAATGGAAGATGTGCAAACACTGCAATCTTAGACAAACCTTTTCCTCATGAGCGGTTTGACTTCTGTCATTTTATCGTAACTTGACAGCACCCGAATCGTCACCTCACCAGCCTGAGTGTCCTTGCAGAGAAAGCCTTTGATTCTGTTTTCCAAATACAAGGCCAGCTTTGTTGTAGGCAACTCTGAAGGATTCATATAAAAAACACACATTAGAAACAATAAAATACACAAATCAGAAACAATAAAATAACAATAAAATACCACATCAGAAACAATAAAATACGCACATCAGAAACAATAAAACACACAAATCAGAAATTATAAAATACACAAATCAGAAACAATAAAATACACACACACATCAGGAACATTAAAATATCACATCAGAAACAATAAAACACACACAATTGAAACAATGAAATATACACATCAGAAACAATGAAACACACACACTAGGAACAATAAAATACACACTCCAAAAACAATACAATAACTGTAATGATGAAGGCACAAACAAGAGGTTGCACAACTTTCTGCCTGGCATATCATCAGGGGCATACTGTAGTAGCCACACAGAATACAACAAAATAATGAATCCTTCAAAATAAAATATACAATGCACATATTCCCACAGTAATTTAAATTGTCTGCAGCATGCACTTAGGCGAGATGCAGTGAAATAAGCCAGTCAATAAGTTGTGCAACTTGTTTATGTCCTCCTCATTCAAACTGACTACAGGACAACATTTTATAACATTTTTACAGACAATTGTATCCACAACCAGATTAAAGTAAACTCTCAGAAGGGCGTCTGGTTCTGGAGGATTGCCCAGATCGAATGTCTTTTTATCATGTTTCAGAAACATCACAGGTACAACTCTACAGTGTATGTGATGCACCAAGCAGATATAATCATATACGAACAACAATGGACGTCAAACTAACAGTGACACTGTAGCAACTTCAATCAACCAGCCAATCAACAGAATACTGATATCTTAGACACCAGGGCAACTGTTGCGTAGCCAAACTGCAGACACACAGACAGCCTTTGAATGAAGTTCCCGAAACACACACCTGACATAAAACACAGAACTTCAATGTCACACTCCATACATACACTCAGCCTGCATCTAACTCTCCCCCCCATTGTACTGCCTGAGTACCCGGCAGATTTTATCTTTAAAAAAACAAACAACAACTGAGTTATGCCTGGTGCCAGCCACATCAGAATGTAACAAGGACGAAAGCACAAAACTATTCTGTCTATCCTAGAAGAAGAACTTACTTTTGGCTGTGAATCTATTTTCCTTTCTGGCCATGCCTTTAGCCTTGAGACAGGTATCACAGGTCCACCTGAGGGAAGATAGAACACAGGATGGGTCACCAGGTGATCCATTCATGTTATCATAAGCCAGAGACAAAGACATGCCATGCAGTCAAAGACAGTACAGCTGTAAAAGTCATGAATTGTCGCATGTCAACCCCACATCATTATGTCATGGCCTAGAATTCACAATGGCCTAACCCATCACACCATAACAGAAGATCTGCTACGGGACTGCTTCAACCTTTTGTATCAACAAATGAGATTACTGGATTCTTTGACAAGTCCGTCTGCAGTCAACCATGCACAAGAATATAAAACAAGTCATTATCTCATCCCTTAACCCCAGATGGATGTTGTGGGGGTGTCACGATAGAAGTATCAGTAATCAGGATCCTCCACTGTTGTCTGTCCTTAGCAGCAGGCGAACGTGGAAATACTGAATTTGCCCACTCTTTAATCACACCTGTCCAGTATTTTCTCTTCCTTCAACTGTTCCCTGGACAGAGTATGCCATGATGAGTGACATAACCATACCAGTTTGTGACATTCTGCCGCTGACAAAATGGTTCGTGATTGCTTGTATGCATGCTTTCTGTTGTCTCTAATGTCACCTGGACAAGAACATGGTAAAAACTGAGATGTTCTGTCAAGAGTTCAAGTTTCCCAGGAACAGTGATTCAACATTTGGCTCAAAAGAAAAGCTTACCCTTCACGCCAGATGGATTCGAACCACAAGGAACAGATATGATGCCACTTGCGACCGCACTCGCTACAGTCCACAAATCTGAAATGTAAACAATATTAATTAGTTATAATACAGTGACAACAGGCAGTCACTAAATAATACCAGAACACAATCTAGCCAAAGCTCAGGAGTATGTTTTGCCCGAATCGATACTTAGATCTCAGAACTGTACCTAAAGCAACATATCCTGAGTAATTGCAACAGAGAGCACTATATTTGCAGTCAAGGGATTGATCTTCTTTGCTCCAGCTACAAACGTCTACACAAAACCATACATGTACGGGTGTACAAGAAATATGCCGTATAGCACACAGTTTATGAGGATTAGAACATGGGAGACTTTATACATAGTGAAGTATGAATAAAGGAATACTTTATACATAGTGAAGTATGAATAAAGGAATACTTTATACATAGTGAAGTATGAACAAAGGAATACTTTATACATAGTTGAAGTATGGCTGTTTAAATATCAAGAATAATTTTCCAGATTGGTATTCCCAATACAAATAATTGTGTCCCAGGCTAGTTCAAGAATTGTTAACCTGCGTTTCTGTACACTTACTGTTTACAGGCATCCATCTTTGTTTACGTTACCGATCTACTATTTATGTCCTGATAATTCTGGTCCGAGCTGACAGTAATATGCGTCGCCTCAGAAAGACATGATTAGGCAATTCAAACATCAGGCTTTCAGCTGTCTGGCCTCATGAATTAACAAATAAACAAGGAAATGCTACGCATATAAAGTGTAGGAAAACTTGGTATATGTGACGCATGTTGAAAAGAGAGAGGAGATAACGAATATAGATAACAAAGATAGTGTGAGCGACAGAGATATGATACATATGAGAAAAATGTGTTGAAAGACATAAAAAAGTGATAAAGAGAAGAAAGAGAGAGAGAGAGAGGAGAGAGAGAGAGAGAGAGAGAGAGAGAGAGAGAGAGAGAGAGAGAGAGAGAGAGAGAGAGAGAGAGAGAGAGAGAGAGAAGAGAGAGAGAGAGAGAGAGAATAACTCGTGTTTGGGTGACTAAGCGCATTTCCCAAGACAACAAAAGTAGAGGCCAGATAAGAACAGAAAGACAAGTGTGCAGCAAGGTAAAGACACAGGTAACCAACACCTAATACACAAAAACCCTAGGAAAGACCTAGTTGCCTAAAGCAAGATCATCAGACCAGCACTGGTTGATACCAACTTATTTGTCCTTCATTTACCAGGTATCTGATATGTGGTTACTTCAGTGCACGCTCCAAAGAGTGAGACAGGTTGGGAGAGAACATACAGGGCACTGCTCTTGCTGAGGCCTTGCTTGAGACGGATGTTGTCTGTCTAAATAATGAGACACCAACTAGGCAGGCAATGAGACCAGGGACCGGACACGGCCATCGACCTGGCACTTGTATCACAGGAGGCGGCATCAGACATAAAATGGAGTGTCCATGGGGATTATAGAAGCGACCACCTACCCTGCTCTGTACTGATACCTAAGTCCAGTATAGTCAGGGCTCAAGAGGAAAGACTTACACTCACTTTAAACAACACAATTTCAATTATAAATATAAAAAGTTTGCACAAACCCAAAGAGATAAAGGATTGACTTTCACCCAATTAATTGCTGAACAATTTTTTTTTAAAATTGTCCGGCAAGGAAACGAACCTTGAGCTCCCGCCCATCAGGTGGAGACACTATCAACTATGCTACTGACGACATGTTTCCGAATCAACGAAAATTTATAATATAGCCACACACTTACATTAAGTCACGTGACTTGGCAAATCACGTGACCAGCCGGGACAGTTAACTATGTATAATAGTGCACAATGAATAGACACTTTGTTAGAACATTATACACAACATACCCATGGGCAAAGCAGATCTACAATGCAAGTTTCAAATGATCATAAAAGTAACACATAAATATAAGAGAATACACACATATTGGGATTAAACAAAATTAACTATGCAGCATACATCTGTGATGATTACAATGAAAATCTATAGACACACAGATATAGAGGAATTAATGAATCTACCATGCAACAATGTAATGATTATAAAGTAAATCTAGACACATATGGAGACATTAATGGATTAATGATGTAAATCCCCATCTGTAGTAAGTAAGTAAGGGGGAAAATACATACATAGAGAGAAGATCTTTAACTCAACACACTAAATTATGATCCCTGTAGAATCTATTTGGTTCTCATGTGTTCATGAAATACTAGAAAACTATTTGAATTTGTGTGTCCATGTGCTCGTGTCAAAAATAAATCTACTGACTAAGTACACATTACCTAATTTCTCTATCAGTGCTGGCGCAGGTAAAATAGTTTTAAATCTTATGTTACTCACCACTCTACTCCATTACTGGATGAGTTGACTACTTAAGAAATATGTACAACTTCAGTCTAATCTAATGGCACTAATGCTTAACAATTAACTATTACATTAACTAAGCTGTTTAGCTAGGAGAAAATAAAACACTAGTTTTCTCCTATGACAATGATAACTGAATATAATATTATTTAGTTTACACACCTTTGACTTACCAATTCTTCTAGGGAAATAGACTCACAGACTAAACTTATTTAATATAAAAGGGAGAGTTTATACATAGGGCCCTATGAATAGACACTTGGTTTATACATAGGGCCCTATGAATAGACACTTTGTTTATACATAGGGCCCTATGAATAGACACTTTGTTTATACATAGGGCCCTATGAATCGATACTTTATACTTAGTTGAAGTATGGCTGTTTAAATATCAAGAATAATTTTCCATATTGGTATCCCCAATTATCAAGAATAATTTTCCAGATTGGTATCCCCAATACAAATAATTGTGTCCCAGGCGAGTTTAAGAATTGTTAACTTGCATTTCTGTACACTTACTGTACTGGTTGGGGTCAGGAGAGTAAAGAGGTGCAGGGAATGCGCATACAAATCGGCCGATACAGCTGGAACCTGATAAATATATATGTGAGTGGGGAATCTTGCATAAGCAGAGAGAGTTGGGACTGGTTGAGAGGTTTAGTGGACACCCCAGGTACCTGGAGGATGCGCATAACAGGGTTAGGTATGATCGGTTAATAAACACACTGTTGGACATGGAGGTCTGCCCTTGCCTTGTTAGATGGGTTGCAGCATTCCTTTGTGAGCGTACGGTTGCACTGCGCATGGGTTCCTGGACTTCTGACCCCTGTACTATTACACCTGGGTGGTAAATGGAGGTGGAGGCAGTAACAGTGGCATTCCGGTGGCTAGAGGAGACTACTGCAACACACGTTGTATTCATTACGGATTCAAAGTGTATGCTTAGCAAGATGGAGAAGTGCCTCCACCTCCAGTGCACGCTCTAAAGAGTGGGACAGGTCGGGAGCGAACACGCAGGGCACTGCTCTTGCTGAGGCCTTGCTTGAGACGGATGTTGTCTGTCTAAATGATGGGACACCAACTAGGCAGGCAATGAGACCGGGGCACCCTCCGCCTCAAGAAAGACTAACTAACTTACACTCACTTAAACAACACAATTCTAAATACCCAAAGAGATAAAGGATTGACTTTCACCCAATTAATTGATGAACAATTTAAAAAAAATTGTCCCGCAAGGAAATGAATGATTGACATCTGACTTTCATCCAATTAATTGCTGAACAATTACAAAAAAAAAACTATCCGGCAAGGAAACGAACCACGATAAGTCACGTGACTTGGCAAATCACGTAGTGCCCTATGAATAGACACTTTGTTTATACACAGTGCCCTATGAATAGACACTTTGTTTATACACAGTGCCCTATGAATAGACACTTCCATATAAAATATACATAGCATTGTTTATATACATAGCATTGTTTACCTCATTTCAATGAAAATTGAAATGCTCCAATCACCACATAAACAACAAGATGTTAGAATCGGCTTGTTTCCAAATTTATTGGCTGATGAGTTTCGGTCCTGTTATTCTCACTATAATAAACTTTCTAACATGTTCACAGTGAGTATAGAGATACCAATTTTCTACAGACACATGCGCTTTTTTTGTAGTTTCGATGAGTTTGTGGTAAGTGAGAGATCTGAGGCCGGTTGCTGTTGTTTTCATCCCAGCTATTTCCGAATTCAAGTTTTCCCCATATCCGCTCGATTCATGAAGTGTGCGTTTTCCAATCCGGGGCGGTGTCGATTTCCATTCCCCCCAATGAATGGTACTGGCGGTATACGTTGACAGTTTTCTAGTAAACGGCTTATGAGTCAGTATACCACAGATACCATCCCACTGTGGAGTACCCGGAAACGACAGAGCTGATCGATTGGCTAAGGAAGGAGCAAAAGAAGAACAGCCTGATGTGCCCATTACATTCCACCAAAGAAAAGAATGATCAAATCAGTCAGAAGGCCACCAAACCCTACTCAAGACGACTACCACGTTATGGACAGGCCAGAACAGGTCATTATTCTGCACCTCAGAACAGGACACAATAGATTTCGCAACCACATGTATACAAAATTAAAGATTGGTGACTCAGCCATGTGCACATGAGGTTTGGCGTCGCAGACAGTAGAGCACATACTCCAGGACTACAACATATCCAGGCGAACCTTCTGGCCTAGAGAGACAACAGTGGAAGATAAACTCTTTGGACCGCTGAGTGAACTAAAAAAAAAGACTGTTAGATTCAAACAAGAGACAACATCGCAGTTATAGACATATTTCAAGCGAATGAAAGAAGAAGAAGAAGAAGAAGAAGAAGAAGAAGAACTTACCCTACATAATTATGTCCTAATCTCCACTGATGTCTGTCTCGCAAGATGCACATAGCTTGGATGATGAAGTTGAAGCTTCAGATTCAAAATAACTCTAGTATGCTTTAGCTGTTCCAATTTCTTTTAATACACGATCAGGGAGCTCATAAGTTGAGCAGCATTTTCCTGCTCTCATCAGGCCAAATCTTATTGTCAGGATAGCATTTAAGAGGTCTTCTTCTTCTATCGTTCGCTTGAAATATGTCTATAACTGCAATGCTGTCTCTTGTATGAATTGAACTGTCTTTTTCAGTTCACACAGCTGGTCCATAGAGTTTATCTTCCACTGTCGTCTCTCTAGGCCAGAAGGTTTGCCTAGATATGTTATTTTTTTTTGGCATTCTTGGAGTATGTGCTCTGCTGTCTGCGACGCCAATCCGCATGTGCACATGGCTGTTTCACCAATCTTGAATTTTGTATACATGTGGTTGTGTAATCTATTGTGCCCTGTTCTGAGGCGCAGAATAATGACTTGTTCTGGTCTGTCCATAACGTGGTAGTCATCTTGAGCAGGTTTTGGTGGCTTTCTGACTGATTTGATCATTCTTTTCTTTTGGTGGTATGTAACGGGCACATCAGGCTGTTCTTCTTTGGCTCCTTCCTTAGCCAATTGATCAGCTCTGTCGTTTCCGGGTACTCCTACAGTGGGATGGTATCCACTGTATGGTGACCTTATGCTGACTGCTAAGTTCAGAAAGTAGTGTCCTTAGTACTGGCAATTTCCCAGACAGGAGCGCCTCGAGTACTGATTTTGCATCTGTCAATAGCACCACAGGTTGTGTACCATTGCTGGTATTTAGTAATTTCTCTGTTGCTATCTTGATTGCCTCAATTTCAGCATCGCAGTTATGGCAGTACTTTCCTGTCGGTACTCTAGCTGTGTCCCTAGTATTATTTGGGTATTCTATGTACACTCCCGCTCCTCCATTTCGAACAGCATTTTGTGCTGACCCATCTGTGTAGACTCGGATCCAGAGGTCCTGTGGGTATTCTTCATCAAGGAAGCTGAGAGTGGCTGTTCTGCGCTGCACACTGTTCTGTTCTTCCTTGTCAAATATTCCTCTCACTTTTGTCTGGATTTGTAATGATAGTCTATGCTCATCTTTCCATGGAGTTCGCTCTGGAATAGTTGTTAGGGGGATACCAACTGTGGGCAGATCGGTGGTTTCTCTGCAGAGTCGTTTGGCCTGGTGGATAAAACTACTTCTTTTCAACCGCCCCATAGCTAGGTTTTCAAATCTGTTCGTCATAGGGTGGCCTGGCAAGCTGAAGAACTTTTCTCCTTGTATTAGCGTTTTCGTATCTCTGCGCTCACTCAGTGCTTGTGTCCTCCCCATCTTCTCCATTTCCACTATAGGGGTTGATCTCATCCCTCCTGTGGTGACTCTAAGTGCTTGATTTTGCACTTTGTCCAGCTCTTGTAGTGTGGTTTTTGATGCCGAACACCACGCAGTTGACCCGTATTCCAGGTGTGGCCGTATGCTCTGTTGATAAACTTTGCTAAGTATTTTCCCACTGGCTCCCCATGTGGTTCCACTTAGCTTTCTCAGGATGGCTATTTTCCTTCTGGCTTTTGCTACTGCTTTGTTGATGTGCTTTCTCCATGTCAGCCTGCTATCACATGTTACTCCAAGGTATGTTGGTTCTTTATCTTCTCTTAGGGGTGTTCCATTTATCTTGATGGCCCCTGCCTTTTGTTTTGGAGAGAGGGTAAATAGGGTGGTTCTGCACTTGTCAGTGTTTATGCTGACACACCATTTATTTGCCCATGCAACAAATGTATCTACAGCTCTTTGTAGTAATCTGGTTGCCACTGATGTATGTTCATTTGTGCTCCATAGAACCAGGTCCTTCTGCACTTGTCAGTGTTTATGCTGACACACCATTTATTTGCCCATGCAACAAATGTATCTACAGCTCTTTGTAGTAATCTGGTGGCCAATGATGTATGTTCATTTGTGCTCCATAGAACCAGGTCCTCCCCCGATGTGTATCCACCTTGCCACGGTGGGGGAGCTTGAGTGTCCCACCGACCTCAAGCGCTGTGACAATGGATATAACCTACATATTGGACAGATCTTTGGATAGGGACCAGACTAAGAGAGACACAACCTGCTGCTCTGCAGGTAGACTGAGGATAGCAGTCAGAATTTAAGGTCAGGCGCACGAAGCCACAAACTTTGTCCAGACACTTACACAAAGGCCTCCATCTGAGAGATGTAGCTGAACGCCTCTAAGCTACTACCCTTGGATGAGAGAGCCGGGCCGATACTCACCTACCGAAAAACGGAGGTGAGATACTGAGCACGCTACATGCCCAGTTCAGATACCTGTCCGAAGGCTCTCAGCTGGGGGATATGAGGGATCCCCGGATGAGAGGGCCTGCCCGTTTCTCGCTCACTGCTGTACGGAGGTAAGGTGCTGAGCCGGCAGCACATGTAGCCTACCTCGTGAGCGAGTACAAAAAGGTTGAAGAAGTGCCCCAGTCGAATGAAATGGCTACGAAAACTGTCTGTATCTAACTCATAGAGAGTGTAGACAAAGGTGGAAAAACAAGGTGGAAAAATGTCTCAATAACACGAAATGGAACGCACGGCTAGCGAATCCATTGCGTAGTCCGAAGCGAAAGCTTACCTAGTGGATGTCGCCTGCAGACTGACCGTTCCTGGTGTGTGATTGAGCGACCAGTGGCAAGCGAGATGCCCAACACATGGAAGTGAGGAACTAAAGCAGCCATGAGCAGGACGAGGCAACTCCTCGGGTGAACCCAGTCTCAGAGCAATATGTGCCGGCTCTGCAATTATGGAAGCCTCCTTGGATAGCGAGGAAGTGCGCATGGTCTGCCCCTGCCTTCCCTTGAGGGTCGACCGTGATGTCTCTTATCGTTCTATCTTGACCAGCTGAGATGTGGGCGACATCACAACAATAAGTCTAACGTGCCTCGAAACCCGAGGAAGGCTAACCTCATTAAAAAATGCCCGCCGAAGCCGGAAGTGCCGTCCTACGGGTGGCAAAATAAAAATTGGCACTACGCATTACGTCCGAGTGAATTGTCTCGTCCGAACGTCTCTCGTGCTAGGAACAGCTCTGACTACATAGTTTATGAATGCCGCTCTTGTTCGGAACAGCTCTGACTAGGTATGTTTTCTGAATGTCCGTCGTGCCTGGAACAGCTCTGACGGGCGCAACGACAAGCACATGTCCGTGTCGAAAACTCGCTGAGTGGATACCGTCTGCAGACCTGTCTGGTTTGTGCGGGAACGGCCCGGGGTTAACGAAATGCCCAATATATTGAAGTGAGGAATTAAAGCAGCCATGAGCAGGACGTGACGATTCCCTCGGTGAGCCCAGCACCAGAGCATTATGTGTCGGCTCTGCAATTATGGAAGCCACCCAGGATGGCGGAAAATGCTATGGACTGTCCCTGCCTTCCTTTGAGGGATATGACCGTGAAGTCTCCGACTGTTCCAACTCGACCAACTGGGAGGTGGACGGTACCACAAAAGTGAGAGTCTCCCAGGAATGCAAACCTGGTCTAAAAAAAATGCACGCTAAAAGCAGGATGTGTTGACCTAAGGGTTTCGATCCAAGGGTGCCTAACCAGACACACCGCAATCACATCTGGAAAAAAAAAACACTCCGGATGAACGCAAAGAAGAAGAAGAACCAGGTCATCGGCGTACATTGCCTCTTTAATTCCATGCGGTGGATTAGCAACGAGATCATTGATGAAGATTAGAAAAGGTGTGGGGGACAAGACTCCACCCTGGGGAACACCGTGACGCTGTAGTACTTTCTTGCTCTTTAGTCCGTCTATCTGTACTCGGGCTCTTCTATTGTGCAAGTATGCCTTCACCCATTTGTACATTCTTCCATTGACTTTGCAGTTTCTCAGTTTATTCATCAGACCTTCTTTCCAGACTTTGTCAAAGGCTTTCTTCAGATCTATCAATGCCGCAAGCACCAGTTTCTTCTCTTGGAATGCATCCTCAATTTCTTGAGAGAGGTAGGTTGTCTGATCTTCCGTAGAGTAGCACTGCCTAAAACCAGCCTGCTGTGGCACAAGGATGTTTTTACTTTCAATCTGTGATTGATGATGTGCTACAGTGTTTTGCAGAGACAGCTGGTGAGGCTAACTGGTCTGTAGCTAAAGGCAATGGAACTATCTTTCCCTGATTTTAGGAGGGTTATGATGATTGCTTCTCTCCAGGTTTGTGGAACACTGCCTAAGGTCCAACTGTTATTGAAGATCTGCAATAGCTTTGCTTTGGCCTCTGTTCCTAGGTTCCTGATCATTTCATTGGAGATACCATCAGCTCCTGGTGACATTCTCATTTTCAGTTTTGATATGGCTAGCTCCAGTTCGCTGATTGTGATGGGTGTCTCCAGAACCTCATGTACTATTTCCTTCTGTCCTGTTTGTTGCCGTTTCTCTCGAATCTCTTGTTGTTTCTCTGGACTAATTTTGATATTGTTATTTTGTGCGAATGAGTCCGCAAAATTGTCAGCTGCTTGCTTTCTTGTTAAGATGTTTCCATCTTTATGTAGTCCAATTTTTGAGTTTTTCCCTGTGCCCTCATCGTTAAGTTGTTTTATTAGCTTCCGCAATTTCCTTGTGTCTCTTTCAAAGTTCAGAGACTCTGTTTTTTCCTGCCAGCTTTTCCAGTCTAGCCTGCAGCTTGGCCCTTTAGAAATTTGGCTTTTGCGTGCTGGAATTTATTGTGGTGCTCTTGGCTGGGTGTGGCCTCTGCTTGCTTTCTACACACTTCCACATCATTATGCAACTGTTCCAGTTCACTACTCCAGTAGGGTTTATATTGTTTACGGGCTCCTCTTGGTACTGTTTCTCGCGCTGCCTGTAGTATGCATTTCCCAAACTCTTCAACTACTTTATTTATGTCTTTCTCAGTGTTCAGGTTTCTAACCAGTATGCTGGTGCGATTCTTGTACATTGCCCAGTCTGCTTTCTTGTAGTTCCACCTCGAGAGGGTGCTGCTTTCACTTACAAGCTCATTTTCTACAGTTAGAAAGACAGGCCGATGGTCACTGCCACCAAGTTGTTTCCCAACAAATCGTGTAATGTTCCACTCCAGGTCTGGTGAATGAAAAGCCAGGTCAGGTGTAGTTGTAGTGTGCCATGATCTCGAGTAGAAAGTATGTGGGTCAGACGGCTTGTTAACCAAGATGAATCTATTCTCATCCTGCCAGTTGTCCAGTCTCTCTCCTCTCTGGTCCATGTGATCATAGCCCCACCTCTGCGAGTGGCTGTTAAAATCGCCACACACAATCATTTTTTCTGTTAATGTTAGTGTGTCCAGTGCCTGTGGGCGGTCACTTGGACAGTAGTAATTGATCAGACGTAGGTCTGTATAGCCTGTCTTAAGTTTAAGTGTCTGATACTCAGCCCCTTTCATGTAGGCTTCGATTTGGGAAGCAGTGATGTTATTTTTTACAAGGGTAAGTATCCCACCTTTTCGCCTGTCCTTTCGGTCAGATCGGTAACACTGGTAGCCTCTGATTTTGAAGGCTATATTTTCGTTGAGGTGAGTCTCTTGCAAGCAACATATGCTTACTTTTTCTTGGTCCAGGATGTTTTCTAATTCTACTTTTTTTGTTGCTGACTCCCTCCGCATTCCAGTGCATTATTTTAAGACTTTGTTTAGTATGACCAGCTGTACTATTCTCATGTCCCCTGGCTCCACAGGACATCTGAGAAGGATCTCCAGTAGCTGGGTTGGATCCTTTCGAGACATAGGGCCCGGCACTGCACCTGCCTGGGGGTCCAAAGCAGGGCGAGCACCATAACATTTAGTAGTAGTCGACATATTCCATTTTGCGTAATTGCGTGGCATCCTGATTTCTGTTGTGCGCCTCCTAGCTGGTTGTCTCCGTCTTCATCACCTTTCCTTTGCTAGAGCAGACTGTGATCTCACTCGAGTTTAGATGTGTACACATGCACACATGTGTCTGCACATGCATGTATGTGTATACACATCTAGAGCATACTGGTTATTTTTCGGCGCCAGAAATTCGCCGTCGCCCCTTCTCATGTCAGTAGAAACTGTTCCGCCACGTGAACACCAGGAGTTGGACTTTTGCTGCATAGGTTATGTATTCACGAGCCATTGGGGTATTTAAGCAATGTTGGGCGCTCACCCCAACACTGCGCCCCGGCTACATACAGCAACATTTGGAACCATTTAAGAGGTCAAGTTTAATCCTGTTTCTTAGTCTACATTTTATATAATGCTTAGTCCTGAAAACTCTTTCCACGTCAGCATTTGAATGGGGTAGTATCATGGCAGATATCGCACATTCAAAGAGCATACAGAATGGACTGTTACCTGATGCACCTTTAAATTGTCTTACTTCACTCCACAAAGCTTCAGTTTCTGTTTTGTTTGTCCAGACAACCAAGTTTATTCTGGCTAACTGATATTCTGCTTCCGCCACACTATTATCAATAACCCCTAAAAATGTCATCCATCCATCCATCATGTGCCATTGCCGGTAAGCGTGGGCGGTCATGTTCTGTCATCTCACTCGATCACCAGAGTCGTGAATCAGCTCCGTGTTCCTGTCTCGACCATGCCACAAGGCCAAGCCATCCAGGTACTTGCTTCTAGGTCTTCCCCTTGGTCTGTTCCCCTCGATCTTACCAGTTGTCACCAAGTTCTCTAAATCATTTCTTCTCATAACATGCCCACAAAATTGTGACTGTCTACGTCTAATGTCTCTAATCAGCTTTACGATCTTCATTTGTTTCTTGAAGGACTTGTTCATTGGTCTTTCTGGCGTCCATGGTATTCTTTGCATTTTCCTCAGAAACCACATTTCTACAGCCATCAGATGTTTTTCAGCCTGACTGCTCATTGTCCAAGCTTCACATCCATATAAAAGTACAGGTTCTATGTAGCATCTCAACACTCTTTTTCTCGTTTCAATTGATATCTTTTTATTGGTCAGTATGTTTTCATCTTGCTAAAGGCTACTTTTGCCATGGCGATTCTTGTTCTAATCTCTTCAAGGCATCTCCCATCAGATGTTATTACTGTTCGAGATAATTGTACCCATTCACTTGTTGAAGAATATTCCAATGTACTTAAATATTACATTGTGGTATTTCGTTCTTCCTAGTGACGACCATAATCTGTGTCTTTTTACAATTTAATTCTAACCCTAGTTGTTCACTGTGTGTAACAACCGCATCTACTAAATTTTGCAGATCCTGTTCATTGTCTGCAATCAAGACTGTATCATCTGCATATATAATCTTATTGATGCATCGTCCCCCAATGTTGATTCCTTCCATATCTTCAATATTTCTGCAAATACTTTCACTGTACAGGGAAAACAGATCTGGAGACATTACACATCCCTGTCTCACACCTCTCTTAATAGGCTGATATTGGCTTACTTCATTATCAACTCTTATGGCAGCTTGTTGTTTCCAATATATGCCTTTTCCATCAATTTGTAGATCTTCAAGCATCCTTATCATGTTGACATGTCTCACTTTATCGAAAGCCTTTGTGTAGTCAATAAAGCAAAGGTGTAGATCTTTTTTTACTTCTATAGAACGTTCGATTACGGTTCTCAGTATATACACAGCATTTACTGTACCCTTGCCTTCTACAAACCCACATTGTTCTTCTTCTATTTCAGGTTGTATTTTCCTCCTAACTCTTTGCATGATAATTCTTAGCAAAATCTTCGTGATGTGACTCATTATACTAATTGTTCGATGTTGATCACATTCCAAGGCTCCTGATTTCTTTGGGATTGCAATAAATACAGAATTACATAACTCCTGAGGTATATTTCCAGTATCATATATTGTATTAAGCAGACTTGTAACTTTATATATTCCATATTCTTCTAAAGCATTAATCATTTCTGTTGTGACGCTGTCTGAACCGGGGGTCCTGCCAGATTTCACATGGTTAAGAGCATTCTGAACCTCCATCTTCAAAATTGCTGGTCCTTCATTATTATTTTGAACATCATAACTTGACAATATTTAGGTATGTCCTTTACTGACTGAAGTATGTTGTTAACAGAAAAGAGTGAAATATTTTTCAATACATCTAAATTTTCTGGAAGTCTCTGCTTCAATTTCTTGAATAATGAGACAATAAATTCCTGACAACACTTTCTTAAGTTGTTCTCTTCATTTTCTCTTAACAGTCTTTTTGTTTTTAAACCATCGACTTTTGGTTCTATTTGGTATCCCAGATATAGCTTAGGAGCCAAATAGCTCTCTATGGAGTGCAAGTGAACAAATCAGCTTTAGAAGTTGGCAATATAAGTCTTTTACCAATTGAGTGAAATAGCAAAGTGAGATCGTCAAGTAGTTTAACTTTATCAACAGTTTTAGATTCAAAGTTTATTAACTTTTTGCATTTTACTTAGAATGGGTTGTAAAAAGAGAAGAAATGCCAATATTTCTTTTTTTCATCACTGTTCATTCCATATAGTATTTCAGCTGTGTAGCACTTTTGAAAAACATCTGATAGCTGCAGAAATGTGGTTTCTGAGGAGAATACAAAGAATACCATGGACAGACAGAAAAACCAATGACTAAGTACTACAGGAGACAAATGAAAATCGTACATTGATTGGAGAAATTAGACGTAGACAGTCAACATTTTGTGGACATGTTATGAAACGAAATGAATTGGAGAACTTGGTGACAACTGGCAAGATCGGAGGGAACAGACCAAGGGGAAGACCTAGAAGGAAATACCTGGATGGCTTGGCCACATGGCATGGTCGAGACAGGAACACTGATTTGATCCACGACTCTGGTGATCGAGTGAAATGGCGAGTCATGACCGCCCACGCTTTCTGGCATGGCACATGATTGATTGAGCACTTTTCACTTTGTCTTGTTATTGCGATGGCTATCCTGACTCTCAGCCGTAAGCAGATAGAAAGGATGGAAAGGATACAGAACGAAGCCATGCGCATTATTCTTGGATGTACAAGAGATACAGCATGCAGGGCGATGCGCTACCTTCTTGATTTTCCAACCATTGAAGACAGAATACAAATTTGCAGAGCACTTGCCTACCTCAGAGTTAACGCAAACACACTACATCCACTGCATAGTGAAATTAGGAAGGTGAAGGGCAGTAGGTTAAAAAGAGGAAGGTCGTGGATGGGTCAAGCCGAGGACATTCTTCAACAGGTATGTTCACTTGAGGACTTAGAATCTGGCGAGGAGTGGGTACAAGTGCCAACAGATTTCTGTACGTCTCTTTCAGTCTGCATCCAACTAGACAGAAAATGCAGACAAGAAAATCCGGCTGCTGTGGAGGCAGAAATACAAGCTTTGATTTTCGAGAATTCGTTAGACGGTGATGCTGTCATATACACAGATGGGTCGGTCGTCCGACATGTGAGAAGCTCATGGGCTTTTACGGCGCAGGCCGGAGGGAAAATTGTGAAGGAGGACTCTGGTGCTTTTGCTGAGACCACAAGTAGCCAGACTATGGAAGTCATGGCAGTAAGTAAAGCAATAACATGGCTCGAGACACAGACATTCACCAGGGCATGTTTCCTTAGCGACTCAATGAGTATGCTCAAGAGGATAGAGATGGGGTGGATACGAAGAGAGTGGTTGCTGTCTCTGGAGCGGTCTCGGCTGGCAAAGATTAGTTTCATCTTCGTGCCGGGGCATGCGGGAGTACAAGGAAATGAGCAGGCTGACAAGCTCGCAGGTAAGGCTACTGTGGAGGGCGGGCGCGCCACGGACCAGGCTGGCATTCTGAATGCTCTACGAGAAGTAAGACTTTTGCGAGAACCAAGCGATGACTGTGAATCTACAACCATGGTCAGACTGCGAGAACTGCAAATTAAAAGAGGTGTTGCCAAGCAAGGACACTACGCAGGAAGCCAAAGAAAATTGATTAACCAACACAGAACTGGTGTCGTGAGCCGCTACACGCTGCGGGATTTGCTGAGGAGGGGATCAGAGCACTTATGGACTGATTGGTTCGATGTGCAATGAGGATGATTTGTCGACTAACTAACTAACTATTTCGAAGTGTGTCTTCAACTCCAACTATTGGTTCACAATTATTTCAACAGCTGGTTGAATTAATAACCATCTAGTTTTGCAATGTGACATAATTTTCAGTGGTGAGGAATTATCATTTAATGCTTCATATAATTTATTGTATTGCTGTTGTCTGACAGATGATTTGGAGAACCAGTTATGTGTTTTAGTGATAAGGAATTCCAAATTCCTTGGTAAATATATTCTGATGATGCATGTGATAATGCTAGCTGCAAGGAATGACACGCACATTTTATGAGGATTAAAGATGGGATATCTTCCTTCTTCCAGAGGGCTGCGTGGTCTCGAGGTAATGTTAGTTAGTTAGTTAGTTAGTCGACAGATCATCCTCGTTGCACATCGGACCATTCAGTCCATAAGTGCTCGGATCCCCTCCTCAGCAAATCCCGCAGCGTGTAGCGGCTAACGACGCCAGTTCTGTGTTGGTTTATCAATCTTCTTTGGCTTCCTGCGTAGTGTTCTTGTTTGGCCACCCCTCTTTTAATTTGCTGCTCTCGCAGTCTGGCCATTGTTGTAGATTCACAGTCATCACTTGGTTCTTGCAAAAGTCTCACTTCTCGTAGAGCATTCAGAATGTCAGCCTGGTCCATGGCGCGTCCGCCCTCCACAGTAGCCTCACCTGCGAGCTTGTCAGCCCGCTCATTTCCTTGTACTCCCGCATGACCTGGCACGAAGATGAAACTAATCTTTGCCAGCCGAGACCGCTCCAGAGGCAGCAACCATTCTCTTCGGATCGACCCCTCCTCTATCCTCTTGATCATGTTCATTGAGTCGCCAAGGAAACAAGCCCTAGTGAATGTCTGTGTCTCGAGCCATGTTATTGCTTTACTTATTGCCATGACTTCCATGGTCAGGCTACTTGTGGTTTCAGTGAAAGCACCAGAGTCCTCCTTCACAATTCTCCCTCCGGCCCGAGCTGTAAAGGCCCATGAGCTTCTCACATGTCAGACGACCGACCCATCTGTGTAGATGACCGCGTCACTGTCTAGCGAATTCTCGAAAATCAACGCTTGTACTTCATCCTCCACAGCAGCCGGATTTTCTTGTCTGCATTTTCTATCTAGTTGGATGCAAACTGAAAAGGATGTGCAGAAGTCTGTTGGCACTTGCACCCACTCCTCGCCAGGTTCTAAGTCCTCAAGTGAACACACCTGTTGAAGAATGTCTTCGGCTTGACCCATCCACGACCGTCCTCTTTTTAACCTGCTGCCCTTCACCTTCCTAATTTCACTATGCAGTGGATGCTGTGTGTTTGCGTTAATTCTGAGGTAGGCGCGTGCCCTGCAAACTTGCATTCTCTCTTCAATGGTTGGAAAATCAAGAAGGTAGCGCATCGCCCTGCATGCTGTATCTCTTGTACATCCAAGAATAATGCGCATAGCTTCATTCTGTATCCTTTCCATCCTTTCTATCTGCTTATGGCTGAGAGTCAGGATTGCCATTGCATACTCCAAAACAGACATGACCAGCCCCTCGTACAGAAGACATAGATGGCGCTGCTCACAGTTTGCTGCCGCCATCACCCGCATCGCTGCCAAGCCCCGCTTGGCCTTTGTTATCACCTGGTCTATGTTCACATTATAAGCAAGGCTTCGATCAAACCGTATCCCCAGGTAATTCATTGCCTGCGTTCTTTCCACCGTCTCTGAACACAGCATTACAGTTGGTGTTGGATTGTTGACAATATGATTATTCAACGAGAACCAAGTCACTGTTGCCTTTGTTGGGTTGACCATTGCCCCAGCTTCATCACACCAAGTACTTATGCGATTGAGTTCGGTTTGTAGTTCCACAGCAACCTCCTCTCTATCCTTACCCTGACGATACACTAAAACATCATCGGCATATGACAATGTCCTATCAGGTCCAGTGATCTGCTCACTGGTGATTCTCACTGTGTAGGCGTTGAACAGTGCCGGAGATAATGGTGATCCCTGTGGTAGGCCAGGATATATTGTTGTTGGTTCCGAAGTCCAACTGCCATATCTAAAAACTACTTTCCGTTGGAAGAGGGCTGCAGCGATCCAACTAAGGAGGAATGGACTTACGTTTAGTTCAAGAAGCTGAAACATTAAAAAATCCAGTGGTACTCTGTTGTATGCGTCCTCAAGATCAATCGCTGCAGCAACAGTTTCAGTGCCTGAGTGGAAACCTTCATAGACATCATGGGCAAAGACTGCTGCATTGGTCCAGGTTTCTCTTTTTGGACGGTACCCACCCAGGGTAGGTGGGAAAACACCTTGCCTCTCTAGTTGGCTTGATATTTTCCTGGCAATTACCTTCTCCAGCAGCTTGCCTACTGTAAGTAGTAATGTATGTTGTAAATCCCTCGCAATGAGACATAAAATACCTCATATTGAGACATGCGGTATGAGCCATGTCTCATTCTCGTCTCATGTCTCATGCCTCATGTCTCGTGGTGGGTGGGTTGTGGCCTGCCTCATGCCTTCCAGCTCCTGCTCGTTTTTTAAAGTGTCAGCTGTCGTTTTTTAATCAGAGCATCGGGGTTAACAAGATCAATTAAACTCTGGCGCCAGGTTTGCTAATTGATTCAGAATATGTCAGCCGGTGTAATGCATTAATTACTTCCCGTTTTGTATAGACGACATAAGAGGTGTCAGGTGGTCGACAAACAAGCGGAGTCGGGTGGTAAAGTGAGTGCAGTGTCGGGATGCAGGGCAGTGAGCAGGGTCGGTCGGCCCAGGTAGTTTCGAGTT
>JACEFZ010021983.1:15000-57220 GCA_014155875.1 Cepaea nemoralis | reverse complement strand
CCCCTCTTGTCCGCCGGGTGCCGTAACGATGTTGCTGCGTAGCTAGGCTCTGACAATCAGGTTCTCCTGAATAAACCGTTTATACCATAAGTACGACTGATGTTCTCTTGAGTGCGTATGAAGGATTTTGAATACCTGTGTGCGTGTGAGACGTTGACACCACACATATGCTACTACTTTTAGTGCACTGGACTATTGTTTGCGTGTGGGCTAGCTTTTCCTATAACCAGTGTCTCCGGCCATCAGGCAAGCCCACTCCGACTCCTGAGCTACTTGTAATTTACGTTACTAAGTCTAGGATGAGAAGTCAACATTTTAGCCGAACTGACCCTGTAGGGGTTTAACCTCGTCATTAGCACACCGAAAGTTTCAGAGCGAGCTCTCTTATCTATTAGCCCATGCTGACTTCATGGTAACTAGAATTAAAACCGTCAGACGCAATAGAGATCTTAGGCAATAGTCAGGAAAGGACCCCTTTACACACTTTAATGCGCACTGGGATTCGGTGGGCTTCTATTGGGGTTAGATGGACTTCTACTGGTCTTCTATTGGGCTTCTATGGGCTTCTATTGGGTTTCTATGGGCTTCTATTGGGTTCTGATGAGCTTCTATCGGGCGTCTATGGGCTTATATGGGCTTCTGTTGGGTTTGTATGGGCTTATATAGGCTTCTATGGGGCTTATATGGGCTTCTATGGGGCTTATATGGGCTTCTATGGGGCTTATATGGTCTTCTATGGGGCTTATATGGGCTTCTATGGGGCTTATATGGGCTTCTATGGGGCTTATATGGGCTTCTATGGGGCTTATATGGGCTTCTATTAGGTTTGTATGGGCTTTTTTGGGCTTATATGGGGTTTATATGGGCTTCTATAGGGCTTATATGGGCTTCTATGGGGTTTATATGGGCTTCTATGGGGCTTTTATGGGCTTCTATAGGGTTTATATGGGCTTCTATAGGGCTTATATGGGCTTCTATGGGGTTTATATGGGCTTCTGTGGGGCTTATATGGGCTTCTATGGGGCTTATATGGGCTTCTATGGGGTTTATATGGGCTTCTATTCAGTTTATATGGGCTTCTATGGGGCTTATATGGGCTTCTATGGGGCTTATATGGTCTTCTATGGGGCTTATATGGGCTTATACGGGCTTCTATGGGGCTTATATGGGCTTCTATTGGGTTTGTATGGGCTTTTTGGGCTTCTATAGGGTTTATATGGGCTTCTATGGGGCTTATATGGGCTTCTATGGGGCTTATATGGGCTTCTATGGGGCTTATATGGTCTTCTATGGGGCTTATACGGGCTTCTATGGGGCTTATATGTGGCTTATATGGTCTTCTATGGGGCTTATATGGGCTTCTATGGGGCTTATATGGTCTTCTATGGGGCTTATATGGGCTTCTATGTGGCTTATATGGGCTTCTATTGGGTTTGTATGGGCTTTTATGGGCTTCTATGGGGCTTATATGGGCTTCTATTGGGCTTCTATTGGGCTTATATGGACTTCTATGGGGTCCCTGTGGGCTTCATTTTACACCCACATTTCTATAGACCAATCGGCACGTGGTACGCCTTTACTCCCCAAAACATTTTCTCCCTAGCTTCTCGGGTCAATTTTTAAAATCCACCCGTTACGGATTCGAACCATGGTCCAACTATTTGGCAGGCGGGAGTCTAATCACTAAACCACCAAATCTCCCATATAAGACAATAGGGATACACAACCTTCACAAAACTGAAACAGAACCAGCTATTAAAAATCAATTCAAGTAGAAGTTAATTACCACAGGTGGCTGTATGTCTAAGGCTAGCAGCAGTTGGCCGGCCAGGTGAACCAGGGAGAGTGCCTGTCTGCATCCAAACATGCCAAAAGACAACAGGAAGCCTAGCAATCTCTGCGTGAAATTTATGGGCTTTGATGCTGCGGTTCTAGTGTGCGTCTGGCCAGGTCTGCTAGCGTGTGTCTGGCCAGGTATTCTAGTGTGTGTCTGGCCAAATCTGATGATTTCTGGTTAGGTTACACCAGATGTGTTGACTTTGTTTCTGGTGTCTCTGTAGTTCCGCATTTCGTTAGCAGCTTTCTTTCTAGGCTTTAAAAACTAGCGAATGAACGAACTTTATTTTGAATAACGAAGACACAAACAATAGATTGCACGATTTATTGCCTGGCATATTTCGCTGCATCTCGTCAGGTACATACTGCAGAAATCACACAACTTGCGTGAATTAACTAGATAAATCCTCCAAGTTGAAATATACACATATTCGCACAGTAATGTCAATGATCTACAACGGTAAATCGTGCAATCTATTGTTTATGTCTTCGTTATTCAAATTTACTACTGGAAAACATTGTTTTGAACTTCATTTTCACAGGTTTAAGAATTGGCCACACAGGCCCGTCTGACATTCTGCTCTTTTGTCTCTCAACTTTCATACAAAGGATTATTCTGTGTAGTATACATGTATTGACCGTGTCACGCTGGGTTTTTTTACGTGATGGTATGGGAGCCGGTCGTTCAGAAATCATTGGCAAACTACTGAACGTAAACTTGCCAAGAGATCAACAACAGAAGTGCTGGTGTTAACGGCGATGTCCTGTAAATAGGATATGCAACCAAAAAAAAAAAAATATACAGGTATTGGCCCGCTCCGTGGCGAAGGTGTTACAGACGCAGTTAGTGATCCCAGTACCCGCGTTCGAAACAAAATAGCGCGCGATTTGGCAGCAGACCGCGTTGCGCTGGTTTTTAGGCAATGGTATGGGTGCCGGTTGCTCAGAAATAAATGGCAAACAACTGAACGTAAACTTGTGAAGAGATCACAACAGCAACAAATGCTGGTATTGACTGCAACGTCATGTAAATGATATGCAACTAACTTTTTTTAATGCATATATTTGGGAATTAAGTGTTAAGCCTTCGAATTGTTTAGGCCACATGATAATGAGGTGAGGGTGTAAGTTCATTTCCTCGGAGTGCTTGCTTCCCAGGCATTTCATAGAACATTCTGAAAACTGTGAGGGATCCCCTTGTACGAGAAAGGGTTGATCCCAGAGTTGATCCGGTCGTGAACAGGCACGCTATTGTTGGATGTTGGACATGGATCACTGGTTTGACAGGTGAGCACTCTATACACTATGCCATCCCAGAATACGTAACGTTATGGAAGAAGAAGAGGAGGAGGTGAAGAAGAAGAAGAAGAAGAAGAAGAAGAAGAAGAAGAAGAAGAAGAAGAAGAAGAAGAAGAAGAAGAAGAAGAAGAAGAAGAAGAAGAAGAAGAAGAGGTGGCGGTGGTGGAGAGGTAAAATAATAAGAAGGAGCATGTGAGGAAGAAGAAATAGTAGGGGAGTAGAAGCACAAGAGGAAAAGGAAAAAGGATAGTACGAGGAGGGGAAGAAGAAGCACAAGAAGAAGATGAGAAGGAGGAGAAGGAGGAAAGCAAGAAGAAGAAAACGGGGCAGCTGGAAGAGGAGGAGGAAGCAGAAGCAGCAGAATAAGGAGAAGTCGTTTTATTTGTGGGTGAAAAGACAGACAGACAGACAGACAGACAGACAGACAGACAGACAGACAGACAGACAGAAAAAAAGAAAGAAAGACAGAAAGAAAGAAAGAAAGAAAGAAAGAAAGAAAGAAAGAAAGAAAGAAAGACTATAAATAGACCCTGTCAGCAGACATGAGAAGCCGGCTCCCGACGCCATTTCCTCTAATTGACATGTCACCCAGACACTAGTATTTTCTATGTAAATCCGACGCCTGGACTGCAAGCCGGAACAGCAGCCTCGTTAAACGCCCGCTGCCTATTGAACCGGCTATAATTAGGTTCAGTGTGAAACTGGGTCACACCTGGTGTTCTTGTTTGTAGGTGACTTTGTGATTTCTTACAGTTGTGTTTGAACGTTTCTATAAAATGAAGTTTTTAACTGGTTCAAAGTCGAAGGATAATATATCGTTACATGTGACCTCCCATTTGGACAGAAGGACGATGTATCGCCATACTAAGGTCATCGTGTTATTTGCTTTGTTTAATTTATCTTCCCCGATTTCAATGCTCAATGATCGGAAATGTACATTATAATACTTGTTCATTTGATTGTCTACCATGTTTGGTTAAAAAAAAATGTACTTTTTATTCGACAATGAATCAGTTAAAGTCTGTGTTTTTTTCGAAGGTTCTTATTTTCATTGTCTTATCTATTCTCGGTAATCCAACCCGCTCAGCGGCGAAGGACTCACGGACGCAGTTAGTAATCCCGCATACTCGCGTTCGAAACAAAGCTGTGGGCGATTTGGCAGAATACCGCCTTGCATTGGTTTTTACGAAATGGAATGGGTGCCGGTCGTTCAGAAAGTAATGGCAAACTGCTGAACGTAAACTTAACAAGAGATCACATCAGCAAAAAATGCTGGTTTTGACTGCGACGTCCTGAAAAGGATATGCAACTAACTTAACTTATCTATTCAGCCATACAGACCCCTAAATATTGCTCTTATTTTAAGGATCAGTATGGACTAAGGTTAGAAGTGAATTGTAAGAAGACACAGATTACGATCGTCACTAGAATGGAAGGAGTGCCACAATGTAATATACAAGTAAATGGGCATATTTTTAAAGAGATTAATCGGTACAGCTATCTCGGAACAGTCATTACATCTGATGGGAGATGCCTTGAAGAGATTAGAACACAAATTTCCATGGCGAAGGTAGCCTTTTACAAATGAAAAACATACTGACCAATAAAAAGATGTCAATTGAAACGAGAAAAATAGTGTTGAAGTGCTATATAGACCATGTACTTTTGTATGGATGTGAAGCGTGGACAATGAGCAGTCAATCTGAAAAACATCTGATGGCTGTGGAAATGTGGCTTCTGAGGAAAGTGCAAAGAATATCATGGACAGACTGAAAAACCAATGAACAAGTCCTTCAAGAAACAAATGAAGATCGTAAACTGATTAGAGACATTAGACGTAGACAGTCACAATTTTTTGGACATGTTATGAGAAGAAATGACTTGGAGAACTTGGTGACAACTGGCAAGATCGTAGGGAAGAGACCAAGTGGAAGACCAAGAATTAAATACCTGGAAGGCTTGGCCACGTGGCATGGTCGAGACAGAAACACGGAGCTGATCCACTACGCTGGTGATCGAGTGAGATGGCAAAACATGACCACCCACGCTTATCGGCATGGCACATGATTAATGGATGGATGGACTAATAGAGAAGAGCTCTCGTTTTTAAGCTTCCGCAGTGCTGATGGCTAGGTAGCGGGTTCAACCCTTGCATAGTTCAATTGGACATAACTGTTGACTTTTTGTCTTTGACTTGGGGACGAAAATTATAAGCACCTCAGGAGTCGGAATGGGTTAACACGATGGCGGGGGACACTAGTAATAGGGAAAGCAAATCCATACGTGTCTACCTCTTTCTCGCTTGCCTTCGACGTTACCCTCCAGTATGGTTTTTATAAGAGTGTTATGTCTTTTTTAACGTGGCCAAAATATTTCACTTGCCTCTTTTCTATGTCTTTCATCACCTCTCTTTTGATTCCCAGTTTTTCTAGAACCTTTGTATTCAATTGTTGTTGTTTCCATAAAATACGACATTTTCATCTGTACATTTGTTATTGTTTCCATGAAATACGACATTTTCATCTGAATGTCCACATCTCCAGGGCCTCTATTCGACTTTCTAATTCCTTGTTCATTGTCCATCCAGGCTTCAACGCCATATAGTAGTGTTTAATATATATAACATTAACAAATTCTTATTTGTAATGCGTTGTTAATCTCTCTAGATGTTAATACTATGTTTGGCCATTCCTAATCTCTTGTTGATTTCGGTATCGTATAGTTTATAATGTCCTTTTCCCAAAGGCTTTCCCCGCTCTATCAACAAGCTTTGATGAACACAATGAGTCACGCTAACATGGTAATTATTTTCATTATGCCCCAAACGACGATCCTAAACAGCCTTAACTGTTCGTGAGTAGCCAAGGAATTGCTCATTGCTCAATTCATGAAGAAACGAACTCCTCCCTTGCTATAGCAGTCTTTGTTAGATGTTCACAGCCCATCAAATATCGACAAGATAATGGAAAGAACAACTTCCAACTCCAATTTTCAAACACTTCAATTTACAGCTGAATAATTTGCTGGTCGAGGGTAGTTCGTTGGCGTGGCGTGTATATCGATAAGAATAATAACAGAGAAATTAGAAAGGGATGTTGAAAGGTCGATATAAATACAGGGTGACTAATCATTGATAGAAGTTGTTAAATATTTGCCGGTCCATTTAGAGATTCCACGATTAAATATGTGAGTTGGTTGAGTTGAGCTGAGTGAAGAACTGACATGACAGTACTCGGGATATTGCCATACGTGCTCCGTCCTTGCCTTCAATAACAATGGTACCAGTAAGTCTGATTATGTGTCTAACTTGTCCTCGGAGTTTTGATTGTCGGTCAGAACCTCTCTTCACTTCCTGCAGCGCCATTCTCTCCAAGCCGTGATGATTCGTCTGCTCTTCTGCACTATACACGAAATTCCAACAGGCCCCGACCACATCTGCCTTATCATGCACCACCAATTGATGCAGATCCATCCAATCTGTCCGCCTAATCGTTTCCCACCACACCAGCATATCCTGGGGTAAATATCTAACGGATGCTTTCTATTTTTGAATGTTGAATTGAAGCCTAGCACTCTGGCCGAATCATGCATGTCAATTAAGGATTAAATATTTGAAATGTCGTGATTTTTTCAGAGACAAAGATGGTATAGTAGCTAGTTTGTTTGTCTGCTAAGACAGTGATTCGGGTTAGAAAGGAAAAGTTATTTTTCCCAGTTAGTAGATCGACAAAGCCTTATACAAATGGTTCCCAAAAATTCTTCAGAATTATCTGGAAATTATTTTACATGGAAAGGCGACTCTGCTTTATATGTTATTACCTAGAATATGTGAAAGTCTACCACTCGACAGTCCATGGGTATAATCTGATGTGGGAAAACTTTCACCATAATGATTATTTAGTGACTTTATATTTGTAGAATTTCTTACCGAGAACTAATGTGATCTACATGAGTCCGCAATCTGAAGTAGTACTGCAGGTGGTTCTACCAAATACACAAACAGAAACGAACTGCGACAGGTTTAGCAAACAAGCAGGGAATTTATGTGTTCCATAAAAAGAAACTGCCCAAGAAACTACGGAGAAAATTGAAGGATGGCGTACAGGCAGTGGCACTGGAACATCAATTATTCCTCCCCACGACGCTTAACAGCAAAAATGGAAAAGAAATAGAAAGATAAGAAATTGAACTTCTTCTTCTTCTACGATTAACCTTTTTTATGCGTGGTGCATAAAAACGACATTGTAGCGCGTAGATGTCCGCTTTCTAGTCCCCTGCCACTTGGGCCTACATCTTCCAACTTCGACGGTTAAGGTTTCTTCTCTGGTTTCCTTCTCTCTTAGTTTGTTGCATATCCCTTGCAGGACGTCGCAGTGAACCCCAGAATTTTTTAGCTGTTTATGATGTCTTGGTTGTTTGTTATTTCATGGCAAGTTTACGGAAGACAGAGAAGTAAATTTCTAGATGACTTGGTCACTTAGCTTAATTGATGCAAAAACACAGAGCTGATCCACGACTCTGGTGATCGTGTGAAATGGCGAAACTTGACCGCCCGCGCATATCGGCATGTCACATGATGATGTTGTGCTAGCACGGTTTGCCAGTCACTGTCTTCTTATAGGAAAGTGGGACGTAAAGGACCCGTTTACACTCCTAAGGCGCATTTGGTACATGGTGCCAGACCCATATTATTATAAACCCATCTAGAGTGGATGGTGTGGTATGTATCCAGCCCGACGCCTTTACTTCTCAATACAATTTATATGACCCATTTTAGACTGTTTTACCTGGGATACAGGCTGATTTTGATAACGCGAAGCCTCCTTTTTCACCTTCGCTCGGTTTAAACTAATATACGTTGAACCCAATTTTGTGTGTGGATTAGCTTTCCCCCTATTAGCAGTGTCCCTCACTATCAGGCGAACCTACTCCGGCTTCTGAGGTGCTTTTAATTTACGTCCCCAATTCAAGGACGAGAAGTCAACATTTTAGTCCATCGGGTTGATCTTGCTACCTCGACATCAACACACTGAAAGTTTCAAAGGGAGTGCCCTTATCCATGTCCTAATGCGCATTGAACCCAAGACGACCGTCACTACCTTCTTATAATATTGATTGATAACCGAACCATTTGTCCCAATTTAAAAACTGTAATTTTAGAATAGCCATAGCTAATCATATGTGTCATTCCATTTCCAGGTTTAAGAAAATTAATCAGCTCTCTGGGATGCACCCATCCATCGGGAATCATTGCTGTTATAATTCCAACTGTATAGCCCCGCTGACTCTCCTCTATATATCCATATCTTCGGCTCCACGTTACTGTTATAGATACCGCTGTATAACTTCGCTGACTCCCCTCTATATATCCATACCTTCGGCTCCACATTACTGTCATAGATACCGTTGTATAACTCCGCTGACTCCCCTCTATATATCACTATATTCGGCTCCACTATTAATGTTTATGGATACCCCTGTATAAACTGCGCGCTGACTGCTTCTCTGCATAGTTCAATATCTTCGGGCTCCTACATAACTGTTTATGGATACCGCTGTAATAACTCCAGCTGAGCTCACCTCTATATATCAATATATTCGACTCCACATTACTGTTATGGATACCGCTGTATAATTCCGCTGACTCCCCCTCTATATATCAATATCCTTCGGCCTCCCACATTAACTGTTATGGATACCGGCCGTATAATTCGCCGTGACTCCCCTGATGTATATAATATTTATCGGCTCCACAGTAACTGTTATGATACCGGCTGTATGATTCAGGCTGACTCTCCGCTCTATAAATATGCAAGTATTCTTCGGCTCCCACATAACTGTTATTAGGAGACCGCTAGTATAACTCCCCTGAACTCCCCTCGATATATCCATGACCTTCGGCTCCCACATTACTGTTAGTAGATTACCGTGCTAGTATAACTCGCCCTGACTCCCTACTAAATAATATCCATAGCTTCGGCTCCAGCATTACTGTCAGAGAAGACCAGGCGTGTATAACTCCGCTGACTCCCTCTGATATATACAATAGTACATATCGGAGACTCCACATTACTGTTATGGATACCGCTGTATAATTCCGCTGACTCCCCTCTATATATCAATATCTTCGGCTCCACATAACTGTTATGGATACCGCTGTATAATTCCGCTGACTCCCCTCTGTATATCAATATCTTCGGCTCCACATAACTGTTATGGATACCGCTGTATAATTCCGCTGACTCCCCTCTATATATCAATATCTTCGGCTCCACATAACTGTTATAGATACCCCTGTATAACTCCCCTGACTCCTCTCTGTATATCCATACCTTCGGCTCCACGTTACTGTTATAGATACCGCTGTATAACTCCGCTGACTCCACTCTATATATCCATATCTTCGACTCCACATTACTGTTATAGATACAGCTGTATAACTCCGATAACTCCCCTCTAAATATACATATCTTCGGCTCCACATTACTGTTATAGATACCGCTGTATAACTCCGCTGACTCCCCTCTATATATCCATACCTTCGGCTCCACATTACTGTTATAGATACCGCTGTATGACTCCGCTGACTCCCCTCTATATATCCATATCTTCGGCTCCACATTACTGTTATAGATACCGCTGTATAACTCCGCTGACTCCCCTCTATATATCCATATCTTCGGCTTCACATTACTGTTATAGATACCGCTGTATAATTCCGCTGACTCCCCTCTATATATCCATATCTTCGGCTCCACATTTGCTTATTTGGTACCTTTCACCGCCGATCTTCTGAGCAGCCTTCCCAGAAATGGAGCATGCTCAATGGCCTAACAATGTTTGATACCAATACGGTTTCCTGTTTTCATTTAATTGTTAACTAAATTTTATAATTTCATGGTGTTTTTTTTATTTTTAATCTGTTTGTGATGTTCCAGTTGTAGATGACTAAGATTGAAACGTCGGTTCGTTGGGTTCTGCTGCTACTTATTTGTATAATATTTGTACGCTGTTATTATTATCATTGTTATTTTTACACTGTTATTTCCATGTGCCGGTAAGGCACAAACATCCACGGGGTCTTCTATCCAGCGGTTAGCTTAAATAGAAACGTGCAGATAGCACTCCGGGCGGGGTTGATGCCTCCGATAGACAATGGAAGTGAGGAGGAGTACGAGTAGTGGTGGGAGGTAAGGTATTACACTCTGTCTGTTTATTATCTCTCACTTTTTCGCAGCATTCACACATACATGAGTGTTGTCATTTTCTATAGTTACATCCTGCTGCATCCGTGATTTCTCTTTTCATTTATTATTCCCAGGCAAAGATGACCGTGCCTGGAGTATGTACATCGACGAGAAACGCAGCTGGTACATGCATCGCGATGAGCACACCAACAGAACGGACGGCGGCATCTCCCAGGGAAGCACCATCGGGGTGCTCCTGGACCTGAACCAGCACACTCTCAGCTACTTCGTGGACGATGTCCCTCATGGACCCATCGCCTTCACAAACATCCACGGGGTCTTCTATCCAGCGGTTAGCTTAAATAGAAACGTGCAGATAACGCTCCGGGCGGGATTGGTGCCTCCGGTGGACAATGGTAGTGAGGAGGAGTACGAGTAGTGATGGGAGGACTTATACGCCTTTTATATTTAAACACAAAGAAGCCACAAAAACTAGGTTGCTCAAATGATTGCCCGACATATTTCGCTGCATCTTAAAGATACATACTGCAGTTATTTATCATATGAAATGAACACTTGGTTCATATTTTGGCAGAAAATATTAGCTGATTCAGTGCCGAAGGATAATATATTGCTAAATGTTACCTCCCATTTTGACAGAAGGACGATGTATCGCTTTACTAGGGTCATCGTGTTATTTGATTCGTTTAATGCTCACTGAACGGACAAAAACATTATAATGCTTGTTCATTTGATTATGCACCATGTTTTGTCCAATCTACATTTTTCATACTGGCACTGAATCAGTTAACATATATAGCCACTAATACTGTACGAATGATTTGTGGCTTCTGTGTTAACATTAACTAAAGGAAGAAATTGTTGTGTATGCCTTGTCTATATTGCATAGGCGCTAAACCTTTGTTGCTCATGACCCTCTCTTAAGTATCATTGAAGCCTGTAACTTTGTGTGGCATTGTTAATTAAAACCATTGTAAACTACGGGGTGTTTGTAAAATCCCACTTCACTTTGTATGTAGAAATTTATTTATTTATTTATTTACTTTTAAATTATTTCTTCCGTTCATAATACCATTCTGTTTGGAGTACAAACAATTAGTCCAGCAGACGACAACCATCCGCTGCATATTGTTTGACGATGGACCGTGAAGCACATGTTTTGATACATCATGTACTTCATTTTTCAAATTTGTTCTACATGAGCCCACTCTCTATTGGCTGTTTTTACTGTAGGGTCAACCCATTTCATTGACTCCCCGATACTTTGCCATACCAGCCAGCCTATTTGCCCTCTCATTGCCCAGCAGATCGGCGTGTCCTACTCATCATCATCATGTGGCATGCCGATAAGTGTCGGCCGTCTTGTTTCGCCATCTCACATGATCACCAGAGTCGTGGATCAGTTAAGTGTTCTTGTCTCGACCATACCACGTGGCCAAGCCATCCAGGTATTTACTTCTCTGCCTTTTCCTTGTTCCTTTTTCCCTCAATCCTGCAAGGAAGAAGAATGTAACTCCATGAATTGTAGGCAGTAATACAGTATTAACTTCGCTGTATCTTAGAACTATGTTATACACATATAGGTGGGAATTTAATATGTGAAACGTGTTATAAATTCAGAAGTCTCATTTAGTTTTACAAAAATGCTTACTAGTGAGCGTAAAGTGTTATTACTTACTCACTGAGATAGCCATTCAGATGAAGCGTTGTTTTGTTTGTGTCAAGGTTTCATCCAATTTATAATTATGGTTTTTTAGATGTGCTTTCACAATAAGGTAGCAATTTTTCTTATTTACTCTTGTATTTACATAAAGGTGCCATTTTAATTTACAATTATGGTTACTATTAGACGTGAGATATTATTTTCTCACTGTGGTAGCAATTTAAATGATAAATTGTATTTTTGTAAAGATTCAATTTAAATTATAATTATTACTACAACAAACGGGCGGAGATAATCCTTGCCCACTGAGCTAGTATAGTATGAAAAGTGTTTTTACACGTTAAGTTAATATTTTCTGCCAGAATAAATGTGTCATTACGTGCTTGTCTAGCGTCTAGCCATGACTTGTAGCATCATATCATCATCATCAAGTGCTCTGCTGGCGTAAGTATTTATGTCTCTTCACAGATCTCGGTCTTTGGTGTTCTTGATCAACTCTCGTGATGGTATTCCTCCATGCCACCGTCTCAATCCACCCATCATCCTTTCTCTTTGTTTACCTCTGCCTTTCATCCCATTGATCTTTCCAGTTGTCACAATGTTCTCCAAGACCTCTCTTCTCATCACATGACAGTCATGCAGACTATGTACATAGATATGTCCTTTAATATCTACTGTCTTTTCCTTCTTCTGTGAGCGCCAATCAATGCGTGCGAATTTATGTTAGAGAACCCCGAAGCACCGCATATGAATTTTGTGATCAGCTTAACTAAGATCTACTACTCGGTTGCTGAAAGTCGCTTAAAAGTCGACAGGGTCGACTTCATTGCATCGGGTGTTTATCCCATATGGCTCAGTCTCTTTCCGCAGCACAGACTGCCGAAAGCGTCGCACAAAGCACAAACTCAGTAACTCCAGCGACGACCCCCAGGAGTCTCCGAAACACATGCACTCGTGAACCGAAGGACGCGGCCCGGAATCGAACCCACAACCTTCGGAGCCTAAGTCAAACGGCTTGACCACTTTGTCACGGGGATTCCCAAACTACTCGGTCATTACGTGACAACATTGTCGGCAAGTGTCTTGTCAACTGTATTGGGCGATCATGCTTCTGCTTCATCTTCTTCTTCTTCTTCTTCTTCTTCTTCTTCTTCTTCTTCTTCTTCTTCTTCTTCTTCTTCTTCTTCTTCTTCTTCTTCTTCTTCTTCTTCTTCTTCTTCTTCTTTGTCGTAATTGTTCTTCTTTCGAAAAGTATGCATCCAACCTGGTTATACACTTCGGAGCTTAACACGCCCGACATTTAGATCCCTCCAGGTATATTGGTTCTGTGGTGCTGGCGCCATGTTTTTTTTAGACATGGATATCAAAATTGGTATAAAAAACAAATCGTGGCGTTATAAATTTAATGTTATTCAACGGTTTCTAGATCGTTATGGACCACACACACAAAAAATACTACTGACATTCTACAAGATCTTAAAGCCGAAGAAACCTGGCTCATATAAAGCATAATATCTCGGAAACTGACATACGTTGGCCATATTAAATGGTACAGGGGCTGAGAGAGAACAGTGGTGGGAGGCGCGGTACCTGGGAGAACAGGCGGGTTTCCGATCGGTACGAAGATGTAGGAGGCATGAGAACTGGTAAATGATGGATTGATAAACTACGGGGTGATAAACTATAGAGTGATAAACGATGGCATGTTGAACGATGATGTGATAAACCATGGAGCCATAAACGATGGCATGATGAACGGTAGAGTAATAAACCATGTGGTGTTAAACGATGGAGTGATAAACGATTGAGTGATAAACGATAGAATGATAAACGATGGAGTGATAAACGATGGAGTGATAAACGATGGTGTCAAATGATGAAGTGATAATCGATAGAATTATAAACGATGGAGTGATAAACGACTGAGTCATAGACGTTGAAGTGATAAACGGCGGAGTCATAATCGATGGAGTGAAAATTATTGAGTGATAAACTATAGAGTGATAAAAAATTGCATGATGAATGATAGCTGATAAACAATGGAGTGATTAACGATGGAATGATAAACGATAGAGTAATAAGCTACAAAAATAGAGTGATAAAAGACAGAGTGATAAACCATGAAGGAATAAACTATGGAGTGATAAACGGTAGAGTGATAAACTATGGACTCATAAATGATGGAGTGATAAATAATGAAGTGATAACTGATGAAATGATAAACGGTGGAGTGATAAACGATAAAGTAATATACGATGGAGTGATAAACGATGGAGTCATAAACGATGAAGTGATAAACGTTGAATTTATAAAAGGCGACGTGATAATCGATGGCATGGTGAGTGATGAAATGAAAAACCGTGGAGTCATAAACTATGAAGTGATAAACTATAGAGTAAAAAGGTATGGAGCGATAAACAATAGAGTAATAAAAGATAGAATTATAATCCATGCAGGGGTTGATAAACGGTGGTGTGATAAACTATAGAGTGGTAAACGATGGAGTCGAAAACGGTAAAGGGATAAACGATGGAGTCATAAACGGTGGTGTGATAAACGATGAAATGATTCACGATGGAGTGATAAATGATGAAGTGATGAACGGTGTGGTGATATACGATGAAATGATTCACAATGGAGTGATAAACCATGGAGTGATAAACAGTTAAGTGATAAACGATGAAGTGATAAACTGTGTGGTGATAAACGATGGAGTCGAAAACGGTACAGTGATAAACGGTGGAGTCATAAACGGTGGTATGATAAACGATAAAGTAATAAATGGTTGAGTAATAAATGGTGAAGTCATAAACGATGAAGTGATAAAGTGATAAACGATGGAGTGGTGATCGATGGAATGATAAACGATGCAGTGATAAACAGTGGAGTGATAAGCGATGAAGTGATAAACTATGACGTTATAAATGATGAAGTGATAAAAATGAAGTGATAAAAATGAAGTGATAAACGATGAAGTGATAAACGATGAAATGATAAATGATGGAGTGATAAACGATGGAGTAATAAATGACGGAATAATCGAGAATCTTTTCGTCAGGCCGTTATGGGAGCGACGTTCTGCAAAAGACACGCAGTATGATAATGATGAAGATGTCATGAAATGTATGCATAACATCTTCTTCATGTAGCAGCCTAACCGCTGTAATTGTTAGGACGTTACGGTGATAATGAGCCATCGTCGCTGGGGCTACAGAGTTCGTGTTTTGTGCGATGCTTTCGACAGGCCGTCCTGCAGAAAGAGACCCGCCATATGGGATAAAATCCGTTGCAATGAAGTCGATCCTCTAGTCTTTATTGAGCGCTTTTGAACAAGTGCTCCAATCTAGTGTCATTATTTGCTAGGGAGCGGAAGACTGACTACTTATTCCTTCGTACACTCCGACCTACAAAACGTTGATGGTCCTGACAATTGAGATACTAACTGTATCTGGATTGCAGTTGGATTGCCGAGACTCCTGTCTATTTCACGTTTCATATTGGACAGTGGGGAGCATTATGTATGATATTCACTGGCACAGGAATGGAGCATAATGGGGATGACCCGTTGTCGTGAAGTTGGAACCTCGACTAACTAACAATTGAGATACCCACAAGTTTCTGCTACGGGACTATTTTATGTTATTCATTATTATTATTTTTTCTTCTGCGTTCGCTGGCTTTGACCTCGAGTGTAGCCCTCACACATGCTATTACTTCTGGAGCACCAGACTGATCTTTGCGTGTGGATTAGCTTTCCCTATTACTAGTGTCCCTCGCCATCAGGCGACCCCACTCCGACTCCTCAGGTACTTGTAATTTACATCGCCAAGTCAAGGACGAGGAGTCAACATTTTAGTCACAACTGTCCGGGATAAGAGTTGAACCCGCTACCTCGGCATCAGCACACCGAATGTTTCAGAACGGACGTTTTTATCCAATCAGCCATGCTGACCTCCTTGTTATTAATTAAATAACATGTGGTTTTTGCTTGTGTTATTCATTGTTTTTCCTCATGACACATCTTCCTATCGATGTTCTAAGTATTTCAAATGTACGAGTAAATATCTACTTGCAGCCAGATAACACCATTTACTTTAATTATACATTTAGCTATGAACTGTTTATTTACTATAACAATGACTGTATTCTATATACACTCAGTGATTGATCGCTGTAAATGTAATAACAAATAAAACTATTTATGCACATGTAAGACCTGCGAGAAATTGAGACATAATAAACACAGACAGGGTGTATTGAAGTTCGTTGTAAGATATTTACATGTATGTACCAAAGGACATCTTTTTTGGTGAATTACAGATGGGTAAGAGATCTCAGGGTCGGCCTCTACTACGATACAAAGATGTGTGTAAGTGGAACATGATTGATACAGGCATTGATAATGCACATTGGGAGCAAGTCGCCGCTGAACGTGTTGAATGGAGGGCAAAGATCAGAAATGGAATAAAGACAAAGGAGACAATTATTGCAGATAAATCACACACCGAGCGTGTGAGACGTAAGATGGTGCATGATGGTGGAAATGACCACGTGTTCACATGCACCCACTGTGGACGAACATTTACAGCGCAAATTGGCCTTATCAGTCACACTCGCCACCGCCATAGGTTGTAGTTATTAACCCTTTTTGAAGCACAAACTATCGTCTGTCAAGACGGCAAGGTGCCAATGAAAGAATGAATGCGAATGTACACGGGATATTGGAGTTCGGTGTAGAGAATGTACGCTATGTATTGGAGTTCATTGTCAGGTATGTACACAGGATATTGGAGTTAGTTATAAAGTATGTACACATTGTATTGGAGTTCGTTGTAAGGTGTGTTTTCACATTGTATTGGAGTCCGTTGTAAGGTGTGTACACATTGTATTGGAGTTCGTTTAAGATGTGTACACACTGTATTGGAGGTTGTTGTAAGGTGTATACACATTGTTTTGGAGTTCGTTGTAAGGTGTGTACTCATTGTATTTAAGTTTGTTGTAAGGTATGTACACATTGTTTTGCGGTCCGTTGTAAAGTATGTACACAATGTATTAGAGTTCGTTGTTTGGTATATACAAAGTGTACTGGAGTTCGTTGTAAATTATGTACACGGTGTATTGGAGTTCGTTGTAAAGTATGTACACTGTAACTGTGTTTATTATCTCACGTTTTTTGCAGGAGTCACACAACGCTATATGTTTTTATATTCTATTGTTACATCCTGCTGCAGCCGTTATTTCTTTTAGCTGTAAATGTAACATTATCACTTGCAAAATATTGGACTGGAATTTGAAGTTGTTAACAAAATATGTGTGACTGATTACGTCTGCAGTATATACTACCTCTGATATATTTGTCATTGTTCAGTATTACCTAGCAATAATACTTAATATTTGTTTACGGGTGCGTTAATTGTTATTTCTGTTTTGTTTTGTGTTTGTTTCCCCCCACCCCCGCCCTGCCTTTAGGAGCCGTCTCTGTGGCGAAGTTTTACCGACGCATTTCGTAATCCCGCGTACACAAATGTGAGAGATTTGGCAGCTGACCGCCTTGCATTGGTTTGCATACAATGGTATGAGCGCTAGTCGTCCAGAAAACAATGGCAAACTACTGAACGTAAACTTGCCAAGAAATCACAAACAGGCAAACACTACCGCGGGGTTGAATGTGACGTCATGTACAAAATATGCAACAAACTTATTTTAGAAGCACTTTCTCTAAACTGAATTTAAGAATCGACCTCAATGCTCTCGAGGCATTCTCTCGTCAGCGTCGTTTCTCCCTGCAACAGCCGCCGAAGAGACCTATGCTGACTATTCCAGTATCAAATTAAGACGTCCTTGACCTTGAAGGCTCTACTAGAGTCTTTAAGTTTTCATATAGTCGTGTCGGAGTGTGATTATTTTTCCTGTGCTGACGAAGGCTTTGACCGCAACGTCCAATTTACTACTTGTGATCGTCTTCTAGTAAAGAGTACCGTCTACTTCTCGTGTTTCGTGTCTGCCTTGCTCTCTGAGTGTCTTGAGTTCGTTCCCGGACTGGGTCGTTCAAGCTATGAGAACAAGTTTTATTCGGAGACTTCTGATGGTCATCGCTGGAGCTGAGTTCGTGTGTCTATCATATCTCATATTGGCATGAATATCATATGTCATCGTGGTATGACTATCTTATATCACTTTGGTATGATTATTATATGACACCTGGCTGTGGACATCATATGCCATCTGGGTATGTCTTCTGGTCTCCCCACCACCACACCTTTCTCTCCAAGCTGTGCCGCAGCTGCCCTTCCACACAATAAACAAGATCCTGAAAATCTATAGCTGCCTTTGCCTTATACCCCACCCAGCGGTGTAGACACAGCCAATCTGTCCACCTGCTCGTTCCCCAACACACCAGCATGTCCTGGGGTGTCAGGATCCAATGGATATTCCCCATCTTTAATGTGTTAATTGAAGTATGTCACTCTGCACGAAGCGTGCACGTCTTCGCCCTTCTCAGCAAGCTCCGTGAGTCTGTTACAGTATCGACATGTGTGTGCTGTTTGTAGCTTCGCTGTAAGGGAGTTGATAGGGAGATGATAGGGAGTTGACATGGAGTGGATAGGGAGTTGATATGGGGTTGATAGGGAGTTGATAGGGAGTTGATATGGAGTTGATAGGGAGATGATAGGAAGTTGATAGGGTGTTGACAGGGAGTGGATAGGGAGTTGATAGGGAGGTCATAGGGAGTTGATTTTTTTTTTTTTTTTTGCATATCCTTTACAGGACATCGCTGTCAACAGCAGCATCTTTCAGCTGTCTGTTGATTTCTTGGCAAGATTACGCTCAGTAGTTTGCCATCGCTTTCTGAGCGGCCGGCTCAGTATCCCGCAAGTCACCAGCGAGGGTCGAACCGCTCCCAGTTCTCTCCCGCTACGAGACTCTGCATGATAAACGGGATAACGGAGAAAGTGTTGTAACCCCTCAGCCAGAGAGACCGGCAGGGAGTTGATATGGAGTTGATAGGAAGTTGATATGGAGCTGATAGGGAGATGATAGGGAGTTGCTCATATAGTGTCATTAGCACGGCGCACATTGTTTCTGAGTTGGACTCGTCGCCTGCTAAGTATTAGAAAGGCTAGCGACTCATCCTTTTGTGCATTCAGGCCTACAAAATCTATGGCCCTATCGAACCACAAGCCCATGGCAGAAAAGTGTTTCGAGAAAAGTTATTTTTTTTATAATTTTAACCTAGAGGTATTCAAACATGTATTTTCTAGTTGTTCGTTGTTTTTTACCATTATAATCTTTGATTTGAAACTCTGATTGTATTTATTTTATGACCATATATTGCCTTATTGTACATAGTTGTGGTAGATTTGAGTTCAGAGGTCGGAGTTCAATCATAATTTGAATAACAATTGCTTCCATCTAGTGACGGTCTGAGTCCAAAAATATTAGCTGCCACGAGAGAAATCTGGTGAAAGATCATTAGTATTTGTATCGTATTTCGCCGTGGCGACGGGGTTACGAATGCAATTCGCAATCCCGCATACCGCGTTCGAAACACAGCTGTGGGAGATATGGAAACAACCCGGTGGTTATCTTAAAATAGTATGATTGTCGGTCGTTCAGAACACAATGGTAAACCACTGAACGTAAACTTGTCAAGAGATTATAAACAGCCAAAGAGATTCGCTAGTGTTGACTGCGGCGCCATGTAAAGGATATGGAAATAACTAAAGTGTAAGGTGGTCCACCGCATAAGGAGTCCACAAGGCCCACTTCATAAGGACCCCACTTGCCATTGAGCCAGCTGACATCATGGTCAGTCCGCCATTGCTGCCATCTATATAAGGACTTACGTCCACCTAATCATTAACATAGACACCATAAATGCCACTGGGGAGTAATACCCAAAAAAAATGAGAATTTGGCACGTCACATCATATCATCAAACCTTACAACTTCATAAAAAAAAACAGCAATATCACACAGTGGATTGTGTTGACATGTTATTTTATTGTTCACTTTAGTGTTGTACTTTCATATATTTTCAGTATCATATTTACCGCTGTCGGCCATCTTTGTTGCCATAGAGACAGCTCAGATCCAGTATGTTATGAGACCAAATGATACACAACAATATCCTGATATGTCATCATTGGCCATTATATGTCATCTGGCTGTGGCTATCATATGTCATCTAATATGTCCATTTTATGTCATCTGGCCTTGTATGTCATATGTCATCTGGCTGTGGCTAGCATTTGCCATTTGGGTACGACAATCATATATCATCTGGGTGTGAATACCATATGTCATCTTGGTATGGCTATCGTATGTCATCTGGATGTGGATATTATATGTCATCTGGGTATGGCTATCGAATTTCATCTGGCTGTGAATACCACATGTCATCTGGGTATGGCTATCGTATGTCATCTGGCTGTGAATACCATATGTCATATGGTTGCGGTTAGCGAATGTCATCTGACCGTGTATGTCATATGTCATCTGGCTGTGTACGTCATGTGTCATTGAGTATAACCATTATATGTCCTCTGACTGTGTGTGTCATATGCCATCTGGCTGTGTATGTCATATGTTATCTTGGTTGTGGGTATAATATGCAATCTGAGTATGACCATCATATGTCATCTGGCTGTGTATGTCATATGTCATATGGCTGTGTATGTCATATGTCATATGGCTGTGTATATCATGTGGTATTTGAGTGTGGCCAATATATGTCATCTGGCTGTGTATGTCATATGTCATCTGGATGTGTATGTCATATCTAATCTGGGTATGGCCAGCGTATGGCATCTGGATGTGGATATTTTATTTCATCTGGATATGGATATCATATATAACCTAAGTATGGCTGTTATATGCCATCGGATATGGATATCATATGTCATCTGACTGATTATTATATGCCATCTGGATATAGCTGTCATATGTCAACTGGATATAGTTATCAAATGTCATCTGGCTGTGGATATTTAAACCAACGCACAACATTCAAGGGGCCAAACAAACCGCCACTTTTCATTAATTTATTCTGACCATCACAAAGAACTGGCCAAACCTTTATATTGAGCCGATCCACACTAAACTGACAACGAACTATTCGATGTCGAATATTATACGAAATCAGTCGAAATTTACTATAATATAAAACTATGTGTGTACCAGAAAATAAGACTGGGTCTTACATTAATTTTAGCTTTAAAAAAATGCACTAGGGCTTATTTTCGGGGGATGTCTATTTTTTTTTACATACAAAAATCTACATTTATTCATGTACAAAATTCTACATTTATTCAAATACAGTCTTGTCATCCTCTTCTGGAACATCGTCATAACTCTTCAAATCCTGAGTTCTGGCCTGCATTTCTTGCGACTCCATTTCCTGTAGAACCATTGACCCAGTCTTTGATGTCTAGCAATAAAGCTTTCCTTAAATGAGCATTTCTTGTCCATGTAGACTGCTTGTAGTGCATTGGTAACTTTATTTCACACGAGTTGTTGGCACCTTGCAGTCTTGACAGACCAAAGTATGTGAATTGGAATGTGGCCAATATTCCATCACAATGCCTGGGCAGAGCTTCAGAGAAACATGTGGCGCCCAAATGACATGTCCTCTCTCTCGGCCTGATCTCGTGTTGTCCAGAGGAATGGGTAACCAATACGTCTGGCACAAGGTAGGCTGCAGACGCTGGCGGCGCAGCGTCAATCCACCGAGACCTCGCCACCACGAGCAGGTGGCGAGTTATGGCCAGACCCTGACACCCAAGGGGCTCGGCTTAGAGGCGTTCAGCCAGGTCCCACAGGTGAGGGCCACGTACGAGCCCGGACCATAAGGGCGCGCACATCTGTCGATCACAAGTGTTCGTACCTGTGTAAAGCGTGCACTATCGTCAGACTCTCCACCTGACTTTAAGCGGACCCCGCGACCAGCGGGAATAGGCCCGCCAGAGCTTCCTAGACAGGAGATATTGCCTGTCTATTGCAAGCAAATCCCCCATCCTTCCACTGTGCGGATCTCGCGACCGGCGAGAATAGGCCCGCCGGAGATTATGCCCGTCTGCTGCGAACAAATCTCTACTGAGAGACTGAGTAAGTAAAGAAACGATAAAAGTGACAAAGTAAGTGACAAGTAAATTTCACACGAGTGACGTATTGAATTATGCACCATTTCTGTTCATTATCAAGTGGACATCCGTGGCATCTGTACTCCGACTGGTCGTTCAGCCACACGTCTTTCATTCTAGCTGACGATCTTAACTAGGGTTTATTTTAAAGGGTAGGTCTTCTATTAAAAGCACCCTGAAAATCGGGCTAGGGCTTATTATAGGGGTAGGTTTTATTTTTCGGGAAAACACGGTATTCGATAATGACATATGCCTAGACAAAACTGCCTATTATATAGCGCTAGATGAACTGACTATTACATAGAACTATACGAATTTAATAGACACTAGTCAAATATACTATTACATAGATCTAGCCGATGATGACTATTACACAGTTTTAGTTAAAACTCACTAGCACAAGGGTCAGACGAAATTGACTATGAAGTGGAGCAAATTGGAATTCAATTTAATATGACACTAATCACATTTACTATTATATAGAATTAGTCGGTACTGACTATTACACAGATCTGGTTAAATTGACAACTACATAGCGGCAAACGATACTGACTATTATAAAGTACTAATGGCGAATTCTTCACAGATTAAGCCAATATTACGTCGTGTTAGACAAAACTGACTTTTACGTGGAACCAGCAAATTTGACTATTAGCTCCAGCTAGACTATACTGGTTACTAACTTACACTAATACTTACTGGCTGTTATTTGAGTCATATTCTGTATTGCATGTGTTTACTAACTATTATTATTGTAAATAACATTTTCAGGGATTTTATTTCGTGTATTATTTGGTTCATGTGCAGAGAAAGCTTCGGCGCCATATCATTAAAAGTGAACTCACACGTTGCCATTTTAATTTGTTAATCCATGGCACCAAGCCACTTATATGTATAAGAAGAAAAAGATGAAGAAGAATAATATGTGTGGTGAAGGAGAAAACGGAGACGTGTAGGGAGGAGGAGCAGACGATGAAGCCGGAGACGAAGAAGGAGGAGGAGGAGACGTAGGAAGAGATGTGGACGGTAAGAAGCAAAAGTAGAAGAAGAAGAACAAGTGGAGGAGTGGGAGGAAATGTAGAAGTATAAGCGGAAGACGATGGGAAAGAGGTGAAAGAGTCGTAATCGGAGAATAAAAACGGAGGATGGACGGAAAAAAAAAAGAAAAGGAGAAGAAGACCGACCAAGGAGGTGAGCGGAAGTGGAGTACGTGGACAATTGTTCGGATAAGAAAGACAATACAACGACAATGAAGTAGAAGAAGAACGACACCATCATAATATTTATCATTATTATTATTATATGTAACAAAGGCGCTAATTTATTACTTAATATGTAAGAAACTAATTTATTACCTTTTGATTTTAACTTAGGTTTTTATTTGTATATTGACATTTTACGTGTGATCATCTTAACCGCTAGTAATTTATTTAAATTGCACATGTACAACTTTTTGGTGAGTTTTGTTTTGTGTATAGTGTGTTGCTTGTCAGGATTTGGCTTGATACGCACTGCAAGTTGTGAAGTGTGGAAATATACTTGAAGAGTTGAATAAAGATTAGAATATTTATTAAAGACTATTTGGTGTTTTCGTGTATTTATTGCAGATGTATTGGTGCCAGCGTGGTTCCCGGGAAAAAAGACCCACCAATATAATAAGCCCTAGCAAGATTTTTCAGGATGCTTTTAATATAAAAAAACAAGCCCTAGTTAAGATCTTCAGCTAGAATGAAAGACTTGTTACCGAATGGCCAGTCAGAGAACAGACGCACTAGTGCGCAGTTGATAATGAGCGGATGCGGTTTATAATTCAATACGTCACTCGTGTGAAATAAAGTTACCAGTGCACTACGAGCAGGCTACATTATCTCTGGTGTGATTACTAGCATCAGATTCTCTAGGCCTGACTACACGGAAGAATAGATGATCACGAAACTAGAATAGGTGGGAGAGAGATAGACGTACCCCTTTGAGAATCCCTGGCTTCTGGAATCAGTAATCATGTCGCTTGACATCCGACAGGAAATCATGTTCAGCTAAAATGAACATTTCCTCACAACTTCCATTTTTAGAAAGTACATTACCGATAAGATCGTCCGCTTCAGTAACATCTCAGACGTAAAATCCTCTCTGTGGGAGGGTTTCAAGAACGCTTACAGTGTTACGCAGTACAATTATCAACATTTTCTCCCAGTCCAGGCTCTGTTTTAATCAACACGAGGATCGAAGATAATAACAGAGATGTCAGATGAAAGAATATTGAGTAGTAATGTAGGAGAGAGAGAGAGAGAGAGAGAGAGAGAGAGAGAGAGAGAGTGTGTGTGTGTGTGTGTCAGAGTGAGAGTCAGCGAGAGAGAGTGTGAGATAGTGAGATAGAGAGAAGGAGAGAGCGAGAGTTATCGAGAGAGAGAGAGAGAGAGAGAGAGAGAGAGAGAGAGAGAGAGCGAGTTAGCGAGAGAGAGAGTGAGAGAGAGAGAGAGAGAGCGAGAGTTAGTAAGAGAGAGTGAGAGTTAACGAGAGAAAGTGAGAGAGAGAGTGAGCGTTAGCGAGAGAGAGAGAGAGAGAGAGAGTGAGAGAGAGAGCGAGAGAGAGAGAGAGAGAGAGAGAGAGAAAGAGAGACAACCAGAGAAAGTGAGTGAGAGAGTGAGATATGGCTAGAGAGAGTGAGAGAGAGCGAGTTAGCGAGAGAGAAAGAGAGCGAGTTAGCGATATAGAGTGAGAGAGAGCGAGAGAGAGTGAGAGAGAGAAAACGAGAGAGAGAGTGAGAAAGAGCGAGTTAGCGAGAGAGATTGAGAGAGAGAACGAGAGTTAGCGAGAGAGAGAGTGAGAGAGCGAGTTAGCGAGAGGGAGAGAGAGTAAGAGAGACTTAACCAGAGAGAAGTAGTAAGAGAGTGAGAGATGGCTAGAGAGAGTGAGAGAGAGTGAGAGAGAGAAAGAGAGAGAGAGAGAGAGAGAGAGAGACCAACACAGAGCTCGTAACGAATAAGTCACCATCCCCCTCTCATCCTCAATTACATCACATAGTGAGAAACTCAACACAGTGCACTAACTCCGTAGCGCCACGACGTTCACATAAACTTTAATTATTGTTTTTGTTGGGTAGATCTCCTAATTATCGCCACTTCTGTCGCGTAGAAAGCATAACTATTATTTGGCCTACATAACGCTGACAATGTCAAACATGAACGCTTACTGCAAATAAAGTTAGTTGCATATCCTTTACAACATCTTTTTGTGTGTGTGTGTGTGTTGCAGTCAACACCAGCGTTTTTTGCTATTGTGATCTCTTCGCAAGTTTACATTCAGTAGTTTGCCACTGCTTTCTGAACGACCGGCACCCATGCCAATTCGTAAAAAAAAATCAACCATACTGCAACTAATGAGAGCAATATCATAACAACAGAGATTAGATGCCTTCAAAGAGCTGCGGAAGCAAGCGTTAGAGATTGAATTAGGAATGAGGAAATTAGAAGACGACTAAGTCTGAACCCAGTCGTGCATTACTGTAACAGGATCCTGACAGATTCTATCATCTAATCCAGGATAGTTGACTATTTCCTGGACATAACTTAAAAGACAAGTGTCCTACTCTGTACGTCACACTCTCAGACAAACAATTGAACAACGGAGATCCCCTATTCCAGCAAGTTGCATACTAGCTGAAAGAAAGCCATATGAGTATAAGATAGTACATCAATGTAATAATTATAATCTATAACAATTAATATTATTAATCACCAGGTGATGTTATAATGGACATCACTGCATGAATGTGATTCAGCAGACTCTAGTGGTTGATTCTGGGACAAGTACATCAAAGGGCAACAGGTTAAATGATTTGGCCACCTCACAAGAATGCCCTGTTACCATCCGCCACAAAGAGCCACATTGAAGAAATATAATAGATACAGAGCAAGGAGAAGACCACGTAAAAGATAAAGTTATGGTATCAAGAATAACCTTAGAGAGATGAATACCAACTTAGAAAGAGCATTGGAAAGTTAGTTGCATATACAGAACGTACCAGTCATCCCCAGCATGTTTTGGCTGTTTGTGACTTCTTGGCAAGTCTTACGCTCACTAGTCTGCCATTGCTTTCTGAACGACAGGCACTCATACCCTTTTATAAAAACCACCGCAAGGCGACTTGCTGTCAAATCGTCCGCAGCTGTGTTTCTTTGCGGTATGCGGGATTATGAACTACGTCTGTACCCAACATCGCCACAGAGCCTGTGAGCAACAGAAAAGGTCATAGAAGATCGTTACACCCCCCCCCCCCCCTACCCATCCCCCCCTCAACCGCCCCCAACACCTCTCAGAGATAAATGGAGGAAGAGTAGCAGTAGAGAATTTCCTCTTTTTAAAATGTTACCTGCCCATCTGTCGTTATGGCCTAATTGTTTCGATGCCCAATTTCACGGGGATGCTTATCCTTCACAAGGAACACTTGGGTACAAGTAAACCCTACAGGACGCGTGTACACGCCTTAGGCGTATTTGGGCATAGGTGTTAGACCCATATTTGTACAGAGCAATGGGAACTGGGGGGGGGGGGGAGGTGGTGTGGTCAGTGCCAGCCGTCTGTACTTTTCAAGACATTATTGGTACCCACATTAGGGGTGGCTTGACCTTAGACTGGCTTGACCATTAGACTGGATTGAGCATTAGACAGGATTGCCCATTAGGCTGGATTGACCATTAGACTGGATTGACCATTAGGCTGCATTGACCATTTGACTGGATTGATCATTTGACTGGATTGACCATTAGACTGGATTGACCATTAGACTGCATTGACTATTACACTGGATTGACAATTAGACTGTGTTGACCGTTAGACTGGATTGATCGTTAGACTGGATTGACCGTTAGACTGGATTGACCATTAGACTGGATTGACAATTAGACTGGATTGACCATTAGACTGGATTGACAATTAGACTGGAGTGACTATTAGACTGGATTGACCATTAGACTGGATTGACCATTAGACTGGAGTGACTATTAGACTGGATTGACCATTAGACTGGATTGACCATTAGACTGGATTGACCATTATGACTTGATTAACCATTAGGCTGGATTGACCATTAGAATGGATTGACCATTATGACTTGATTGACCATTAGACTGGATTGACCATTATGACTTGATTAACCATTAGGCTGGATTGACCATTAGAATGGATTGACCATTATGACTTGATTAACCATTACACTAGATTGACCATTACACTGGATTGACCATTAGGCTGGATTGACCATTAGGCTAGATTGACCAGTAGGTAGGATCGATCATTAGGCTGGGTCGATCATTAGATTTGATCGATCAATAGACTGGGTCGACCTGTAAGCTGGGTCGACCATTATTCAGGTCGACAAGTTGGTTGAGTCTACCAAGAGACTGGGTCCACTCTTAGGCTGGGTTGACACGGAAACCCAGGCCAATTCTTAAAGTCCGCATCGATCCTCCGAGTATTCGCCCTGGTCGGAAAAGCTAGACATCCAATTCCCTTCCAAGGGAATAGTTGAACGTGCATCGTTCATGCCTTATTAAATATACAATCCACGTAATCAGGATCGGGGTCATTGATTACCAACAATGGTGACAAAATGAAAGAAGTTAAAAGCCGAATATCTAATGCTCTTCAAAGACTAAAACAACTGAATAGTATGGGACAGATAGAACTACAAACATTAGATGTTCAGGACTGCCTGATTGTTTATCTGTCAGTTTGTATTTACCAATCAGTCCTTCTACATTCTACCCATCACTGCTAGTCCTTCAAGACAGCTCTCAACATGTTCCCAGTCATCAGCTCACAACATGTTCCCAGTCATCAGCTCTCAACATGTTCCCAGTCATCAGCTCACAACATGTTCCCAGTCATCATCTCACAACATGTTCCCAGTCATCAGCTCTCAACATGTTCCCAGTCATCGTATTCGTGTTCACATTCTGCCCATCTATTGTCACCTCTCTATTTCGTAATTATATATTTCTTTCTGTCATTCTTCGCATCTTCACTTTTTCCCCCCGGTTGCCACCTTAAGAAACACATTTACCACATCCTTCCTACATACATTCATTCGCCCATCCGTCATTTCTTCTGTTTTATTTATATTTTCCAACGTCTGTTTTTATTCAGCCCAGCAATCACATCACAGCTCATCCGATGAATTTACCAAAAAACTATTCCATTATTTGATTACCTTCCCGAGATTGTCTTTTCAAGCTTAATTGAAAATATATGTTTCATTAACCCATTCATGATATCCTTTGAATTTTCTTATTGCAATTTTCCCTGTCAATGCTCACACTAATTGACTTGTTCCTATTTCTTATCTGGCAAAATTAGGCCGTTGCATCTACTCACGGGGTTATGAACAAGAACGAAAGCAACTTGTACTTTTCTTTATATTTGATGTCAATTTATTGCCTGCTTTCTTTTTCTTATAGTCCATGCCGTGTGGCGTTGGTGATAATGTTTGACGACGGTCTTCTGTCTCTCCTACTGCCAATCATTTCTGATATCGATGTCCCCCCATGCCATGATGTCAAACTGCCCAGCATCTTCTCTCTTGGCTTCCCACTGCCTCTCCTTCCCGAAAACTTTCCTATTGTGACGACATACTCCAGCATTCCTCTTCTCATAACATGCCAAAAGAATGAGGACTATCTTCTTTTGATGTGAGTAATCAGGTTTTGTTAGATAAATTCTTTTAAGATATTTGCATTGCTCTTTACATTCCGTCCACGGTGCTCTTGCATTCGTATATAACATCACATCTCCGTGGCTACCACATAATCCTCACTTGTCTCACTTCTTTGAACGGCTCCCTCATCATTTATGCTTAAAACTAATCGTAAATCATGGTGGCATGGCTTGAGAAAAAATTGCATAGAAACTGAAAAACAATACAACAGTAAAAGTACCAAATTAATGCACAAAAGAATTCAGGACCTAACAAATAAAAGAATATGTACATCAATAGGCTGACTAAAAACAAAAGATGGAAACTTCATACTAGAAAAAGATCACATTTTACACGTATGATCAGATTATGTGAAAAACCTGTATGATGATACCAGTGAACAGTATGATATTCGAAATAATAATTAAGGGCCACCAATTTTGAAGATGGGGTTCAGAATGCTCTTAACTATATGAAAACTGGCAAGACCCCCGGTTCAGACAACATCGCAACAGAAATTATTAATCCTTTAGAAGAATATGGAGTTGATCAAGTCACCAGACTGCTGAACACAATATATGATACTGGAGATATACCTCTTCAATTATGTAATTATATATTTATGTCAATCCCAACGAAATCAGGAGCCTTGGAATGTGATCAACATTGAACAATGAGTACAATGAGCCAAACACGATGATTTTGTTAAGAATGATCATGCAAAGAGTTAGGAAGAAAATACAACCCGAAACAGGAGAAGAACAATGTAGGTTCGTAGAAGGCAAGGGTACAGTAAATGCTGCGGATACCTTGAGAACATTAATTGAACGTTATATAGAAGTAAACAAAGACCTACATCTTTGCTTGATTGACTGCACAAAACTGTCCTTAAAGTAAAACATGTCAACATGATAAAGATGCTTGCAGATCTACAAATTGATGGTAAAGACATTAGACTTGTAAAAAAACATATATTGGAAACAACAAGCTGCAATAAAGATTGATAATGTAGTAGGTCACTATCAACCTATTAAGAGAGGTGTGAGACAGGGATGTGTAATGTCTCCAGATTTTCTTCCCCTGTACAGTAAACATATTTTCCGAAATGTAGAAGATATGAAAGGAATCATCAGTGGGGGGGGGGGGGGGGGGGGGGGGGGAGACATAAAAAACATTAGATATGCGGATGATACAGTATTGATTGTGGGCAATGAACAGGATCTGTAACATTTAATAGATGGAGTTGTTGCACACAGTGAACAACCAGGGTTAGAATTAAATTGTAAGAAGACACTTATTATCACTAGGAAGAAGGAGATACCAACATTTAATACACAAGTAAATGGGAATATTCTTAAGCAAGTGAATCGGTACAATTATCTCGGAACGGTCATAACATCTAATCGGATGTGCATTGAAGAGATTAGAACAAGAATCGCCATGGCAAAGGTAGCCTTTTGAAAGATGAAAAATATACTGACCAATAAAAATATGGCAATTGCAACGAGAAAAAAGAGCAAGGAAGTGCTGTATAGAGCCTGTTCTTTTGTATGGATGTGAAGTGTGGACAATGAGCAGACAAGCTGAAAAACGTCTGATGTCTGTGGAAATGTGGTTTTTGAGGAAAATGCAAAGAATACCATGGACAGACAGAAAAACTAATTCAAAACAAAGTTTTCCCGTGGTGAATTTGAATAACGAAGACACAAACAATAGATTGCACGATTTATTGCCTGGCATATTTCGCTGCATCTCGTCAGGTACACACTGCAGAAGTCACACACCATAAAGTGAAATAACTAGATAACTCCTTCAAGCTGAAATATACACATATTAGCGCAGTAATGTCGCTTGTCTACCACGGTAATTTTAAACTGACTAACATGTCTTTCTGCTTGCACAAGGCCGGTTTACGTAGGTTGATCAATATAGCTTCTGCAAACTTTAACAAGCGACTACTTTGTGTGTTGAACAACACACTGGAAGGCACTGTCTCTCTCAACCACATAACCACTCTCGAGCACTTGTCTCGCCACCGATGAAGCGGGACTGTTCCGGTGTGTCGGTCTACCTAGGCTACCATCGTCTGTGTGTAGTATCTTGTCGACCCAGTTCGGAATGTGTTCCAAAACCCTGTTATGTAACTGTCGCTCTGTTCTGCCGATGTAGATGGCCTCGCATCTGCATGTAAATTGGTAAATACAATTTGATTTGGCGTACAAAGCTACATGCTCTTTTACTGCTGGGGTGGGGATCGGTATGGCTATGTACCTGAAAACTGGAGTTGCAGCACAGATGTTCGCCCGACTGATTTGATGATCCGGTCCTGCAGACGTTGCATTACGTCATCCCCTCGGACGGTTAGCTGGATGAATACCTTGAGTTTAGGGACTGTAGTTACTTCTGGTTTTGGTCCGGGCTGTTGGCAGTGGCGCTTTATAAATCCTGTGGAGTACCCATTCAGGTGTAAGGCATTCTTCAGAGTTTCAAATTCCTCTGTCAGTGTGTCCTGGGTGCATATCTTCCTAGCACGGTCAAACAGGGTCAGTACTAAGCCCCGTTTGTACTGGACAGGTCCGAAGCTCTGAAAATATATATAGATAAATATATAAACAGAAAAACTAATGACCAAGTCCTACAAGAAACAAATGAAAATCGTACACCGATTGGAGAGATTTGTCGTAGACAGTCAACATTTTTTGGTCACGTTTTGAGAAGAAATAAATTCGAGAACTTGATGACAACTGGCAAGAATGAGGGGAAGGGAACAAGGGGAAGGCAGAGAAGTAAATACTTGGATGGCTTGACCATATTGTTTAGTAGAGACAAGAAAACTGAGCTGATCCACGACTATGGTGATCGAGTGAGATAGCGAATCATGACCGCCCACCCTTATCGGCATGGCACATGATGAATGAATAAATGAAATCCTAGCGAGTAACTTAAGATTCCAGATGTAACGAGAAGACGAAGGGCGAGAAACGGTGATTTCACGGAATTCACGCAGACAATATCAGTGTTTCGCAACAAGAAAGTCAGATGGCTTGGTCATGTAACAAGAATACTACGAGACAGTGCCCCACTGTCAGCTGCAGAACACAGCTACAACAGACACAGATTAAGTTCTCCCTACAACAAGTTATGCATCAATGAAATAGCTGAAGCTACCGTCATGCAGTAGAGCCACCGTGGTGCAGTGGCCAGCACACTAACCTGTCGGCTCCGTTAACATGGGTTCAATTTCGCAACGGGGCGGATTTTCAAAAGCGACCTACGCTCCCATGTCTCCCTAGCCTAAAATTGGTACAAAGACATATCTTTGGACGTAAAGGCTCCAGTATCATGTTGACCACATCCCCGTCGAGTAACGATTGTTCTAAAACATCCATAGGCTTAGCACCACATGACAAACACCCAGAATCCAGGATAAAATGAGCACCAGTTGTCCTAGAAAGTAAAGGAGATAAACGCGGCCCGCAGGGTGCCGATCACATGATCACATACTGAGAGCTGATTGGTCTATGGACACGTGGGACTAGATCATATTATAACAGTATGACCTGTTACATGGGCTTAATTTAGTTTGGTACGCAAGATGCTGCGCAAAGGGAAAGGGAATGAGCACGAAGGAGCACGGTAGTTAGAGATTTGAGTTACACTCACGTGCTGACTTAGGGGGTTTAGTAACGATCGGCCGTCTAACTGTCAACAAGCTTTGATATTTGCAGTCTACAATTTTTGTAACAGAGAACCTTCATAGTTAAACAGACACACTTATTTATCATCAAGGAGTTGTCTTGATTTCCCACAGTTACGTTCAGCTACAGTTGCATTCAGACTCGCTCTGTTATATAGTCTGAAATGGAGCCTTAATAACCAGGATCCTGAACTTGGGCTGAGAAACGCGACGCGAAGTACTAATGGCTTTTTCCCACATCATCATAGCCGTGGCCGTTTTCAAGAGTTGCTGATTCACATTGTCAGACGCGAAGTACTGATGGCTTTTTCCACATCATCATAGCCGTGGCCGTTTTCAAGAGTTGCTGATTCACATTGTCATACGCAAAAACTGATGGCTTCTTCGGCGTTATCATAGCCAAGAGCTGCCGTTCCACATTTTTACTCACAAGGAACTTTGTTGTCAAGTCAGCTCCAGACTCCTAAATGCCGCTGTGGGAATGTTTCAATACGGCCATAGAATCGTTTTGCTGACTCAGAAATTGTATCAACCTTGCTCAAGTTTGAAAAGAAACTCAAGCTCATGAAGATGTTCACTACTAGGTGCGATTTAGATGTATTGGGTTTCTCTGAGGCGGGTGGGCATAATGGTTGCCGGCCTTGCTAAGGAGAGACCATTTTAATCGCTTTGCTTCTGACTGGAGTCGAGCTAGAGACGTTTCCAGAACGAATTGATACCAAAGAGCCAAAGTTTAGACGTGCCCGACCAGGGGTGAAGCCAAAGTTCAGACGTGCCCGACCAGGGGTGAAGCCAAAGTTCAGACGTGCCCGACCAGGGGTGAAAGTGATCGTTACACTAGTGAGGCCAGAGACTACTCAGGATCCAAATTCTCGTCAATTGGATGGATTTTTTTTTTTGAAGAACACGATACTACGCGTTGGGAAACTTACGTCCTCAAGGGTATCCTTACATAAAGTATATTAACAATATTAATTATAATTAACCATATTGTAATGTTGAAATAATTTCTATTGAGATATATATCAAAAATATTTCAGCATGGCACAGGATGAGGCTTCGTTGACACAAATGTAATGAAGTGAAGTAAATATATGTAGATTTAATTAGATTAGTTAGATTAGATAGTATTAATTCTGGATTATATTAGTTGTATTAATTATTATTTCATTGAGACACGTAGTATAGAACATGAAAGGTTTAAGCCAAGAATTAAAAAGGGTGTCCATATGGTTAGAAGAATTGAAGGTAGCGGTTGGTGAGGTTGAACAATTTGTAGAAGGATTAAGGAGAAGAACGACTGGGCAAGAGACTTACGTAGACTATAATAAAATAGGAAAGAATAATAGGAGACAGACAGTATTTAATGAAAACAGAAGACAACATAACGTGGTATATAGAGACAGTTATGTTGAACCAGATAGGACTAAGTCTAGGAGCAGTTATAATGAACAAAGAGATAGGAATGGGCCCGAGAGAGACCTTTCCAGGAAACAATGGAATTGGCCTTCTTATAGTGTGACTGCTAGAAAAAGACGGGACGACTGGCTTGAGCAGAGACGGAGACAGTATTTGAAGTCAAGCTCAAAGGACAGGGTAGAATACATAAAAAGAAATTCAACTACTCCTAAAGTAGTTGCGAATCTGACTGTTAGACAGGAAAAGAACATGACGGTATTAGTAAAGAAAATAGACCAGGAGACTCAGACGCAGGTGATTGAAGTGGTAGAACGGAACACACAAACACAAGTTGATACAGTAGAGAAGAAAACCCAGATACAACCAGCCAACAAGTTAACAAAAGCAAGTCAAACTGAGTTAGTGGAAATTATAAAAACTCATATGAATTTAGAAAAAGGAGACACACTTGAAATTAAGGAAGATAGACAGACGAAAACCAAGGACGTCAAAAGACAGGTGAGGAAAAGTATTAAGGAAAGGAATACAAATAGTCTGATAGTTAATAGAAGTATGACTGATATGTCGGTTTCCTCAAGTAAAGACATTAAAGTTGTCCCGAATCGGAGCATGAAGGATAGGGGTATAGACAAGAGGAAAGTCAGAAGTTCTAATGACGACTATAGGAATATGATTGACGTGTCTGCAATCAACTATAATAAGCCTGTTGAGGGAACTACCATCAGTGAATCTTCTGAAGACGAGATGGGAAAATATAAGCGTTATATAACTTATACAGAAAATACTGAGCAGACCGACGCGGGAAAAACAGGAATAGCAAATAGAGGGAACAGAAAGAAAGCACTTAAGAAGAATAGTAATAGACAGATAGCAGAAATTTACTCGACGACGGAAGATGACATAAGAAAAATTAGAGAATATATGACCTTAAGACCTGAGTACTTTAATGACAGACTAACAGTTATGGACACTGAAGATGAGATAGTTGAAGAGAGACACACAGCAGTAGGAGACAATGAAATATTTAGATTAGATGCGCTCTATAACTGTTAGAATTCCGAGGGTGAGGAATGGCATATGGCATTGTTTTGGCTTACGAGATGAATTGCGGTTTGAGCATATACATATGTTCTGTCTAAAATAGGCAGATGAATGTCTTGGTGTAGCATCACAATATATGGTGCAGGGCAGGCAATAGTGTTATTGTGGATAGATAGTCACAGCAAGTAATATATTATTTTAAAGCTGGTGAGTGATGGAATATTCTACGTGGATACGTTATAAAGAATATCTTATGTTTGGTAGTGGTGCGGGAAGAATAGACAATGTGGAAAATGGAATGTCCCTTGTCCGGAATGGCCGGATGGAGTGGGTTGATAATGATGAGTAATGTATAATTGGATAGACTCAGCACAGAATTTACACGGAGAGAGATAAACTAATGATGAATGCTCGTACTAAACTTGACGCGTTGTTTGAGAGGGCTTGACTCAGAGCTTTTGAAAGAGTAACTGGAGTATGAAAATGCTATGACGTGATGTCTGAGATAGCTTCGCTTGTTGGTTTGAGAAGCAGGTATGGTAGCATTAGCAGATGAACTAAGCGTGTCCGGTAAGGAGATGTAGATTGAGGAGGAATTGAGTATCCTGTGTAAAATAGCCAGCTGAGCGCGAGAGAGTATTAAGAGTAAAAGACTGTGGAAGCCGATGCTTAAAGAATGCGAGTTCTTGGTGAGAGGGATGAAATAATTACGTGATGCTTGTAGAGAAATAAAAGGCGACTAAATCTGAGAAAGTTGTTGTGAAAGATAGTTGATAGCATGGATAGAACGATGTTAGGTGATTAGTAGTAGCGCATACATGTACGGAACGCTTGGTCTATCCTAGATTTGTAGTGGTGTGAAGAGAAATTGTGTCACTGTCTATGGAAGAAAAAGTGATCGATAAGCTTAGGCTGCGGTGAGAAATTGGTAGAATGTTGAATTGCTGTCTAATTTGTTTTCTTGAAAGTAATAGTATAGGCACGTCAGGTTGTCGCTGATATGAGAATAATGACGAGAACGAGGTTGTCTGTACACAGTGAGTGGTTAGTGCATATGAGAAGCATAAACTACGACTGCCGTGCGAATATGTGAAGAGTTGCTGAATAGTGACGCTGATAAAGCATACTGGTGATTTCGTGGAGGACAGAGTAACTGAGTATGCGAAAGTTGGGAGGTAGAAAGAAGACTGATTGGAAATTTGCGATGTCTTTTGTTTAGAATGTGTGATGTGAAAATTCTATGACAGGATGACAGAAAGAGAATTAACGTTATGGATGTCGTTTCATAAAACAGACTCAGTATCGTTGGCAGAGACATGTCGAAGCAAGAATGCCTGATACAGAGAAATGAGAGAAGATATAATTTGTATGCCCAATCGGAGTGAGGTTTGTTGTAAGGAGATACCCATTAGTCGTATGCAGTTTTGGTTAGTTTCTGAAAGCGTCCCGATAAATGTGAGTAACCTTGAGTAATGGTGAAAGATGAGAGATGAGCGATGCAAGCAGAGGAAGGAGAGAATGTGATTAACCAGCTGAACATCAGAAGTATTATAAGTAGGGCACTGTAGAACGTGTTTCGATAATTGTGAGTGGCGTGACTACCGTCGCAGTGGGTGTGAGTGTAACCCTGGTTTGTTGTGGTGAGATGATGGAGAGTAGCTATGCGGGAGAATGAAACTTTAGTTGAGTCGGGTGGACGAGACTCGTAAACTGAAAGAATGGCTTTATAAAGTAACAGTAGAATTAGTTGTTGACAAATCTAGTAACTAGATGTGTTGGTGAAGGCTATAGTAAATAGACATTTTTTGGTGGTTGTAGCATTGTGGAGATACCGTAGTAAACGGTAATGTTTAAGAAGTTATAATAATTCTTGGTACAAATCAAATCCAAGGGAAACAACTAGTGTGCCGAGTTACAATTTCCTTTAGTAGGTAGATGAATTGTGGTGTGCTGAAATAGCCACACTACTTGGAGCAATTTGTGCTGTAGTTAACAGTAATTGCTTGTTTAATATTGCAAATACAGTGGTGTTACTATGATTTAGTTTGGTAATGTATGGAATATTATGAAGGGGGATAACTCTTCTCTTTAGCGAGAAGACAGTTGGTTTTAATTGAATTTGATCTTTCAATGCATCATATATGGTATGTTATATTATTTTTTTGATTGACTTGGTTCTGTAAAACGATTACCATTTGATTTTAGAGTAGGATTGTTGTGTTTTCAGTCCTTTACGTACAAACTACTGGTCCGTAAAAGAGACCAGTAGTGTTAGATAACACTAGATAATTTTCTTTTAATTTAAATTGATGCTTGTTTTATTTTGAAAAATGTTGGGGATAAACGTTTGAAAACCAGGGAGGGGTGATATTGTTTTATTTTGATTTGTCTTGACTCTAGTTATTCATGAATTGTGGGTTTATTTTGCTTACTTTGGTTAAATCATTTGCAAAAGTTATAATGATGTTACTTATTGAGTTGCCCTGACTATGTTTAAATTAGTTTTCGTTTGACGTTCAGTTGTGGGGAGTTAGAAAATTAAACAGGTCCATATTAAAGAGAGAGACTTATTAATGGGTCCTTGGGAGTTCTGGATACATAGTTACGTTCAGAAAATATGGTAAGGAGAAAAACATGAATTGAATGCCATGTTTTAGTCCGAAGAGTAATCATATACTGTGGATATCAGTACAATAGTTGGGGGATTAGATGATGAATAGTGAATCATGAAGGGTAATGGCTGTAGTTATCAGCAACGATAAACATGGACTGAGAGCCATGGGGGCAGGATTAATAATATATGAACCACGAATGTTATTGTTCGTGCTGTGATTGCAGCATGGGACGAGATGAATGACAAAGAGTAGAAGTTAAGTTTACAGTAAGTGAACAGCGATATTATTTTTTGGGTTACAGCATATGGACCTGACTTAAAAGCCATAAAGTAAAAGTATGGGAATGTCTATAATAGATAGACAGAGATAAGATGGGGTAGATAGGTCACAGACATGAGTTTAGTGGCGGTATTTTTATTGCTGATAACGGCATGAAGTAACAAATGGAAGTTTCAGGAGGTATTACCCATAATAGTAGTAGTGGGTTACGAAATTAATAGGGAAGCTGTTATGAAGTATTCCTGAGTTGCTGGAGTGATGTATGTAAGGATCAGAGATTAGGTTTTGAGTGGTATGGCCCATAATGGACCTTTTGATTTGTGTCCTCGAGATATGTTTGGTAGTTATGTTCAGAGACATAGTATCAGTAATGTCTGTAATAAATAGACATTTAGGGCTGGATAATATTTTTGGTGTTTGATGCTGTGGATATCGGCGCAAACTGTATTGGTCAGTGATTAAATAATTAGGTGAGATATGATACGAAATTGCCATAATAAGTGGTATAATTGAATTATGAGAGATATGTAATTGTTTTTTTTTAGACTTTACTGCATAAAGTCTCAGGGTGACATGGGGAGGGGGGGGGGGGGGGTAATTGTGAGTATGGTTTTGTGAGGAAGAGTTCTTGTTCTTTGCTTCCCGGTGGCCACCGATTCTTTGTCTTCCTATCGTATGACTTCAAGTTGCTTGAATGTAGAGAATTAGTAATGTTGAGCTAATGATTTTTGGTGTAGACCTGTTGGTGATATTTTCAGAAGAGTATGGCGTTTTGAATTTCGTTACATGAAACGCGTTTTGAATTTTTATGGTTGAGATCAGATATTGATATGTATGTATGTAAGCGGATTGCTTAAAAATTATTACAGAAATGAAGACGAGGTAATTTAAATTGTGTGGGATTTTTGGGTTAAGTGATTTGGGTCATAGACTTGGGGTTTGAGAGTTAAGACTTTTCAGGGAAAAGTCTTGTTGGGATGGGAAGGTAATATAACAGTATGACCTGTTATATGGGCTTTAGTTAGTTTGGTACGCAAGATGCTGCGCAAAGGGAAAGGGAATGAGCACGAAGGAGCACGGTAGTTAGAGATTTGAGTTACACTCACGTGCTGACGTAGGGGGTTTAGTAACGATCGGCGAAATATGCGAAAAGTTTCTCAAGACGCGTAAACACAGCTTAATTACTTTTACGTTTTACCATCGTGTAAACACAGCTTATTACGTTTTACATCGTGTAGAAACAGCGTATTTACTTTTACGTATTACCATAATTTACAAACAGCTTATTTTATTTTACGTTTTACTATCGTTTAAAACCATCTTATTTACTTTTACGTGTTACCATCGTTTAGAAACAGCTTATTTACTTTTACGTGTTACCATCGTTTAGAAACAGCTTATTTACTTGTGCGTGTTACCATTGTGTGAAAATAGCTTATTTACTTTTACGTTTTACCTTCGTGTAAAAACAGCTTATACACATTTACGTTTCAACATCGTGTAAAGAGAGAGATGAGATGCCACAGCGAGCAGCGGGAGTAACCGTGAGAGATAGAATTAGGAATGGGGAAACTAGAAGACGACTAGTTCTAACACAAGTTGAACACTTCATTAAAGAACATCAGATTAAATGATTTGGCCACCTCACAAGAATGTCGTGGTATCATCTGTCACAAAGAACCACACTGAAGAAATATAGAAACATAATGGACTCAGAGCAAGGGGAAGAAAACGTAAAAGATGGAGTGATGGTATCAAGAGCGACCTTAGAGAAATGAAAGCGAACTTACAGAAAGCATTAGAAAGAGCGAACAAAAGACATGTCATTACCTCCCAACACTTCACTGAGGTAATGGATGAAGAGAAGATGAATAAGGAATCCATCACGCATGAAATTCACATAAAAGCTTGTTCCATCTTCTTCTTTTTTTTTGGGGGGGGGGGGTGGGGGGGGGGGGGGTCAAATCTGCCGTTAAAGGTAACAAAATTATGTAAGAAGATAGAAAATGACGCTACTACTTTTGAACTTGTTTAGAGACCTGGAGACAATAGCTTTAGAAGCAGTGCATTAAAAACAGCCCAATAGTCTTAGCCGAACAGAATGACCTAAGCCCATTCTTCCCTTGACCCTGCCTTGCCCTATATCCAGAACACTCAGATATCAGGGGATCAAGGCACCCTGGCGCCAGGCAGGGAGAATCAATTAATGCTCTTAGACTAAATCCGATTGAATCGAACAGAGCATTGACACATGGTAATAGTTCCCGATTCAAATCCTTAGTCTGTGGAATGCATTGTCTTGTCAACAGATGGAGAGATGCAAGTAGTGTACAGACTACCACCAGATGGAGAGATACAAGTAGTGTACAGACTACCACCAGATGGAGAGGTACAAGTAGTGTACAGACTACCACCAGATGCGAAGAACTCTGTACAGCCAGAGCAATCGATAGAGGAAATAGTTTTTTGCATGTACTTTACAAACCGCCACAATCCTCCTCAGTATTGTTTGGCTGTTTGCGAATTACAAGGTAAGCTTACGTTCAATAGTTTGCCATTGTTTTCTTAACTACCGACGCTCATAATATTGTTAAAAACCAACACAAGGCGGTCTGCTCCCCAATCGCATCATCTGATTTCGAATTGGTATGTGGGATTGCGAATCGCGCCTTTGAAGGAGTTAACATTTGAGGCCAACATAGAGACGCAGAGGTGTTTCCAAGGCACCAGGGCCAGGTTATATAGTGGCCAAGACCTACTAACACGTCCTAGTCTTGCGTCCTGGGCAACAGATCCCTTCGGGGTCCTGGCTAACGTAGTAGGATCGCTGATTCTTCCGAAGTCGGAGAGTATCTGCCTGCACGGCGAGGAACCACCAGTCTGCACACCAATAAGCCAGACATGGGACAACGGATACTCACGTAAACCTCAGGTCCTGTATGACATCACACTGATGTTGGACGACAGGATGTCTTCATCCGACATACAGAACTTCACGCTGGAGTTCACAGCCAGCGAATGCAAGCAAGTAAGCAGCGAGGCCAAAATATAAATAGTGTATTTTATAAAGCCAATATCCTATGGTGAGTCCTCGTTTAGAAAGCAACGACAAACTACTCAGCGTAACATGGGATGGGATTAAGGTTGACTGCAACGTCTTGCAAAACACATACAATTATATTTAGTAAGTAACACATAATTTACTAGCAGAGTCTGGGAATAGCCATTTCAGACAGTGCGTTGTTGGGGAGCGTCAATAAATCATTATCACAAAACATTAGAGACAGACAGACTGACTGAGAGACAGCAGTTATGTAGGTAGGTAAGAAGGGTTTATTTTTGTTTGTTCTTTAATATAGCAAGGTTAAAAATGAACGAATGAGAGAACTTTGTTTTCAAATGCTCACAAAGTGGATACGCAGGCAGGCCTTACATTTATCCCTTCCAACCACTCATCTTTTGAACATCAATTATCTGGTAGGTAGGTAGGTAGGTAGGTAAGTAAGTAGGTAGCTAGGTAGATAGATAGACCAACAGACAGTCAGACAGACAGACAGACAAAACAAAGTCATTTCACCATGAGAACACAATCAACAAGACAATAAGGTTATCCCCCCTGGCAACTCTTCCGTCCCGTTATAGCGTCCCCTAGATTGCCCAGAACGTGGACTATTGAATTATATCTTGAGAAGATACTAAACTGCCAATGCTGCCCCGGCCAAAGAGCCCACTCAAGAGTTCCTTAGGGCACTAGTAGCGTAATCGACGCTTTTATCTCTCATCTTCTTTTGTTTCTGTCTTAGTGAGGTGCCTGATGACTTTCCCCTCGGCCATTGTCTGTGAGAATTGTATGTTTGTTATAAGGGAGGTGTTTATGCTTATATTGGGATACTGTAATGTGTCACATTGAGGCTGTGGTGGTGTTTTGTGACACGAGAAGCTGTGATGGTGCTTTGTGACATATAAGAATCTGTGATAGTGCATTGTGATATACCAGAAGCTGTGATAGTGCATTGTGATATACCAGAAGCTGTGATAGTGCTTTGTGACATACCGAAAACTATGATAGTGCATTGTGACATACTATAAGCTGTGATAGCTATTACAACTTTAATTAAACTGAATACTGAATTTATGAATGAATACTAATCCACAAGGGACATTCCCACACATGCTCTAGGGACATTTCCACACATACACTAGGTATATACCCCAACATGCACTAGGGACATTCCAACACATGCTTTAGGGGCATTCCCATACTTGCACTATGGATATTCCCACACATGCTCTAGGGAGATTCTCACTCACGCACTGGGGAGATTCC
>JACEFZ010021983.1:0-10000 GCA_014155875.1 Cepaea nemoralis | reverse complement strand
ACTGTTGTGTTGGTTTTCAATTTCTAAGCACTTTTCCTCAAGCCATGCTTCTTTTGCCTCCTTACATAATATTCTGACTTGTCTGTGAATTTCTTCATATTTGACAGAATTATTTTTGTTGAGTCTTCTTGTTTCCATGAGGTGTAAAATTTCTTCAGTCATCCATTTCTTACGACCCACCTTCTTTAATTTTGGAATAGTTGATTCTGCAGCCACATTGATTGAATTCTTCAACGTTTCCCATTGATCATCCACATCCTGGAATAGGATCTCTAGATCAGACAATATTTCAAATCTGTTCTGTACTTCTATGTTGAATTTGTTTTGTATTTCCTTGTCATTACTCAATGTACACAAATCATATTTAGTGTTTCCTGTTATATACTTGACTTTCTTTAACTTTATCCTCAATGTTCCTGTAAGAAGTCTGTGGTCACTATAACAATCAGCACTGGGAACTGTTTTTGCTACTAAATCTTCTGCTAATGATAATGTAGTCAATCTGGTTTCTAATCCTGCTATCAGGACTCCTCCATGTCCATAATCTTCTAGGGTGTTGCTTAAACCAGGTGTTTCCTACAATCATTTCCTGTTCGTGTGCCCACTCTACGAGTCTGTATCCTCTTTCATTTCTCTCTACTAAACCATAGTTTCCTACTGTGTATATATCCCCTTGATTTCCTACTTTTGCATTGAAGTCCCCTATTGTGATGATTATTTCTGAATTTTTACATTCCTTTAAGGCAGACTCTATGTCATTATAAAATTCTTCTACACTATCTTCACTGGATTCTCCTGTTGGGGCATATACTTGAATAATATTTATGCTAAAAGGTCTGCCACTTAATTTAACTAGTAGAACTCTGTCCGACATGGCCCAATATCCTTGAACAGATTTTGATGTTTTCCGGTCCAAAATAATTGCCACTCCCCTATGACGATCTTCACCTCCAGAATAAATAATCTTGAAATCTTCATCTATCTTGATGCCTGCTCCTGTCCATCTCGTTTCGCACATACTTAAAATATTAATCTTTTCCCTTTCAATTTCTTGTTTTATGTTCTCTAATTTTTCGTCGTCGTTTAACGTCTTAACGTTCCATGTTGCTAATTTTAACGTCTCTGTCCTTGTCTTGCGATGATCAGTCTTTAAGCGAACCATGATATACTAGGCACTTTTAAAGAGGTAGTTTGCCGTTGCTTTCCTCTATGGCAGTGACCTTACTGGTCGGAGACTGCAGCATAATAATAGTAATAATTTGATTTATTGCCTAGCATAATTCACTGCATCTCTTCAGGTGCTTACTGCAGACATTTACACAAGATAAACTAAAGCCAGATAAATTCTTCAAGCTGAAATATACAACACACATAGTCATACTCTAATTTAAATTGTCTTCCACAGTAATTTTAAACTGACTATCATGTCTTTTTTTTTCATTTTTTGCGCAAAGTTGGCTTTTGGTAAAGTATGGCAATTGCCTAAGCCAGACTTAACATGCGGCAATTGTGTGTGTGTGTGTGTGTGTGTGTGTGTGTGTGTGTGTGTGTGTGTGTGTGTGTGTTTGACAACACACAAAACACATTGTATTATTATTATTATTATTATTATTAATACTATTATTATTATTAATACTATTATTATTATCATTATTGTCACTATTATTATTATTATTAATATTATTATTAGCATATTATTATTATTATTATTATTATTATTATTATTATTATTATTGAGAATATCGTGAACAGAGTTTAAAAACTAAGGCGGGTTTGATATCAGCATGGCTGATTGGATAAAAGAGCTAGCTGTTAAACTTCCGTTGTTCTGATCAACCCCTACATCGGTCAGTTTGACTAACGTGTTGACTTCTCACCCATTACTTGAGGATGTAAATTACAGGTACCTCAGACGTCGCAGTGGGTTCACCTGTTAGAGAGGGACACGTAATAAGGCAATCTAATCCACACGCAATAATCACTCCAGTTTCGACTAAGCTTGAGTTCAATACGAAGGAACGTGAAATGAAAAGGCGGGAATATTGAGAGCTGCAGGTGTTGCAAAGTCAATCATCAAATAAATAGGGAAAAGAACAGAGAAATTGATGAAAAATATCAAGTCAAGATATTGACTACAGAAATTAGCTTTACTGAGAAATTAATATTAGACTTTACGCCACTCCTGCAGCCAGAATGTTGGAGAGGAAAGATGGTCATGGACACAAGATAGGCGGACTCGTGGATTTAGTGACAATAATGATGATCTACGTACCTTTGTGAAAATCAATGTAAAAAGCCGCATTGGCCGACGAAGGTGACAATATGAGAGATAAATTGGTTTCTGAAGACATCCGGTGACTTTCTCAGTGACACAAGGCAAACTAGACACCCATTTTCAGCTGAGTCGACCCGGAAGTCTGGGGAGAAACAAAAATATCCCTGTCTTTTAGAGACTCGAACTAACGACCGCTGGGCCGGCAGGTAGAGTGCAAGGAACTGCGCTGCCTCGGAGATTCAACCGTGAGATGTTGACATTCTGGAATGCAATATGAGTTGTACAACTGTCATTATAGCCTATTGTACTTTGGTGTACAGGGCAGGGTGGGAGAAGGGTTGGGTCTTGAGCCTGGTTAGAGCAGGTAGGCTAGAGTTTTATTTTTACCCCGAACAGAGAAACCAATCCTTCATATTGCCGAGGATTTGAACCTGGGTCTCCGAAATGAAACACGGACGTTCTAGCCACTCGGCAGCTCATATATATATTTTCCTAAATGTCGACTTGTAACTTCCCAGCTAATGGCAATACCTAAATTGGAGTGTGGTAAATTTAGTGCGGCATTTTATCCATTTCACATATCTCAATGGTAAACTAAGAATGAAGGAATGAAAAGTAACGTAGTATTTTACTTCCACAACCATTTTACTGTTTCACACTTTTAGCTTTACTAACTACCTTAACACATTTACCAGCATTCCCTGGCAGTGAGATGCCTTTCTGCCTGCTGGTTGGCTGTTTGTTGTGTGACGCCACGTTGCCCCAGTTTATCTGTCTGTTGTGTTTGCTCTTTGCTTCCATTTCGTCTTCTTAATCTCGTCTTATTTTCCTTTCGCTTCCAGAGTGTTGAAAAATGAAACATTTCTCCCCGAGTATCTGTTTCCGGTTTCAGGAGAAGCGTGTGTTGTTTGTTATTATCGTTTTCTGGTGGTTTTTATTTTCGTCTTTTTCTGGTTGGGAAGGTAGACTAGCCATAGCAATGGAGACGTTAAGCGGTCGTTATTCGCGGTTCCAATTGCATGGCAAAGGGTCACAACATAATGATCAGTTCCTGTGCCTGTTAATATCAAACCAAATGCTCCTTCCTCATTGCTCCATGTAAAAACTGGAACAGACAGCAGCCCCGACAAACCAACAGCGCGCACAGGCATCCATGCAAAAGATCGCCGCCAGAGTGTCAACACAATATTCCACCACTAAAATTACAGTTCATCTTCGATGGAAGCGGCAGCCACTAGAAAACCCGCATTCTGGAACAACACACAATCTTGCATAATGCAAAACCATATAATTCAACAACAGGTCATTGATATTTTAATTGAGACAACATTTCGCAATGACAACATAGACGCGATATAAAAGCCCATTTCAGATACAGGAAGTCACTTAAGATTACCAGTTAATGAATATTTGTAGATTATTAATATTTATTGTATCGATCACTAATATCGATAATCCACATAATAGTTATAATTTAACGTTAGCGTTGACTATAAGAAAAGTATGTTGATTTGTAAAACCCATTAATCATCGCATGGCACTTATATCAGATATCATACCATGTTAGCTCTTCTATTCAGCGCAGAGAAAACCGGAAACTGGTTAGAGCAGTGGTTCTTAACCGGTGGGGATCCTAGGGTTTACCGGGGGGGGGGGGGGGGGGGGGGGGGGGGGGGAGGAATTAAAATTATTTCAAGATCGCGTTAATACAAGAACCAACTACTTGATATTGTTTTTCCCTCCATACTTTACGGTTCTATACTTCTCGCTCTTCTGAAATTCGTTTTATAGCGTATACAGAGCTGCAAATCACATTTTATATAGATGTCTAGACTTGGTCTTGTTATTGTATGTGTTATTAAATTTAGCTTCCATTTTACGTATACTGTGAAGGGTAGGGGTGATTTATAGGGAGGAAATACGAAAGGGTGGGGTTACATTCTGAACATATGGTGAAGGGCAGGGTTGCCAGATACGTGGGCACCAAAAGGAGGTCATAATAAGACAAAAAGGAGGACAAAGGAGGACATATTGAATGTTTCATTTGAATCTTTCAAGATTAAACCCAAAATCAGTACAATTTTATTACAATAGCTGCCGATAAGTGCTTCTTACTGTTATTGAATCGACCAAGACACAATCGTGTTAAAGAAAAAATAAATATGAATTCAATGGAGGCCTTTTTCAAAATGCTAACAAAACATTATTTAAACAGCCGATTGTAAATTACTACCTTATAATCTTTATTAATTACGCAACATAATTCTCGGAGTAGCCAACTTTGCGTAGAAGATCCTCGTTAGCAATCACATATGCATAAAATTGTTCACAGGTAAGATTCTTCAAATTGTACTTTGTGAGAATGATGCCTTTTACAGAGTCGAGTAAGTGTCTGTTCCTTTCCTTTGTCCATTGAGCATTAATCAAGTAGAACACTCAAGGAAAACACAAGGAGAACAAATTATACAAATAATTGGTGTTTCACATTTGGTATAAATAGGAAAATTAAATAAATATTATTAAGCATTTGGTTTTAATAAATAATGTACACACGCGGTAAAGTGTATTTACATTGTAAGTTATAACAACAATACATAAAACATTATAACATAAAATATAAGAAAAACCGGACATTTTAAAGGTCTTTAGCTTTGCCTGCCGGACGGAGGACATTATGCTAAAAAGGAGGACATGTCCTCTCTTTGCCGGACGTCTGGCAACCCTAGTGAAGGGGTTCATTGGCCCCAAAAAAAGGTTGAAAACCAGTGGGTTAGAGAAACTAGACGTAGAAAGGCACACCTTTTTTGGCCACACTATGAGAAGAAATAAACTATAGAAGACCTTGGTGAAAACTGGCAAGATCGGGGGGGGGGGTGGGAGGGGGGGATGAGAGAGAGAGAGAGAGAGAGAGAGAGAGAGAGAGAGAGAGAGAGAGAAGAGAGAGAGAGAGAGAGAGAGAGAACAAGGTGAATGCAGAGGAGTAAATATCTAGATGGCTTGGCCACGTGGCATGGTCGGGACAAGAACACTGAGTTGATCCACGACTCTGGTGATCGTGTGAGATGGCGAAACATGACCGTCTACGGTTAACATCATTGCACATGATTTTGATTCTGCATAGGGTTATTGGGCTTAGTTGCAGTGAACGCGTTTCACAATTCACCGTTAAACAATCAGCTGTGGGTGGTTTGGAAGCAGATCACGTTGCGTTGATTTGGATGGCATGGGACGTCGGTCGCAGAGAAAGCAATGGCAAGCTACTGAACGTAAAAACTGCATTGTAAATTAGAAACAGCGAAAACATGGCGGTAGTGATTCCCACGTCATGTAAAAGGATATGCAATTAACCTTTTTTCACTATTCCTTTCGATGACGCTTGACGGCGAAAGTGGATGATGATGATGATGATGATGATGATGATGATGATGATGATGATGATGATGATGATGATGATGATGATGATGATGATGATGATGATGATGATGATGATGATGATGATGATGATGATGATGATGATGATGATGATGATCACTTAATACATGTTTGAATTTATTAATAATTATTTTATTCATCACTAATATCTGTAATCCACATATTAGTGCTAATTTAACGTTAGCGTTGACCATGAGAAAAGTATGTTGATTTGTAAGACCGATGAGAGAGAGAGAGTGAGAGAGAGAGAGAGAGAGAGAGAGAGAGAGATAGAGAGAGAGAGAGAGAGAGAGAGAGAGAGAGAGAGAGAGAGAGACCAGGCAATAACAATGAAACAAGTAGATGTTGTCACGTATCGGAAATGGTTTTGTTTCATTTTTCACATCTCTCTCTCTCTCTCTCTCTCTCTCTCTCTCCTCTCTCTCTCTCTCTCTCTCTCACTCCCTCTATCTCTCTCTTTCCCCCTGTTGCTCTTTGTCTCTCTACGTCTTTATCGATATGTCTCTCTGTCTCTGTTTCTCTGTCTCTGTCTGTCTGTTTTCTCTGTTTCTCTGTAACTCTTTGTCTCTCTGACATTCTCTCTGTCTGTCTCTCTCTCTTTCTATCTTTCTGTCTCTCTGTGTCTCTCTTTCTGTATCTCTATGTCTCCCTTTCGGTCTTTCTATGTCTTTGTCTGGGTCTCTCTGTCACTCTCTCTCTGTCTCTCTTTGTCTCTCTCTGTCTCTCTGTATCTCTGTCTTTCTCTCTCTTTCTCTCTGTGTTACACTGTCCCCCACTCACACACAAACACTCACACACAAACAGTCACACACCAACACTCAGATACCAACATTCACACACCAACACTCACATACCAACACTCACATACCAACACCCAGATACCAACACTGACACACCAACACTCACACACAAACACTCAAACACAAACACTCACACACAAACACTCACACACAAACACTCACACACAAACACTCACACACAAATACCCACACACCAACACTCACACATCAACACTCATACACTCACACACAAACACTCACATACTCACGCACCAACACTCACATACTCACACACCAACACTCACACACCAACACTCACACACAAACACCAACACACCAACACTCATACACTCACACACAAACACTCACACACCAACACTCACACACAAACACCCACACACCAACACTCACACACCAACACTCATACACTCACACACCAAAACTCACATACTCACGCACCAACACTCACATACTCACACACCAACACTCACACACCAACACTCACACACAAACACTCACATACTTACACACCAACACTCACACACTCACACATCAACACTCACACACAAACACTCACACACCAACACTCACACACAAACACCCACACACCAACACTAACACACCAACACGCTCAAACACAAACACCCACACACCAACACTCACACTCCAACACTCATACACTCACACACCAAAACTTACATACTCACGCACCAACACTCACATACTCACACACAAACACTCACACACAAACACCCACACACCAACACTAACACACCAACACGCTCACACACAAACACCCACACACCAACACTCACACTCCAACACTCATACACTCACACACCAAAACTCACATACTCACACACCAACACTCACATACTTACACACCAACACTCACACACAAATAATCACAACAAACACTCACACCAACACTCACACACCAACACTCACACACCAACACGCACACGCACCAACATTCACACACCAACACTCACACACTCAATTAACTAATTAAATCATAACAATAAATTAAGTATGTGGTACTGGTTTCACATTATATTATACCCCAATCAACAATCCCTGGATGCAGTGGTCAATATTACGCCAACCGCTTTACTTTCCACGATTTCTTCCCACTCCCCATCAATCCGAGTTTGACATACCCTGTCAGTATCCACTCCAACGCCAGCATACGCCCACATCTTCCTGACACGAACAACCCCCCTCTACTGATCAAGAGACATGGACGAGGGAAAACTTGGCCCGCAGATTCCCATCTTGAATGGGTTAAAAGAAGTTTCCTTCTGAAGACCTTAATCGATTACCTTGATAGCAACGAAGTCTCCACCTAAAAAATCAATGTCTTGTGTAAATAAACGATGCCTGGCTCACACTTAGCCCACTTACCTGGGGTAGACCTGCATGCTGTCAGATTGATGCCTAGTTTCACGGAGCTGGCTGCTGGAAAGCATCAGTTCTGGCTTTTTGGATTTACTTGATTTTTTTCTGTACTTGTCTTATTTTCTTTCTTTTTTTTTTTTCAAACTCTTGAAGGATTTTATGATTGTTTCCTGTTTGGTGTAAGAAATCCTTCTTCTTTTTTTCTTTCTTTCTTTTTTCTTCTTTCTTCTTTCTTTCTTTCTTCTTTTTCTTTTTCTCTCTTTTTTCTTTTCTTTCTTTTTCTTTTCTTTCTTTCTTCTTCTTTCCCTTTCCCTCTTTAAGCTCTTTTTCTCTCATAATTTTTATGTCTCTCTTTCTCTCTCTAGCTTTATCTCTTTCCTCTCTCTCTCTCCCTTCTCTCTCTTTCTCTCTTTCTCGCTCTTTCGCTTTATTTCTCTCCCACTCTTTGTCTATATCGTTCTCTCTTTCTCTCTCTCTCCTCTCTCTCTCTCTGTCTCTCTGTCTCTCTCTCATGCTGTCTTCCACACCTTCTCTCTCTTTCTCTCACTTTCTTTCAATCTCTCGTTTTACCATTCTCTTACTCTGACTCTTTCTTTATCTCTCTCTTTCTCTCTCTTCTTCTCTCTCTCTCTCTCCTCTCTTCTCTCTCTCTCTCTCATTATCTCTTTCTTTCTCTTCATTCTCTATGTCAGTACCTTCTGTCGTTCTTTCTCTCGTATTCTCTCTCTTTCTCTCGTTCTCTTTACACGCTCACGCCTTCTCTGACTCTTTCTCTCACTCTTTCTGTTTATCTTTCCGTCTGTCTGTCTCTCGTCTCTCTCTCTCTCTCTTTTTCTTTGTCTTTCTTTCTCTTTTCTGCCTCCGTCTTTCTCTTTGTTTTTTTTCTCAACGCTATAGCTATTTTTCTGCTTCAGTATCACCCCTTCCATGTCTCTCTTTTCCTGTATCCTTTTTTCTTTCTCTGATAGCCTATCTTTCTCTCTCTTGTTGTATCTCTATATCTCTCAGTTTTCCTATTTCTGCCTCTCTTTCTTTCTCTTTGTCATCTCTCTGTCTCTCGCTATCTCTCTCTCTCTCTTCTCTCTCTCTCTCTCTCTCTCTCTCTCTCTTTGTGTGTGTGTATCTCTAATTCTCTAAATATTTCTCTCAATCCTCCTTTTCTACTTTTTCTCTTTATTTTTCTCTCTCCTTCTGTCTCTCTCCTTTCTGTATATCTCTTTCTCACCTGTGACTTTTTCACTCACTTTTCATTTCTCAGTTTTTCCCTTTTTTTCCTTTTTCACTCTCTCTCCTTGTATCATATCGGGTTCTCTTTTTCTATGCCGCTCTACTTTCCATGTCTCTCTCAAACTGACTCTTTATCATTATGTTTCTACGTCTCTGTCTTCCATTTTTCTCTGTATTTCATTTTTGTTTTTCCCCCCTTTTTTTATTTCATCCCCTTTTCCGTCGCTTTTGTGTTTTTTTCTTTTTTTTCTTTCTTTTTTTCTTTTTTTTCACTTTTTTTTTTTTTCTTTCTTTTATTCTTCCCCTTTGAGAGTAAATTCCCTTGAAGCAAGATGGCGGGACATTTCTTCGTCCCCTAAAATGGAACGTGTTTTTTTTGAAAAAGTGTATGGATTTAAATGCTTTTTCGTGGTGAAATGGAGTTGGACCGGCAACGGAGTTGTGCACGCGCGCCGGTCTTCTTTCGGCGTATCATCGGCGCCCCGGGGCGATAGTTAAGCCAACAGACGGCCAGCGACCAGCTAGGACACAACGTGGTAAAGGGGGGCGCGCGCAGAAGGCGCTTAAAATGTGGGCAGATTTTGGGGATCGGAAATGTTTGGTATGTACTGGAAACTGTGCATCATTTAGTCAACGCCGACCCCTTCTTTAAAAAATACTCTACGGGAAAAGATATTTTAGCTTGCAAGAAAAACAGCTCACCCACGGGAAAAGTCAAAGTTGCGGGATTTCAGGGTTTTTTTAACAGGCGGCACTGGACAGGGCCCTTCTGGTCCGCGACAAAAATACTAGTGTTGAGTCATATGTCCGCCTGGAACAGCGATGCCCTGCAAGTGCAGGGTTTTAAAAAAAATGACACCAGGCAGCTTGTAACTTAAGTCTATGCGCG
>JACEFZ010021982.1:0-16676 GCA_014155875.1 Cepaea nemoralis | reverse complement strand
AACTTCCTATCACCTGTTTTCACGTTGTGTGGAAAGTCCCTGCTTTCCACGTTCTCGTATTAACTTGCTGAACACAGCCGTAACCTTTACTCTCTGACCTATGCTATCACTTAACCATACCATGACATCGTCAGTATCATGGCACCAGGAGGAAGCAGAGAAAGAGGCCGACCACGTAAACGATGGACACAGGGAATAACAGAGTCCATGGGAATATCGATACATGAAGCCCATAAGCGGGCACTCTCCAGCTGTTTATACTTCACCTTGACACCGCAAGGTACAAGAGGAACATGATGAGATGAGATGAGATGAGATGAGATGAATCTGTACCGGACATTAATCTTATATCTGCCACTTTCATGTAATGTGCAAAGAAGCATTGGAGAATATCGTGACAACTAGAAAGATGAGTGGGAAAAGAGGCAGAAGCAGACCAAGAGAAATGACGCTGGATGAATTGAGGCAGTGGCATGGAGAAATGTCATCAGCAGAGTTGATCCAGAGCACCAAGGACCGAGATCTGTTAAAAGACACGCTATTAAGGCACATGACAATGCTGATACTAATGACGAACTGATTCTGCTTGTGAATTTCTGATTCGACCACTAATTTACCTACTCCTTTCTATCTGTCACTGCCGCAGGCGATTTCGAAGCAGACCGCCTTGCGTTGACTTCCATACAACGGTATAAGTACCGGTGTTCAGAAAGGAATAGCAAACTACTGAATGGAAACTTGTCCAGGAATCACAAACTGCCAAAATATACTGGAGTTGACGTCTTGTAAAGGCTATGCAACTAACTTGTGTTTCTCCATCTGTCGAGTGCACTGTTCACAGACCTGCTGTGGCTGTATGTTGTGTATGTTACACACGTTGTTTCCCTTCTAGTCAGCACGATCAGCGACATCAGCTACTGCTCACATTTTCATATCGTGGCAAAGGTCAGCCACGTGTTAACGTGGGTAACATTACCGAAGTCGCTATAAAACACCGCCGACAAGTAACACGCAAATGTTACACCTGGGAGATGTGGCACGAAAACTCCCAGACGGAACCTATCCGATGAATGGCAACATTTGTTTCACGTCAATGAAATGTTCCACCTAACGTTTGTTTACACAAGTTGTTTTGGCAGTTTTTTTTTGTTACTTCGTGACAATATTTGCTAGCGAGTTTGTCACGCAAACCTTACACATATATTGTTATCGTTCCAGTCTTAACCATTCACATGTTGTGAGCCATTGAGGTTGGGTAACCTGGAATGAAGAAAAAAAAATCCGAACCTCGATAAGGATACGAAAACATGACCTCCGGTTCGGTGTATATACTCGTATGTTACCCTCGTTCCCCCCCCCCCACACATACACACATATAAACATATATCATGATAATCACCACCATCAAAATCATCACGTAGCAGAAAGACGCTCTCCTCACGAGCTGCCAAACTCTTACCATCTCTCCTGCCTCATGCACCCTCATGCCATAGGTGTCTGTAATGTTTAGTGTTTGGCACTGAGACAGTTAAAACTATTTAAACCATACATTGCTATGGTTAGCGTGTGGATGCACTGAAACAGTTAAAACTATTCCAACTATATGTTGCTATGGTCAGCATGTGGATGCACTGAAACAGTTAAAACTATTCCAACTATATGTTGCTATCGTCAGCGTGTGGATGCATTGAAACACAAACTATTTACACTATACATTGCTATTGTCAGCGTGTAGAAGCACTGAAACAGTTAAAACTATTCCAACTATATGTTGCTATCGTCAGCATGTGGATGCATTGAAACAGTTAAAACTATTCCAACTATACATTGCTATTGTCAGCGTGTAGATGCACTGAAACAGTTAAAACTATTCCAGCTATACATTGCTATCGTCAGCATGTAGATGCACTGAAACAGTTAAAACTATTCAAACCATACATTGCTATCGTCAGCATGTAGATGCACTGAAACAGTTAAAACTATTCCAACTATACATTGCTATTGTCAGCGTGTAGATGCACTGAAACAGTTAAAACTATTCCAGCTATACATTGCTATCGTCAGCATGTAGATGCACTGAAACAGTTAAAACTATTTAAACTATACATTGCTATCATTAGCGTGTGGATTACTTCTTTAGAAGAGTCCCATTGTTGATGATTTTGGAGCCAAGACACTAAACGTTTGTGACATTTTCAATTTCTTCATTGTTGATTGTGATCTTTGGTTGACATGAGGTTTTGCCCGTGGACATTAGTTTTGTTTTGCTTAAGTTCAGAAAAGAGATTTTGATTTTTACCGTGTCTCACGACAGACCGGATCAACTATTCTATTCCGTTAGCGCTCTTTGAGAGGAGAGCCGTATCATACGTATATATATAAGTCTGGAAACGGAATTCCACCAATTATGAATGGATCAACATTCTTGCTGATGTCATAATTTTTGACGTTTCTCATTACATTTCTGCATTTATGTTGAATAGATATGAAGAGAAAATACAGCCCTGGCTTACTCTCCTTCATATCTCTAACCAGTTTGATGTTTCTCTGGCGACTCTGACAGCTGCTTCACGATTTAATGATTATATTAAGTGGGTTAAATTTACTCGAAACTCGTGCCCCTCACGCTGTTCCACTATTTCTGAGGGTGAACACAGTCAAAAGCCTAACTATAGTCCACGAAGCAAGTATGAAGATCTACACTGTACGCTCTGCATCTCTCAAAGATAAATCTCATTTTGACTATACTATCTCTGGCTCCTCTGTCTTGCGTGATCACCTACAGTTGAGAGAATTACTCACACAAAAGTAGTTGACAAGAAGACTACCCGAAGGAAAGTCTATCCACCAAAGGAAGAAAAGATAGAAGTGGCTCGTTCGTTGCTAGGATGTATGAAGATACAGGTCCCAGTGGTAATCTAAACTCCTTACAGTGGGCAGGAAGAGGAAAGGTAAAGCGAACAGCAGCAACTGTGTAAAGAGGCCGAAGACTTATTTATTCCCCCAACGCGTTTCCTGCAAAAGAAAAGAACACCCAGTCTCCTCTCGTAGACTAGGACGAAAGGAAGACAAATATTAAAACAATTGTCAACTTGACATATTATATTATAGATCTAATTAATTAAACTATGACTGGGTTCCAAATGTTGCTGTTATGTAGCCGGGGGCGGCGTTGGGGTGAGCGCCCAACCTTGCATAAATACCCCAATTCCTCGTGCATTCATCACCATTGCAGCAAATGTCCAACTCCTGGGCTTCTCGTGGTGGACCTGTTTTTAACTAACAGGAGAAGGGGCAGCGGTGAGTCACTGGCGCCAAGAAATAACTAGAACGCTCTAGTTGTATATGCACGTACATGCATGCGCAGACACGTGTGTGCGTGCCTACACACCTGAACTAGCGTAAGACTACAGTCTGCTCTAGCAAAGGAAAGGCGATAAAGACGGAGGCAACCAGCCAAAAGGCGCACCACAGAAATCATGAAATATAACGACTACTGCTAAATGGTATGGTGCTCGCCCTGCTTTGGACCCTCAGGCAAGTGCAGTGCCGGGTCCTATGCCTCGAAAAGATCCAATCACAACTACTGGAGGTCTTCTCAAATAATGTCCTGTGGAGACAGGGAACCTGAGAATAGAGCGTCTGGCTATACCAAACAAAGACTAAACATAATGCACTGGAATGTGGAGGGAGTCGGCATTAAAAACAAACAACACACACACACACACACACACACACACACACACACACACACACACACACACACACACACACACACACACACACACACACACACACAACTAGAAAACATCTGGGACCAACAAAAAAGTAAGCGTATGATTCTTGCAAGAAACTCACCTCAACGAACATATAGCCTTAAAAATCAGAGGCTACCAGTGTTACCGATCCGTCCGAAAGGACAGGCGAAAGGGTGGGATACTGACCCTTGTAAAAATAATATCACTGCTTCCCAAATTGAAGTTTACCATGGAAGGGGCTGAGTATCAGACACTTAAACTTAAGACAGGTAATACAGACCTACATCTGATCAATTACTACTGTCAAAGTGACCGCTCACAGGCGCTGGACACACTTCCATTAAAAGAGAAAAATGATAGTGTATGGCGACTTCAACAGCCACTCGAAGAGCTGGGCTTATGAACACATGGACCAGAGAAGAGAGAGACTAGAAGAATGGCAGGATGAGAATAGATTCATCTTGATTAACAAGCCGTCCGTCCCACATACTTTATACTTGAGATCATGGCGCACTACAACTACACCTGGCCTGGCTTTTCGTTCATCACACCTGGAGTAGAACATTACACGAATGTTTGGGAAACAGCTTGGTAGCAGTGACCACCGGCCAGTCTTTCTAACTGTAGAAAATGAGCTTGTAAGTGAAAGCAGCACCCTCTCGAGGTGGAACTACAAGAAAGCAGACTGGGCAATGTACAAGCATCGCGCCAGCATACTGGTTAGAAACCTGAATACTGAGAAATGCATAAAGTAGTTGAAGAGTTTGGGGAATGCATACTACAAGCAGCACGAGAGACAGTACCAAGAGGAGCCCGTTAACATTATAAACCCTACTGGAGTAGTGAACTGGAACAGTTGCATAATGATGTGGAAGTGTGTAGAAAGCAAGCAGAGGCCAAACCCAGCCAACAGCACCACAATTAAATACCAACACGCAAAAGCCAAATTTCAAAAGGGCCAAGCTGCAGGCTAGATGGAAAAGCTGACAGGAGAAAACATTGAAGTTTGAAGCAAGCAGCTGAACATTTTGCGGACTCATTCGCACAAGATAACAATATCGCAATTAGCCCAGAGAAACAACAAGAGATCGAGAGAAATGGCAACATACAGGACATAATGAAACAGTACACGAGGTTCTGGAGGCACCTATCACAATCAGCGAACTGGAGCTAGCCATATAAAAATTAACAATGAGAAAGCCATCAGAAGCTGATCGTATCTCCAATGAAATGATCAGGAACCTATGAATAGAGGCCAAAGCAAAGCTGTTGCAGATCTTTAATAACAGCTGGAAATTAGGCAGTGGTCCACAAGCCTGGAGAGAAGCAATCATGATACCCATCCTAAGATCTGGGAAAGATAGTTCCATTGCTTCCAGCTACAGACCGATTAGCCTCACCAGCTGTCTCTGCAAAACAATGGAGCGCATCATCAATCACAGACTGCAGTGGTACATTGAAAGTGAAAGCATCCTTGTGCCACAGCAGGCTGGCTTTAGGCAGTGCTACTCTACGGAAGATCAGACAACCTACCTCTCTCAAGAAATTGAGGATGCATTCCAAGAGAAGAAGCTCGTGCTTGCTGCATGGATAGATCTGAAGAAAGCCTTTGACAAAGTCTGGAAAGAAGGTCTGATGAAGAAACTGAGAAACTATAAAGTGAATGGAAGAATGTACAAATGGGTGAAAGCATACTTGCACAACAGAAGAGCCCGAGTACAGATAGACGGACTCAAGAGCAAGAAAGTACTACTGCGTCACGGTGTTCCCCAGGGCGGCGTCTTGTCCCATATACTTTTTCTAATCTTCATCAATGATCTTGTTGCTAATCTACCGCATGGAATTAAAGCGGCAATGTACGCTGATGACCTGGTTCTATGGAGCACAAATGAACATGCATCAGTGGCAACCAGATCGCTACAAAGAGCTGTAGATGCATTTGTTGCATGGGCAAATAGATGGTGTGTCAGCATAAACACTAATAATTGCAGCACCACTCTATTTACCCTCTTTCCAAAACAAAAGGCAGGGATCATCCAGATAAATGGAATACCCCTAAGAGAAGATAAAAACCAACATTCCTTGGAGTAACTTTTGATGACAGGCTGACATGGGAAAGCACATCAACAAGGCAGTAGCAAAAACCAGAAGGAAAATAGCCATCCTGAGAAAACTAAGTAGAACCACATGAGGAGCCAGTGGGAAAATACTTAGCAAAGTTTATCAACAGAGCATACTACCACACCTGAAATACGGGTCAACTGCGTGGTGTTCAGCATCAAAAACCACACTACAAGAGCTGGACAAGGTGCAAAATCAAGCACTTAGAGTCACCACAGGCGGGATGAGATCAACCCCTATAGTGGAGATGGAGAAGATGGGGAGGACACAAGCACTGAGATGAGCGCAGAGATACGAAAACGCTAATACACGCAGAAAAGTTCCTCAGCTTGCCAGGCCACCCTATGAAGAACGGATTTGAAAACTTAGCTATGGGGCGGTTGAAAAGAAGCAGTTTTATCCACCAAGCCAAACGACTCTGCAGAGAAACCACCGATCTGCCTACAGTTGGTATCCCCCTGAAAACTATTCCAGAGCGAACTCCATGGAAAGATGAACATAGACTATCATTATAAATGCAGACAAAGGTGAGAGGAATATTTGACAAGGAAGAACAGAACAGTGTTCAGCGCAGAACAGCCACTCTCAGCTTCCTTGATGAAGAATACCCACAGGACCTCTGGATCCGAGTCTACACAGATGGGTCAGCACAAAATGCTGTTCGAAATGGAGGAGCGGGAGTATACATAGAATACCCAAATAATACTAGGGACACAGCCAGAGTACCGACAGGAAAGTACTGCCATAACTATGATGCTGAAATTGAGGCAATCAAGATAGCAACAGAGAAATTACTAAATACCAGCCATGGTACACAACCTATGGTGCTATTGACAGATGTAAAATCAGTACTCGAGGCGCCCCTATCTGGGAAATTGCCAGTACTAAGGACACTACTTTCTGAACTTAGCAGTCGGCATAAGGTCATCATACATTGGATACCATTCCACTGTGGAATACCCGGAAACGACAGAGCTGATCGATTGGCTAAGGAAGGAGCAAAAGGAGAACAGCCTGATGTGCCCGTTACATACCTACCAAAAGAAAAGAATGATCAAATCAGTCAGAAAGCCACCAAACCCTACTCAAGACGACTACCACGTTATGGACAGACCAGAACAAGTCATTATTCTGCGCCTCAGAACAGGACACAATAGATTACGCAACCACATGTATACAAAATTCAAGATTTGTGAATCAGCCATGTGCACATGTGAATTGGCGTCGCAGACAGCAGAACACATAATCCAAGACTGCCCATAATACAACATATCTAGGCAAACCTTCTGGCCTAGAGAGACAACAGTTGAAGATAAACTCTATGGACCGCTGAATGAACTAAAAAAGACAGTTAAATTCATACTAGAGACAACATTGCAATTATAGACATATTTCAAGCGAACGAAAGAAGAAGAATAAACTATGATTGAATGCAATCAAATGTCACTATTTAGTATCTTTATAAACGATCTTGCAACATATATAATTCATTAACTTTAAATTACAACTAATACTACCACAGTGAGGAGATGACACAAACATAATTTGTTAATAGTGACTAAAACAGTCTACTCGGTGTTTCTGGGAATTATGACCGGTCTGCTCGGTCTGTCTAGGAATTATTAACGATCTGCTCGGTGTGTCTGGGAACTATGAACGATCTGCCTTTGGCGAGATTAGCCTTTAGCAAGATGAAAAACATACTGACCAATAAAAAGATGTCAGTTGAAACGAGAAAAAGAGTGTCGAGGTGCTACATAGAGCCTGTTACTTTTGTATGGATGTGAAACTTGGACAATGGGCAGTCAAGCTGAAAAACATCAGATGGCTGTAGAAATGTGGTTTCTGAGGAAAATGCAAAGAATACCATTGACAGACAGAAAAACCAATGACCAAGTACTTCAGGAGACAAATGAAAATCGTAAATTGATTAAGAGAAATTAGACGTAGACAGTCAAAATTTTTTGGACATGTTATGAGAAGAAATGGATTGGAGAACTTAGTGACAACTGGCAAGATCGAAGGGAACAGACCAAGGGGAAGACCGAGAAGTAAATACCTGGATGGCTTGGCCACATGGCATGGTCGAGACAGGAACATTGAGCTGATCCACGACTCTGGTGATCGAGTGTAATGGCGAGTCATGACCGCCCTACGCTTTCCGGCATGGCACATGATTGATGGTGATATATTGTTCAAGTAAGTCTAATGAGCTAATCACCGCTTATTTATACCGCTAATCATTGAAAGTTAATCTGGCACCCTGCCTTGTTTGGTATTGTTGTTATGATTGTTGTTGTTGGCTCTGGAACGGGATCGTCGAATACTCAGCTTGGGCATCCAATCCACGAGGTTCGGCTGTAGTCTCTTTCACGGGCTCTTCTCTGCTCCTCCCTACTGCTTGACCGTGCAAGTTTCCCTCCACTCTGAACTGGGAATGACTGGAATATTTTTACTGGATACGTCTAATGTTTTACAGTGCAATTGCTTACACAGACTTATTTACCGAATTAATGAATTTGGATTGACTTCTAGCCTTGTTGAATTTGAAACTTTGATTAAGATATGATTAACACATGAAACTTGACTTGGCTCATGTGCCACTGGTTATTGCGGATGGTCCGCTTCGTTGATTCACAAATACTGGTTTGTGCTTATAACAATGATACTTGATGCGTTGTTGCTGACATTGTAGATTTAGGTGTGGGTGATACCACAACTACCCTGTAGAATAAGTCGACAAAACAACATCGTGTAAGTGGTGGTTGTAAGAGGCAGACTTTCCATCCATCTAATTGGATGGTGCATAATCTTGTTTCTCATTTATAAAAGACAATTATCATACACAGAACTTGTCCCTACTTTCAATCACTATCTAGTTGACTAGACCACAATTCTAATCTACCAGAACTGACGATCCTTCCTTGTCAAGAATTATTCAAAGAGAATATAGCCTGGTTGTGACTAACATTCACTCAGGATAGATATATTTAAAGTGCCTAGTACTGAATATAAGTTTTCACTACTTGAGGATATTCATATGAAAGAATAGTAACTGCATACACTTCAAGATGGGAAATAGTATAGTGAAGTAAGGTATGAGAGCCCAAGTTGCATGTGAATGATAGTGGGGTCACACACACACAGCGTGGTTACAGGCTATTTGTATAGCTACGATACTTTTAATGAATAAAATTATACATTGCTCTCATTAATCAAACATCAAGTTACTGTGGGATAATAGTACTATAATATTATTAACCACATTAATACTTTAATATATGACCAACGTATCCCTTCTCTGGGGTACGTGGAACACGCGTGGTTGGTCCCATGTCTATGCGCAAAATCTATAAGTCCGCCATCAACCCCAATTTCCGACATTTGAATTTGCCTGGATATCTCGATGCCGATCCGTCCGTCCTAGCAAAGCATTGCTATGATCCTTTTAATTATTCAGCTGGGCTTAGCTTTGAATATCGTATTCTGTGCAAAGTTACTTTCTGGAGTACACCCTTCCGTCTATGCATTGGTAACTCGTACCACAATTAAAATACATATATTATTTAAACATATGATTTTGAATAAAGTATTATGCTAATCGACAAGATACCCTGTTTTCTGAGAGCAATCGCCTTCTACAGCTCGTCGGGGCCTTTTCTATTATTTAATAAATGGTGGATAAAATGAAACGAGGTGCTTGAACTTCGATTTGAACATGTACTGATTATCGACTAGTTTTGATATGCAACCCGACAGACCGGCTACTTTGAGTAAAAGACCTAAATTTCAGCAGTGCGGTGCCTTGGCCAAACTCCCTGATTTAGCGTAGCCTAATAATCACCGACACACACACGCGCGCGCGCGCGCACGCACGCACGCCCGCCAGCCCACCCGCGCGCGCGCGCACACACACACACACACATATTAGGGCTGCGACCGATTAATTTAATTTAATAGTTAACTTTTGAAAAATTAACGATTAATTAATCGTTAATTTCGATTAAAGCAAAACAATTATAGTCATATAATTCATATTATAGTCGTATTTGTCAAAAATCGAAATAACACTGGATTGTCTTGTTCATATGTCATCTAATAACCAACTGTGCAAACAGACGAGTATGTTGACAGTATTTGCTTCAAGTGACGAGCGCGTCTTATTAACAATATAACCAGCAGAGCTGAACAATCGTTCACACGGAACTGAGATAGCCTGTATGCGCACAATGGTCTTGGCAAGGAATGCCAATTTTGGATATCGATGTTCATTAAGTTTCCACCATTGTAATGAGTCAACCGATTCAGCAACTTTCTTATCCATTTCAGACTCAATTATATAGTTTCATTGTCAATGTCAGTATCATTCTTTGCAGCAATCTCCATCTGCTCCACATGAACATTAACTGCTATTTGTTGTTCAATACGTGACCAAGTTCGTTCTTTTGCATCTTTTGACAAACACTTCAGGTATTTGCAGCGTGGATCAAGTGCTGTTGCAATCTGTAGTATTTAAATACTTTTCATATTAGCTACACGTTCACTGAAGTCATTAAAAGATGCTGCCTTAAATTTAGCTATGTAGCCCGGATCATCATCGTGTACAGTCATATGCTTTATCAACGATGATAGCAGTGGCAATACACCATCCATCCATCATGTGCCATGCCGGTAAGCGTGGGTGGTCGTGTTCTGCCGTCTAACTCGATCACCAGAGTCGTGGATCAGCTCCGTGTTTCTGTCTCGACCATGCCACAAGGCCAAGCCATCCAGGTACCTGAATCTAGGTCTTCCCCTTGGTCTGTTCCCCTCGATCTTATCAGTTGTCATTAAGTTCTCCAATCATTTCTTCTCATAACATGACCAAAAAATTGTGACTGACTACGTCTAATGTCTCTAATCAGTTTACGATCTTCATTTATTTCTTGAAGGACTTGTTCATTGGTCTTTCTGGCTGTCCATGGTATTCTTTGATTTTCCTCAGAAACCACATTTCTACAGCCATCAGATGTTTTTCAGCCTGACTGCTCATTGTCCAAGCTTCACATCCATATAAAAGTACAGGTTCTATGTAGCATCTCAACACTCTTTTTCTCGTTTCAATTGACATCTTTTTATTGGTCAGTATGTTTTTCATCTTGCTAAAGGCTACTTTTGCCATGGCGATTCTTGTTCTAATCTCTTCAAGGCATCTCCCATCAGATGTTATTACTGTTCCGAGATAATTGTACCTATTCACTTGTTGAAGAATATTCCCATTTACTTGTATATTACATTGTGGTATTTCGTTCTTCCTAGTGACGACCATAATCTGTGTCTTTTTACAATTTAATTCTAACCCTAGTTGTTCACTGTGTGTAACAACCGCATCTACTAAATTTTGCAGGTCCTGTTCATTGTCTGCAATCAAGACTGTATCATCTGCATATCTAATGTTATTGATGCATCGTCCCCCAATGTTGATTCCTTCCATATCTTCAATATTTCTGAAAATACTTTCACTGTACAGGGAAAACAGATCTGGAGACATTACACATCCTGTCTCACACCTCTCTTAATAGGCTGATATTGGCTTACTTCATTATCAACTCTTATGGCAGCTTGTTGTTTCCAATATATGTTTTTTACAAGTCTAAGGTCTTTTCCATCAATCTGTAGATCTTTAAGCATCCTTATCATGTTGACATGTCTCACTTTATCGAACGCCTTTGTGTAGTCAATAAAGCAAAGGTGTAGATCTTTGTTTACTTCTATAGAATGTTCGATTACGGTTCTCAGTATATACAGCATTTACTGTACCCTTGCCTTCTACAAACCCACATTGTTCTTCTCCTATTTCAGGTTGTATTTTCCTCCTAACTCTTTGCATGATAATTCTTAGCAAAATCTTCGTGATGTGACTCATTATACTAATTGTTCGATGTTGATCACATTCCAATGCTCCTGATTTCTTTGGGATTGCAATAAATACATAATTACATAACTCATGAGGTATATTTCCAGTATCATATATTGTATTAAGCAGACTGGTAACTTTATCAATTCCATATTCTTCTAAAGCATTAATCATTTCTGTTTTGACGCTGTCTGAACCGGGGATCTTGTCAGATTTCATATGGTTAAGAGCATTCTGAACCTCCATCTTCAAAATTGCTGGTCCTTCATTATAATTTTGAACATCATACTGTTCGTCTCTGTTATCGTCATAAAGGTTTTTCATGTAATCTGACCATAAATGTAAGATCTGATCTTTTTCTATTATGACTATTCCATCTTTTGTCTTTAGGCAGCCTGCTGATGTACGTGTTCTTTTATTAGTAAGGTCCTGAATTCTTTTGTGCATTAGTTTCGCATTTTTACTGTTGTGTTGTTTTTCAAATTCTCTGCAATTTTTCTCAAGCCATGTTTCTTTTGCCTCCTTACATAAGGTTCTGACTTTTCTGTGAATTTCTTCATATTCGGCAGGATTATTTTTTTTCTGTCTTCTTGTTTCCAGTAGTTGTAAAATTTCTTCAGTCATCCATGTCTTACGGCCCACTTTCTTTACTTTTGGAATAGTTTTTTTTCTGCTGCACAACTGATTGAATTCTTCAGCATGTCCCATTGATCATCTACATCTTGAAATAGGATCTCTATATCAGACAATAAATCAAATTTGTTCTTTACTTCTGTGTTAGAATTATCTTGTATTTCTTTGTTAGTATTCAATTTGCAGAAGTCATATTTAGGGTTTCCTGCTGTATACTTGACTTTCTTTAACTTTACCCTCAATGTTCCTGTAATTAATCTGTGATCACTGTAACAGTCTGCATTTGGAACTGTTTTTACGACTGTTAACGCATTTCGAAACCTTTTCTAATCAGGATGTAATATATCTGGTTTTTAATCCTGCTGTCTGGACTCCTCCATGTCCATAATCTTCTAGGATGCTGTTTAAACCAGGTGTTTCCTACAACCATGTCTTGTTCTTTTGCTCATTCTACAAGTCTGTATCCTCTTTCATTTCTCTCTCCCAAACCATGGTTGCCTACATTGCATCCATCACTTTGCTGTCCTATTATTGCGTTTAAATCACCCATTATGATATTTATTTCTGATTTTTTACAGTTCTCCAAAGCAGACTCCATGTCATTATAAAATTCCTCTATACTTTCTTCACTGCATTCACTTGTTGGGGCTTTTACTTGAATGACATTTATTTAAAAGGTCTTCCGTTTAATTTTACTAATAGAACTCTGTCTGACACAGCCCGATATCCCTTGACAGAATTTGATGTTTGCTTATCTAATATAATGGCTATACTCTTTGCTGTTCTTCTCCCCCAGAGTAAATAATCTTACAATCCTCTCCTGTCCTTATCCCTGCTCCTTTCCATCTCGTTTCCGATATTCCTAATATGTTAATCTTCTCTCTCTCTATTTCTTTTTTTGATGTTTTCTAATTTTCCATCTGCATTCATTGTTCTAACATTCCAAGTTCCTGCTTTCAATTATATTAATCATTTGCACCTAGTAGCCTGTTGACGGTCTGGAGTAATCTGGTACGTATGACTATCCCTACCTGGCGAGGCTGCTTCCTATGGAGCACCCATTTACGCAATTTCTCTGATTATCGATGAGTCCACACAGCATTATTTTCTTAGCATCTGTAAAGAAGGTAGTTTGCCATTGCTCTCCTTCCTAGCATTGACCATACTGGTCAGTGACCGTAACCATATCTCCTCAAAAAAGAGATCCTCTACCTACCGTCGTGAAGGTGGAGACCATAACCTACAACTATCTGTCGGCTGCTCTCCATCTTCATCCACCATCTGCATCCATGGCTTCACGTAACCCTGATCGGGGGGCTAAACGGGTACGCCACCTTGCCCAAGGGTGTCCCGTAGGCTAGCGGAGGGAAGGAGGTGCCTTACTTCTCCTTTGATAGGGGATACCCCTACCCCGCTACCCCATATACACAGCTACATGAAACAAAATCTTGACCGCCAAGCAGTACCGTGTCTGACAGAATAAGTCCAAAACTTTGACATATTTCGAAATCTTCTCCCAATCTGAACATGACAGGTTTGCCTTGATTGCTTTTTCATTGAATGTAGACAGTTAATGCTTCTGACCGTAGAAGCTCTGTAGCATAATAAAAATACTGTTCATCTTGTTGGTACATCTTTCTGCAGCTTACACAATGGACTCAGTACAATTTTTCAACTCGGTGTGTTTGCAGCATTATGTTTAAAAAGTCCGACAATTTTTGGAATCCGGTTCATTTGTATAAGTTGGGAGAAATGTTTCGATTAATCGTTAAAAAATTTAATCGTTAAAAAATTTAAAGATTAATTTGATAAGAATCGTAACTTCCGCAGCCTTATATATATATATAATGGTGAGTACACATCTAACAAACCTATGTAGAAGTTTTTACAACAACAGTGAATGCTAGTAAGCAACTGGAGGACACTCGAACCCCCACCATAAAATCGGAGTACGACCCAAAGGGTTTTGTCCTGTCCTGTTCTAATATATATAGACAACTATGTAAAGAAACCACCAAGCAGAGACAGCAAGAATACCGCCTGACGAGAAACAGAAGAAGAACCATCTGCAATCTAACATTAGAGAACTCCTGTTTGCGGGGCGACCCAAACATAATAGCAAAATCAGAAGCTGAATTACAAGACCACGTGAAAAGTCTAAACGAAATGTGTAGGGAACATAAGATGAAAATTAGCACATGCAAAACAGAGGTAATGACTATAACTAAAGAAGAACAAACAACAACAATTCACCTAAACGAACATCCCTTGAAACAAGTAAAGAGTTTCAAGTACCTAGGAAGTATAATATCATCAAATGGCAGATCAGAAGACGAGATCGAAAATAGGTGCAATAAGGCAAATCAACTCATTGGACAAATGGCACCAATACTAAAGAACAAACATGTATCAATAACTACTAACAAAGCACTTTACAACACAATCTTCCTACCAACTCTGTGCTACCAATGCCAAACCTGGACAATGACAGAAAAAAGAGAAAAGAAAATCACAACAACAGAAATGAGGTTCCTGAGAAGAATACTCAACGTATCAAGAAGAGATAAGATCAGAAATGAAGAAATCAGGACTAAAGTGGGGGTTAAAGCAGCACTAGATTTTATTAGAAAGCAGCAAGTCAAATGGTTTGGCCATGCAAGTAGGTTACCAGCCAACAGCATGCCACAAACAAGCAATGATGTACAGACCAGATGAAACAGAGACGTAAACGTTGGACGGAGGGAAAAGCAGAATCCAGGGGAAAGTCGACATACGAAGCCCCTAACCGGGAAACTCTCACGAAGTGTATAGTCACCTCGACACAGCAAGGGATAAAAGGAAAATGATGAGATGAGATGAATAATTTTATATAATTTTATATTTTATATATTATATTTTATATATATATATTAATATAAAATATAAAAATAATTTTAGTTTCCTATTTTATTATAAAAGCATAAGGGAATATAAATATACTAGTGACCGGCCCCGGGTTCGCCCAGTCCTGGTGGGGGGCATTCCCTTTAATTAGATAAGAAATAAAAAAGTTGCCGAAAACCAAATTTTTATGTCAACATAGTGCTTTTTTTATAAAAAAATATTTTTTTTTTCTATCTGGTGGCGTACAAAATAAAACCGAAGGTTTCCAAAGCGTGAAACAGGCCACATATAGCTTCCAAAGTGTAAGCACGGATTTTTCCAAAATTGAGTCCAAAACCCCTTGAGCGATTTTCCCTGTGTTTGGGTTTATCGTCATTGGGAAATTCCAATTTGCACCCGGGAAAATGCAGGCGTTTGAATTCGAATGGCCTTGTTTTTTAAAACATGGGATGCGAAGGGAAAAAGTAACTCTTCCTCCTTTTTAAATTTTTCCATTTAAAATTGAGCTTCGATTTTATTTTTCACATCTTTTTTACTGCAACCTGGTACCGTTGCAAAGTTTGGGGGTGGATTATGTTTCGGAGAAGAATGATAGGCAGCCAAATTTTTAATGTTAAAACGTGCGGCGGGGATGCCTGGGGAATCAAGTGAATTTAAAAAATTTAGTTTGGGGTTTAAATTTACAATTTCCCTTTTTGATTTAAAAGAAACTATGGACTTAATGTTGTCGGGTTCGCCTGGGATTTCTTTTGAATGGGGCAAATTTAAAGGCTTGCATCGTTGTTTTAGTGCTAATTAGCACGTGCCTGGGGCCATTGATGGGTTTTTTTTGATTCCGTGGATATTAGGGAAAAATTTGCAATCAATTTGTCTTTTTTGTTTTGATTTTACAGAATTTTTTTGGCAACGTGAAAACAAAGGGGGGATTTACCCATTTGGGATTTTCCCAAATTCCCAAAATCCCAAAAAACTGTTTGGGGGAAAAGTTCTGCGGATGCCCTCATGTTGTATTACTTGAAACGCATGGTTTGGGCCCTTTAAAGTCGTTTTTTGAAAGTTTTCGCCCTAAAAATGAAAGATTTAGACTGCATTAAGTTCACACCCCTGCGTTTTTAAAGGGGATAATGGTAGAGTTTTTTTGAAAAAAACACCCGAAATAAAATAAATGCGCCACCGAAGAGCTGTTCCTTTTCCCCTGAAATCTTTTAGGGGTTTCATGAAGCGCCTCCCAAAGCTTTTCTTTTGCCCCATAGGACATTCCCCCCATACAAGAGTTAAAATGATTGAAAGTAAATTTTCCCAAATTTCCGAATTTTTTTTGGATATTTCCTCGGTGTTTTCCGTGGTGTGCATATTCAAGGGCAATTTTAAATTTTAAATTTCTG
>JACEFZ010021981.1:22500-125121 GCA_014155875.1 Cepaea nemoralis | reverse complement strand
TTTAATTGGAAAATTTTGGGGGGGTGCACCTCTAAAAACTTCTGGTGCTAGTGGGGGTTTTCAACCCTACACTGGTAAAAGGGACTAAAATTTTTATTTCTAAATCCTTGATTGGGGGATATAAATTACAAGTCCCCCAGAATTCGGAGGGGGTTTCCCTGATGGCAATAGACATGGTAATAGGAAAAGGGTTTAACCCAAAAACCCCCAAAATATCACAAAGGGCCCCAAAGAAGTAGTAGCACTTATATGAACCATTTTTGATTTCAAAGCAAGCGAATGCCCCCCAAAAAAAAAACCAAATCCCGCTGCTCTCTTCTGGGGATGATTTTTCCCCCAAGGGGTTTTAGGCTTTTGTCAAAAAGGCCCCAACCCAATGCCCAGAGGGAGAGGTAGAAAGGATACCGACTGGCACCTTGCCATCTTGAAAGATGATTTTTGTAAAATGGAGTTTTACCTCCCCGGGGGACACAGTCTGGGTGAATTTAGTGACTATGTGTTACCCAGCAGCATGATCCCTCTCTCAGCCGTCTAGTTTCCCACATGGGGAAAATTTAACACCAACACATATAGAAAAAAGACAAGCTACAGATGCTGCTGGATCAGTAAAGCAATGCTCTAAATGTGCACTTGCTTGTTTCCCCATCCAAGATCAGCTGCCAACCAACTCTTAGGGCCATGTCTCCATGTGATGACATTCAGTCTTTAGGTTGCATTTCCTCCCACTAGGGAAAGGGCTTTACCCTCCTGATAGCAGCCCCCCCCCCCCCCACCATGAAGAGAGGAGGATATGCATGCATAAGTTACATAGCACAAAGCGCTTTTTTTTTTTTAACAGTGACAGTTTTGGCCGGGGTATGTTAAGTCAGGAGTTGACTGACTACAATCTCACAACCACTTTGAATGTGAAATTTAAATGTGCGCCAAGTCAAGCTGTGCGGCAATATTTGCACGGGAGTTGGCTTCTGGGAAATTCCAACCATGCCAGTGATATTTGCCCCGACAAGTATAGGGGTTTAATCTATGCGTGATCACAGTTTTTTTTTTAAACCATATTTTTGGGGGCATTTTGGACAACCTCAACTTACTTTTTGTTAACTCCGAGAAGATCAGAAGGCTTGGCAAAGTCAAAAAATGCTGACATTTACATATGAAATCAGTACAAGTTGAATGTTTATTTGAACGGGATAATACAAAACTTAGTTAGTAAAATGTACTGAAAAATGGGTATAGTATTAGTACGAAGTTTCTTGGCAAAATGAGTTTTAGTGGCTAGAAATCAATGACAGCTTAAAAAGCGCCTAGTCAGTTCAGTGTGTTGGGGAGTTGGGACACACATAAAAAGAGGTGGACGGTATCTGGGTCAGTTCATCTTTACTTTAATTTTCACAAATAGTTATATAAACATTTGAATAACTTACCTGGTCTTTCATACATCCTCTCTCCGACCTGATACGCAGGGGGTTCCCCATCAAGACTTCTTTTGAGTTTCAGTTTGAGTGGAAGCTCGTCTTCTCGGGGGGCTGTGCTATCCTTCAGCCACACATAACGTCGGCCCTGGATGTCCCGGGGGATACATCGAAATCATTCTTCTTCATGCCACGAAAAAAGCTCTTTCCCTTTGTTACAGATGTACAAACTGATATCGAAAAACACCTTTTTCTGTAAAGAATCGGGTTTTTTAGTATCCCCGGCCCCCGCTGAGGTAGATTTTCTTCAAAACGTCCACTCAATCCGCTTCTGTGACACTTACGTGGATTAGCACGCAGGGCTAGATCAAACGTCGCGTTAGCTGGCTCAAAGCTGCGATCCGGAGAATATCAATACTACTTTCGTCTAGAAAGAATTTATGCAAACATGCCCGTAAATCCTTCAAAGTCAGCGAATCGTCGTTCTTCACTTTCACTTTCATGAAAAAATCGCGAAGAAAGTCGGCAATTTGGTTCTTGGTCATGTGCGTCACCGTTTGAACCCCGTGTCCTTTCGTCACAGCGAAACCCCAACAAACTTTGCGTTGCCTCCGCACCGGCCGCCCTCCTCGCCGGAGAGGGTCATAGTTTTTTCCTCCCAGCAGCGAAAGTTTCGGGTGTGCGGGCCTTTTTTTTAGTTCCATAAGCGCCAGTTTCTTGTAGTTGTTATCTGGAGATGACGGTTCCATGTCGTCGGGGCGGATGACGTCAATCAAAAACAAAAGGTCTGACCTATCCCCTCCCTTTAACATTTAGGGGTGGCAGCATGGTGACACTTAACAACTTTCTTTAAATTAAATCATCGCATTAAAACTTACATGGCCCTAAAAAACTAAAAATATAAAACATAAAATGTTTAAGTTTGTAAGGTTTTTCTGTTACAAATTAGTGTTAATAAAATTCAAACAAAGGGTGTTACCCCCTAAATAATACACACAGCCCCCGGCACTCGTCACCCAGTGAGTCAGCCCCCAAACCCCCAAATTCCCGGGGTAAAAAACCCTTTGAACAGATCGAGCAACTGACGTCACTCGGAATCCGAGTGACTGGTTCTCTTTTCCTTTCACTTAAAGTTCATGGTGTTTAACGATACCATTTTTGGCCCCCAAAGAGGCTAATTTCGGGCACGATAGGTTTTTGTAATAACTATGCCCGTTGATCTATTTTTAAACCGGGGGGTTATTTGTCTTTTGTGAAAAAGGGTTTCCCAAAAACTTTAAGAGTATTTTAAAATATGCTAAAAAATAAGTAGATTCCTGTTTGTGGGATCATGTTCAAGGAATGTCACGTTCTTGCACGAACTGGCTGTTAGTTTAGAAAATAAATAAAAAAGTCACTGTGATAGTTTATAGATGCAAGCTTCCGTTTTGAATAATAATATTAACAAGCTTTTGCTTATTGTAAACTTTAACATGCCAGCGCTGTAACTTATGATCAATGAACGCATTTCACAATTCCCGAAGTACGGAGTCGACGGTTCGATATCAGCTGCAGGTGGTTTGGAAGTAGGCAGCCTTGCGTTGATTTCGATGGTGTCAGGCGTCGGTCGTTTAGAAGCATTGGCATTCTACTGAACGTAAACATTGCCTAGTAATCACAAGCAGAAAAAAAAATTGCGGGATTGGTTTTGACGTTGTGTAAAGAACATGCAATTACGCTAACAAAAAATTTCAACACTATTGTGTATGCGCGCAACAAAAAAAAAAAAGAATATAGAACTGTTTTCCAGCCCCCCCCCCCCCCCCCCCCCCCCGATCTTCTCACTTCACGTTTTTCCCCCCCAGGGCTGGAGTAGTTAGCGCGCCGACCCACCGCCCGATCATAATGTGTTTTGATCTCCAACAAGACCTAATTGTTAAAATTGACCCAGGCTTTCAGATCGACCCAGGCTAAAGTGGGTACCTGAGAATGTGCTAGAAAATAAAGACGGCTAATGTATCATTGTCGAGATATTTGGTACGGAATGATGCATTCTTGTCTGCATGGTAATCATTTTGTGCTAGTTTTGATTATTTTGTTCTGTTGGTGGTATGTGACACATACATCAGATTGCTCTGCGGTTGCTACTTCCTTAGTTAGCTGATCAGCTCTCTCGGTTCCGGGCACTTGTGAAAATATAAAACGGCAAAGCCCCTTCTAAGAGCACATGATTTTGATGATCGCAGCGCAATATAAATAGAGCGCTGCTAAAAAGGAGTGAATAAAATTGATGGAATTGTGGTAAAGCTGTGGAAATGTAAACAGTATAAAATAGCACAAAGCAAAGGCAGCTTTACAGAACTATAATTACGAAAAATGCAAGGACGTTGCGGCGACTAGCCTTCATCAGCAAACAAATACATACACAAAACACAACATATAATCACGGAGAAGACCCTCAATTGACTATATTAAGGCATAAGAGTGGATGAGATGAATTAAAAGATGAAACATTTTCTCTTCACTGTTCTCATTTTTTTTCATCTTTTCATTCTTCTCGTCCCGTTCTTATGCCTTAATATAGTCACTGTAGGGTCTTCTCCGTGATTATATGTTGTGTTTTGTGTATGTATTTGTTTGCCGATGAAGGCTAGTCGCCGCACAGTCCTGTATTTTTCGCAATTATGTTCTGTACAGCTGCATTACTGTGTTATTTTATATTGCTAAAAGGTGTGTGTGTTAAAAAGACAAGTTACTTTGGCCAGAACACTCGACATTGTCATCTACTGAAATCTATAATAGAAAGAAAAGTTCAAGCGTAAGAACATGGATGGTGTCAAAATATAACAGGCGAATAGTCTAGAAAGATCAATGGGAAAACAAGCCGAGTCAGACTAAGAGAAATTATACTGCGTGAACTGAGACATTGGCCATGAAGCTGGTCAAGTACCCAAAGACCGAGATCTGTGGAAGATACTTAAGCGAATACGCCAGCTGGCAAGGACACAAAATGATGATGATCATAATCTGGATACAGCATGGCAGAATCTACAGCCACAGCTAAGGACAGAAACTGCTTTAGATGCACTACCACAATCTTTACAGCGGAGATGACACTGAAACGTGAGGATGAATGAACGTGCTACGCAGCACAGCTGTTCTCCCCTCGTGTGCGAATCGACCCGGCATTGACGAATATCTACAAGAGATTTCTGTAGGAAGGAGACAAACCTCCCTGCCACCCCTACTTCTAATGGTTTCGTATAGCGGTTCTCAACATTTGGAACCTCGTTTTTATCTTCTTTCTTCTTCTTCTTCCTTCTTCTTCTTCTTCTTCTTCTTCTTCTTCTTCTTCTTCTTCTTCATCTTCTTCTTCTTCTTCTTCTTCTTCCCCTATGTTTCCTAGCCGCAGACTCCCACCAAAGTTGCAGATCCTGCCTGTAGACATTTTAGTTTACAAGACAGCTCCGTGCTACTAACACTGGTGTCAAGTCTCGTTGCAGAGGCGACAGATCTACAGGACGTGTTCTGGGGTTTGGGGGTATATACCACGCCGAAAAATAGGTGTAGGTGATGGACTGAGGCGATAAAGATGTTCGTACAAACGCTAGTGTCCCGTGCCTTGTCTAAAATTTACCAAAACAAATGTCCGCGTTCTATTCCCAGCAGTACAGTAGTCGCATTCTTATCTCGAATAGTGACGTTGTCAGGTCACGCTGGGGTCGATTCAGGTCAAGGTCGTCTCATAGTGTATATTACCGGTTGGGTGTGCCTTTTTTTTTAAGGTTGCGTATCCCTTACGGGACGTTGCAGTCAACACCAGCATTTTTCAGCTGCTGTTGATGTACTAGGCAAGTGTTACGTTCAGTAGTTTGCCATTGATTTCTGAAAGACCGGCTCCCATACCAGCACGTTATAACACAACGCGACACGGTCTGTGTGCACAAATCGGTCGCAGCTGAGCTTCGAACGCCTGGTACCCGGCTCACGAACCGCGTTCGCAAGCCTTTAGCCACGGAGCGGGCCTATGCCTTGTTAGGACTTTACTTATTCTAAGCACACGAGGTAAAGTGACGAATTAACTTTCTCCTCGCCTTTCCTTTTCAGACAGTTCCGAAAATTGTCCTGTACCCAGTCTTACGAGCTAGGCTCGACCTCAGTACCGTAGGCACGGGAAACAATATTTCTTCTTCAGCTTGACACGGGCCACTCTCATGATAGGCAAGTGCACTTTTATACCGCAGTGGTTTTTTGTGGTATTTTTGTTCGCATATCCTGTTACAAGACATCGCTGTCAATACCAGCATTTTAACCGCTGTTGTTGATTTCTTGGCAAGATTACGCTCGTAGTTTGCCATTGCTTTCTGAGCGACACGGCTCACATCACCCCGTAAGTAACCAACGCGACGCGATCCGCTACCGAATCTCGCGCAGCTGCGTTACCCTACGTGGATATACGGGATTCTGGAAAAAGTCGTTAACCCCTTAGCCAGGGGACCGGCATTTGTGGTATTATGGGAACATAAACAGATAAAAATGGTTATTCCAGCTGTACTTAGCGAGAATGGCCCCTTTGTGGCTAAGGGTAGGAAATACTATTTCACAATCCCGTCACGCGGGGTTCAAAGTTAGCCGCAAGTTGGGAGCTGGTCGCATTGCAGTGATCATCGACCTTTTTAGAAAACAATGACAAACTAGGAGTGTAACTTTCTGTAAAATCACAAACAGCCAATAAGTGGTGTGGAATTATTGCAACGTCCTAAAAGGACAGCAACAGATCCTCTGGGTTGGAGTGGGTTGACAATGAACCACCCGACACCTGTGGAGGAAATATGACCAGCCCGATGTGATCACAGACCGCTTGTACGTGTGGTGCTGAGTACTGACATGGCTAAATCCTGATATAAACCCCTCGGCAGATTAAGGAACGGGTTTAAACAGGATCGACTTCATTGCACCGGGTTTTATCCCATACAGCTCAGTCTCTTGTCGCAGGGCGATCTGCCGAAGGCGTTGCACAAAGCGCGAACACCGTAGCTCAGCGACGACCCCCCCCCCCAGAAAATTGCGATAGTGAACCCATGACGTAGCCCGGAATCGAACCCACAACCTTCGGGAAAAAGAGGTACGTGTTGTAACCATCTTCTGTGCCAATAGGCGTGGGGGGTCATGGTTAGCATCTCACACCATCATCAGTCCTAGGTTAGGTCTGTCTTCTTGTTCCCAAGTGTACCAGGTGGCCAAGCCACATCTCTTTGTCCTCCTTTGTCCTCCCTCTTACTCTTTTAGCATTAATTTTACAAGTTGTCACTAAGTTTTCACGGTTGTGTCTCCATACAACGTGTCTAAATCAATCTTGCGTCTACGTCACATTTCGGTAAATAACAACAGCAGCAGCAACAACATCAACAACAACAACCACATTTTACCAGTCTGGCTTTGTGATCAAGACTTCCCTCTGTTTGAGAATCACCGGTATACAATAAATAAATAAATAAATAAATAAACGGTGTTCCATAACTTCACAGTCTTTCTACGGTGTCCCGTTCAAGAAACATTTCATGAAAAGAGTTAAATGAACTGGAATGCCCTTTGATATCGACACTATCGGGTTAACTCGATTTACACCAATCAATGGAATGGCTATCGTCGCTTCAGAGGTCACAGATTGTGAGAATTGTATGGATATTTTGCCCTGGCCATGCGGGGTGCGGGAGAATGAACAGGCTGATAGACTAGCAGGGAATGCACTTCTTGGTGGTAGATTGCCTATGACAGGGGTGGTGGTGGTTCGTGCGCTGTGGGACCAGGTGGAGGAAGGCGGAAGAACAGATTGGGAACCCATATGTGGAAAGAATGAGATTGTGCGGGGATCGGAGGGAGTTATGGAAGAATCTCAAAACTGAGAGGGAAGACAGGAGAACTTTTAATCAGATAGCGCGTGTGGGAATGATAGTAGCATGACTCTGTCGCTGCTGTTGAACGACGGGGACGGAGCACGTAATGGGAATGTCCTGAGTGCAGTGATGTCGGTTCTTAACTCACCTCAACTCAACACCAATCAAACGGCAGAACTGGGTATTGTGCATTTTTCATTGAGAACCCGGTTATGTAAATGTGGATCGATAGACTTACGTGTATGTATGTTCACTGGGATGTGAAAGGGGTCACAAGCACCACGTCGTCACGCCAGGACAATTTGTCTGGAATAATCTGGAATAATGCACTCAAGGTTTTGGTAGTCACGTCGGCGCATTTTCTTTCAACCTACGTCTACAAATGCATAGTCTTCGCTCATCGTCATCGTTATCAACCTCCTCCTCGTCGTCGTTGTCATAATCATCATCAACATCATTATCATAATCACATAGTCATCATACAAGAGTACAAGTCATCTCGCGTTGAATGACGAGGCACCTGGCAATTTTGTTGTTCTGTTCCTTCTCTAGCCGCACCAGTCTTCAATCCGAATGCTTCATTCAATTGAAAGGTCTGGTTTTGGCCAAACTCTCAGAAGAGAATGAGAGAGAAGGGGGGATGCAGAAAGAGACGAAGGAGGGGGATGAGGAGAAGTAAACGGGGAAGAGGAGGAGGAAGAAGAAAAATGAGGCAGAGGAGCACTTGTATAACCTAGAATCTAAAGCATTCATGAAACCACTGTATAACCTAGAACATACATAGAACCACTGTATAACTAGAACATACACAGAACCACTGTATTGGGGTCACAGGTTCAACACTGCAAGACCCCCGCGGCCTCTTAAACAGAATCCGCCATGCGATCCCCTTTCCCTTTCATTCAATGAACTCATTTTCTGGTTTTTCAAGTTTCTCGTTGTGTAACCCAGCCAAAGAAAACCTCCAATGTTTAGGGCCTCTTGGCTGTTCTCTCCCCCTCCCTGCGGGTTAAGTGCTTGCGTTCCAAGGTTGGGTGCACTTTCTCTCGGCAGCCCAATTCTAGGACACAGCCAGTGACGTCACAGGTCAAGGTGTAGCGGGGAAAATGTTTGCCGGCAGCGCGCGCTGTTGACCGATCGGCACGCGGCATACATTGAACCAGGTCTACCGTGTGTTGTTCACTCGATTACCGTTCCTGATGTCGGCTTTTCTTTGTAGACTGCTTACCTCACCAGGAGTAGACGGGGAGGGGAAAGGTGGGGAGGGGAGGTGTACTAGCAATGATAGCTTAAAACCCAAGCAGATTAATCTTAAATTTATTTCCAATAATCATAATCATGTGTCCTGCCAACTGGCATTGGCTTTCATGTCTCTCCACAGATCACGGTGCTTTGTCGTAGTCAAAGTAGTCGTACGGTTCCAACTTCACAGCAGCGGGTCGCCCATAATTGTTCCATTCCCGTGTCAGTGGGAATAAAAAAAAAAAAAACTACACGAAATGATCATCATTATCTCACGTGAACTCATAACGGAAACACTAGTTTCGACAAGCCCCTGTGTTTTGCATCAACTGCTGAAGATACTCCTACCAACGTGTCGGTCCACCCAGCATCACTTCTCTCAGTTTGCCGTTGCTTCTTCTCATACTGATATTCCATGTTGTCACGATATTCTTCAATATCGCTCTTCTCATTATATCATCAAAGAAAAGTGTTCGTTTTGTTATTTAAAACAAAAAAAGTTGAGTATAATATTCCTGGTTCATTAGCCTCTTCTAGGCAATCGTTATTAGTTACTCAGGTAGTCCAAGATATTTGCAATATTCGTCTCAGGAATCACATCTCCGTTGCTCCCAAGATCTTCCCAATTTTGTCAGTCACATGCATGACCCAACGGGGATCTGTCTGGTCAAGGAGAGAGAACGGACTCCCTTTGAACAGGTGGAAGACGTGCAGGTGGACGATAGACCTGACAAATGATAACATAATGAGGTTATATTTTCAGTGTGTCTAGTTGTGCGTGTAACATTCTTCATTAGGTGAATCGGTGCAACTATTTTGAAACAATCATAACTTCTGATGGACGCTGCGTTGTCGAGATTTGAACAAGGATAGCCATGGCAAAAATAGCTTTGTTTTTCAAGAAGGAACACATTCTCACCTACAAAACAAACAAACAAACAAACTGGTGATTACAATGTGAATTAGAGTATCAAGGTGCTATATAGAACCTATACTACTGTATCGATGTGAAAGAGTGTCAAGGTGCTATAAAAAAAACACTACTGTATGCAAATGAAAAAGTGTCAAAGTGCTATATTTTTTGCGCTCGCTCGCTTTGAACTCAAGCATAGTCCATACACACTACTTCTAGTAGTGCTGGGCTGAATTTTGCGTGTGGATTAGCTTTCCCTATTAACAGTGTCCCTCGTCATCAGGCGAACCCACTCCGACTTCAGAGGTAAAGTGCTATATAGAACCTATACTACTGCATGCAAGTGAAAGGGTGTCAAAGTGCTATATAGAACCTGTACTATGTATGCATGTGAAAGAGTGTCAAAGTGCTATATAGAACCTGTACTATGTATGCACATGAAAGAGTGTCAAAGTGCTATATAGAACCTGTACTATGTATGCACATGAAAGAGTGTCAAAGTGATATATAGAACATGTACTATGTATGCACGTGAAAGGGTGTCAAAGTGCTATATAGAACCTGTACTATGTATGCATGTGAAAGGGTGTCAAAGTGCTATATAGAACTTATACTACTGTATGTATGTATGTGAAAGAGTGACAAAGTGCTATATAGAACCTGTACTATGTATGCACATGAAAGAGTGTCAAAGTGATATATAGAACCTGTACTATGTATGCATGTGAAAGAGTGTCGAAGTGATATATAGAACCTGTACTATGTATGCACATGAAAGAGTGTCAAAGTGATATATAGAACCTGTACTATGTATGCACATGAAAGAGTGTCAAAGTGATATATAGAACATGTACTATGTATGCATGTGAAAGGGTGTCAAAGTGCTATATAGAACCTGTACTATGTATGCTCATGAAAGAGTGTCAAAGTGATATATAGAACTTATACTACTGTATGTATGTATGTGAAAGAGTGACAAAGTGCTATATAGAACCTGTACTATGTATGCCCATGAAAGAGTGTCAAAGTGATATATAGAACATGTACTATGTATGCATGTGAAAGGGTGTCAAAGTGCTATATAGAACCTGTACTATGTATGCATGTGAAAGAGTGTCAAAGTGCTATATAGAACCTGTACTATGTATGCATGTGAAAGAGTGTCAAAGTGCTATATAGAACCTGTACTATGTATGCACATGAAAGAGTGTCGAAGTGATATATAGAACATGTACTATGTATGCATGTGAAAGAGTGTCAAAGTGCTATATAGAACCTGTACTATGTATGCATGTGAAAGAGTGTCGAAGTGATATATAGAACCTGTACTATGTATGCACATGAAAGAGTGTCGAAGTGATATATAGAACATGTAAGATGTATGCATGTGAAAGAGTGTCAAAGTGCTATATAGAACCTGTACTATGTATGCATGTGAAAGAGTGTCGAAGTGATATATAGAACCTGTACTATGTATGCACATGAAAGAGTGTCAAAGTGATATATAGAACCTGTACTATGTATGCATGTGAAAGAGTGTCAAAGTGCTATATAGAACCTGTACTATGTATGCATGTGAAAGAGTGTCGAAGTGATATATAGAACATGTACTATGTATGCATGTGAAAGGGTGTCAAAGTGCTATATAGAACCTGTACTATGTATGCACATGAAAGAGTGTCAAAGTGATATATAGAACATGTACTATGTATGCATGTGAAAGGGTGTCAAAGTGCTATATAGAACTTATACTACTGTATGTATGCACATGAAAGAGTGTCAAAGTGATATATAGAACATGTACTATGTATGCACATGAAAGAGTGTCAAAGTGATATATAGAACATGTACTATGTATGTATGTGAAAGAGTGTCAAAGTGCTATATAGAACCTGTACTATGTATGCACATGAAAGAGTGTCAAAGTGCTATATAGAACCTGTACTATGTATGCATGTGAAAGGGTGTCAAAGTGCTATATAGAACCTGTACTATGTATGCATGTGAAAGAGTGTCAAAGTGCTATATAGAACCTGTACTATGTATGCACATGAAAGAGTGTCAAAGTGATATATAGAACATGTACTATGTATGCATGTGAAAGGGTGTCAAAGTGCTATATAGAACTTATACTACTGTATGTATGCACATGAAAGAGTGTCAAAGTGATATATAGAACATGTACTATGTATGCAAGTGAAAGAGTGTCAAAGTGATATATAGAACATGGACTATGTATGCATGTGAAAGAGTGTCAAAGTGCTATATAGAACCTGTACTATGTATGCACATGAAAGAGTGTCAAAGTGATATATAGAACATGTACTATGTATGCATGTGAAAGAGTGTCAAAGTGATATATAGAACATGTACTATGTATGCACATGAAAGAGTGTCAAAGTGATATATAGAACCTGTACTATGTATGCATGTGAAAGAGTGTCAAAGTGATATATAGAACATGTACTATGTATGCACATGAAAGAGTGTCAAAGTGATATATAGAACATGTACTATGTATGTATGTGAAAGAGTGTCAAAGTGCTATATAGAACCTGTACTATGTATGCACATGAAAGAGTGTCAAAGTGATATATAGAACATGTACTATGTATGCATGTGAATGGTGTCAAAGTGCTATATAGAACCTGTACTATGTATGCATGTGAAAGAGTGTCAAAGTGCTATATAGAACCTGTACTATGTATGCACATGAAAGAGTGTCAAAGTGATATATAGAACATGTACTATGTATGCATGTGAAAGGGTGTCAAAGTGCTATATAGAACTTATACTACTGTATGTATGCACATGAAAGAGTGTCAAAGTGATATATAGACATGTACTATGTATGCACATGAAAGAGTGTCAATGTGCTATATAGAACATGTACTATGTATGCATGTGAAAGGGTGTCAAAGTGCTATATAGAACGTGTACTATGTATGCATGTGAAAGAGTGTCAAAGTGCTATATAGACCTATACTATGTATGCAAGTGAAAGAGTGTCAAAGTGATATATAGAACATGTACTATGTATGCATGTGAAAGAGTGTCAAAGTGCTATATAGAACCTGTACTATGTATGCACATGAAAGAGTGTCAAAGTGATATATAGAACATGTACTATGTATGCATGTGAAAGAGTGTCAAAGTGCTATATAGAACCTGTACTATGTATGCACATGAAAGAGTGTCAAAGTGATATATAGAACATGTACTATGTATGCATGTGAAAGAGTGTCAAAGTGATATATAGACCTGTACTATGTATGCATGTGAAAGAGTGTCAAAGTGTATATAGAACCTGTACTATGTATGCACATGAAAGAGTGTCAAAGTGATATATAGAACCTGTACTATGTATGCACATGAAAGAGTGTCGAAGTGATATATAGAACATGTACTATGTATGCATGTGAAAGGGTGTCAAAGTGCTATATAGAACCTGTACTATGTATGCATGTGAAAGAGTGTCAAAGTGCTATATAGAACCTGTACTATGTATGCACATGAAAGAGTGTCAAAGTGATATATAGAACATGTACTATGTATGCATGTGAAAGAGTGTCAAAGTGCTATATAGAACCTGTACTATGTATGCACATGAAAGAGTGTCAAAGTGATATATAGAACATGTACTATGTATGCATGTGAAAGGGTGTCAAAGTGCTATATAGAACCTGTACTATGTATGCACATGAAAGAGTGTCAAAGTGCTATATAGAACATGTACTATGTATGCACGTGAAAGGGTGTAAATGTGCTATATAGAACTTATACTACTGTATGTATGTGAAAGAGTGTCAAAGTGCTATATAGAACCTATACTATGTATGCATGTGAAAGAGTGTCAAAGAACCTGTACTACTGTATGAATGTGAAACCTGGACAATTCGCAGACAATTTGAGACACTAAATGGAAGCGTGGACTTGGTTTCTGTGGACAACACAAAGAATAAAATGAATGGACAGAAATGCAATGCGGCGGTTCCTCGAGAAATATTCTTCTTCTGCTGCGTTCATCCGGAGTTTTTTTTTCGGACGTGATTGCGTTGTGCCTGTTTACAGCAGAGCTGCGTTCTTGCGCCGTTAGGCCGACACATCCGACTTCTGCGGGCATTGTTGACCGGGTTAACCTTCCCGGGGCCTCGAGAAATGAAAATCGTATATTGGTTAGAGAATTTAAACGTAGGCAGTCAATATGTTTTGGGCACTTGCGCGGAAAGACAAACTTAAAATAATAGCCTAAATGAGAAAAGATCAAAGAGAGACGAATGGATAAATTATTGGATGGCTTGTCAAGATGGCATAATCGAGACAAGAACACGGATGTGATTCAAGACTAGTGATCGTTTATGGACCACAACACCCCCCCCCCCAACCCACGATTATCGGCATGACACACAGTGATGGTGATGGTGAGTTTGGTCGTGCTTCAGATCATTATTTGAGTGCGGCAGGTTTAAATCTCAGTAAGCCTTCAGTTTTCAATGTTTATATTGTCTGGTGTATTTCTTGACTTCGGTTACTTTATTTTACTCCATGAGTGCCCGACAATACATTGGAATATATTTATCATGCTCTCTCCGTGGCCCTAATGATTCCCTGGCAACTGATATTTATAAAAAAGGATAGTTAGTTAGTTAGTCGCAGTTCCAACTTCACAGCAACGGGTCGTCCCCATTATGCTCCGTTTCTGTGCCAGTGAATATCATACAAAACGCTCCCCACTGCCCAATGTGAAAAGTGGAAAAGACAGGAGTCTCGACACACAACAGCCCGCACAGATGCACTGTGCATAATGCCGCCGCCAGAATGTCAACACAATAAAAGTTAAAAAGGATATTTCATTCAATTGTTCTATTTTTTTTCCATGTAACCTGGCCATAGTCACATGGTATTAATATGTGTTAACAAATGTGTGGCCTCATTCACGTTTAGTTTTTCGGAAAAGTATTCGTTCCATTATAGTGAATTTTTTCTTGCCGTCTTATATTTACTACCACTCAAGGAATATATCTTTGATAGGTCCAAAGGCAATTGAAATCACGGAAAGCGGCGAAATATCTTTGATGTATTAGCGAAAATGTATTGAATTCACGCTAACAAACTTGTTTTACAGTAATGCACGTCAATTCGGGCAACGACGCAAGGCATATTCGTTCCATTATGTGACGTGCTTCTCATATGGAAAGTCCTGTGCACTTCTGAAAATATTCATGATTGAACAGGAGTGTTTCCGTGTGAAGATATAATACATTTGATAATATGCGCTTATTTTCCCTCTGTTGGTTACTGAGTTTTGAATTTTTATACGGGGGAAAACATTTGTGAATGCACTATAGTGCAGCATCTGTCCGCGGTTGTTGCGGGCTGCGTATTCAGGAAAAGTTCACAAATAAACGTTTGGCACTCACAGAAGGAGAAGAAGGAAGTAAAAGAAACCAGAGGACGCACCAGACAACATAAAATCTGAAAGCTATAGTTACCGACCGAAATCGAACCTGCCACCTCCAAACGACGACTCGCCGAAGGAACAAGTGCACTTCGACGCATGACCAACCAGGCACTCCAAAACAGTGTTTTCATTGGCCATGTCTATCATACAGAGGAACCTACAACTATGGAATACGGGCAAAATTCGTATCAAACCATTGAGATAGCACCATATGTCTCATAATTTTATATTAAACCAGCATAGGTCAAATAACAAACACACAAACTAATATAAATATGACACAAATATACACACAAATACACCAGACACAGCATTACTATCTGATGTGTTTGTCGGGTCTGCCGTCTGTTCATTTTTCACATAGGACAGTGAGCATCATTTTGTGTGATATTCACTGGCACAGGAACGGTGCATTATGGGGTGACCTTTCGCCGTGAAGTTGGAACTGCGACTAACGACTAATGGTACTAGCATATTTTGGCTATTTTAAATAATTACAGCCGGTCTCCCTGACCGAGGTGTTAACGTCTTTCTCTATAATCCCGTATATTCTCGTGAGTAACGTAATCTGCGCAAGAATCGGTAGCGGCTCTCGCCGCGTTTGTAACTTAGGGGTATGTGAGCCAGCCGCTCAGAAAGCAATGGTAAACTACCGAGCGTAATCTTGCCTAGTACATCAACAGCAGGTGAAAAATGCTGATGTTGACTGCAACGTCCTGTAAGGGATATGCAACAACAACAACAAACATAAAATAATGACAGGACCGGAATCATGGGCTATGTAATAAACTACGACCATTACAAATTCTTCCAGAACTAAAAACATTCTCAAGTAGACTGCGCCATGAGTTTACTGCTGGCTGTCAGAAATCGACGTTGGATGTCGCAATTCCCGACCTAAGCGAAATCGTTTGAGAGCCAGGGCAGGCGTACTTGTCACAAAACGAGATCGATACAGCCAGCGGCATTTCTCCATTACGTAATTTACAATCCGCACAAAACTGCAGACATATTCAATTTTTCCTTCTTTCTACACTCTTCCTGTTAACGATTTCGTCTAGAAGAGAGGCATTCACTAAACTCGTAATGAGAAAATGAAGCAAATGACAGAAGACAAGAAAAGGAAAATGTTGGACAATCGAAAAGTGAATAGAACAAACGTTACACGTGTGATTTTACTTATATGTTGGTGGCGATTATGTAGGTCATTGTCAAAGAGGGTAGCATTTGGCCAAATTAAATGCAAGATTAGCTTAGAAAGAACACTAATGGAGAACATGGTCCGAGGAAGAGGAGGTTGGTATCGGCTGAGACGAAGGTGGAAGCAGGGCATGAAAGATACTTCGAGTGTGACAATGTCCGAGGCAGGGGAACTGGTGAAAGATAGAGAGTCTCTTTAACGGGGTGATATTAGACCGACGTTGTGCAAAGGATCTGCTACACAATGATGATGGTGATGATGATGATGGTGATGGTGATGATGATGATGATGGTGATGATGATGATGATGATGATGATGATGATGGTGATGGTGAAGATGGTGACGATGGTGAAGACGATGAAGATGATGTTAAAGATGTTGGTGATGGTGAAGATGATGATTATGGTGAAGATATTGATGGTGGTGAAGATGATGATGATGATGATGGTGAAGATGATGATGATGATGATGGTGGTGGTGAAGATGATGTTGATGATGATGATGATGATGATGATGGTGAAGATGATGGTGAAGAGGGTGACGATGGTGAAGATGATGTTGAAGATGATGTTGATGAGGATGTTGATGAAGATGATGATGGTGAAATAAACGCTGATGATGAAGATAACGATGATGATGAAGATAATGATGTTGAAGATGATAATGATGATGGTGATGATGATGATGATGATGATGATGATGATGATGATGATGATGATGATGATAAAAATAATGTTGATGTAGATGAAGGTAATGATGAAGATAATTGTGATGGTGATGAAGATAATGATATTGATTATGAAGATAATGATGATGATGACGTTGATGATAATGATGAAGATAATGATAATGATGGTGAAGATAATGATAATGATGATGATGATTAAGATAATGATTATGATGAAAATAATGATGAAGGTAATGTTGATGTTGATGAATATAAATATGATGACAATCATGAAGATGTTGATGATAAGATAATGATGATGGTGATATTGTTGATGTTGACGAAGAGGGTAATGATGATTAAAATAATTATAATAAAGAGAATTATAATGATGATGATAGTAGTAGTCGTCGTGTGGTTATGGCAAATTCAAACAATACTTCATCATAACCGAAATACAGGGTGTATTTTTAATGACTGTGCAGTGTTTGAAAATATTGCCGGTCCAAGTTTTGTATTAACCAATTATGTTGCTTGAACTTTACAGAGGGTGAATGCAAAACTTGGATCGGCAATATTTTCAAACACTGCACAGTCATTAAAATACACTCTATATTATGTTTTTTCCCCTTTGCGTTCGCTCGCTTTGAACTCAAGCGTAGTCCATACATGTGTTGCTACTTCTAGTGCACTGGACTGATGTTTGCCTGTGGATTAGCTTTCCCTGTTACCAGCGTCCCTCGCCACTAGCCGAGCCCACTCCGACTTCAGAGGTTCTTGTAAATTACGTACCTAAGTTCAAGGACCAGAAGTCAGCATTTTAGTCCAACTGTTCGGTGTAGGGATTGAACCCGCTACCCCACCTGAAGTGTCTCCACCTTGTCGTGCTAGAGGGTTTGCGTGTCCCAATGACCCCAAAATCTCTGCCGACGGAAGCACAACTACATGTCGGACAGGCCTTGAGGATAGGGACCAGGACCAAGAGAGACACAACCTGCTGCTCTGCAGGTAGACTGAGGATAGGCAGTCAAAGACCGAATCAGGCGCACGATGCCACTAACTTCTTGGTCCGGACACATACTCTAAGGCTCACCGCTGAGGGATATGACTGAACGCCTCTAAGTCAATATCCCCCGATAGTGAGAGCCGGGCCGATACTCACCCACTGCAAAATGGGGTGAGATGCTAAGCTTGCTACATGCTTGGTTCAGATACCTGTTCGAATACTCTCATCCGAGGGATAGAGGATCCGAGGGATAAGAGGGATCCCGGATGAGAGAGTCTAACCGTTACTCGCTCTCTGCTGCATGGAGGTAAGATGCTGAAACCGCAGCATATGTAGCCTACCCCGAGAGCATTACTGAGGTGGAAAAGCGTCCCAATCGCCCTTGTAGTGGTTCGATGCATGTCTGTACTAGAGCTCACTGAGTGCGCGTAGACAAAGGTGGAAAAAAGTCTCATTTACACGAAACGGAACGCTTGGCTAGCGAATCCATTACGTGGAAGTCCGAAGTGAAAGCTTGTTGAGTGGATGTCGTCTGCAGACTGACCGTTCCTGGTTTGCGTGGGGAGCGGCCATTGGTGAACGAAAATACCCAATACATGGAAGTGAGGAATTAAAGCAGCCATTTTGTAAGTTATGACTGTTCCGAGATAATTGTATCGATTCATTTGTTGAAGAATATTTCCATTTACTTGTATATTACATTATGGCATTTCGTTCTTCCTAGTGACGACCATAATCTGTGTCTTTTTACAATTTAATTCTAATTCAGTTGTTCACTGTGTGCAACAACCGCATCTACTAATTGTTGCAGATCCTGCTCATTGTCTGCAATCAATACTGTATCATCTGCATATGTAATGTTATTGATGTTTCGTCTCCAATGCTGATTTCATTATAATCTTCTACATTTCTGAAAATATTTTCACTGTATAGGGAAAAAGATCTGGAGACATTACACATCCCTGCCTAACACCTCTCTTGATAGGTCTGATATTGTCCCACTTCATTATCAATCCTTATGGCAGCTTGTTGTTCCAATATATGTTTTTTTATAAGTTAATGTCTTTCCCATCCATTTAGTAGATCTGCAAGCATATCTACCATGTTGACATGTCTAACTCTATCAAAGCCTTTGTGTAGCCAATAAAACAAAGATGTATATCGTTGTTTACGTCTATAGAACGTCAATAACTGATCTCAGCATATACCACGATATTTACTGTCACCCTTCCTTTCTACAAACCCACATTGTTCTTCCCCTATTTCAGGTTGTATTATCTTCCTCACTCTTTGCATGATAATTCGTAGCAAAATCTTCGTGATTTGACTCGTTAATACTAATTGTTCTATGTTGATCACATTCCAAGGCTCCTGATTTCTTTGGGATTGCAATAAATACAGAATTACACAACTCCGGTATCATATAATGTGTTCAGCAGTCTGGTGACTTGATCTATTCCATATTCTTCTAAAGCTTTACTCATTTCTGTTGTGATGTTATCTGAACCGGGGGCCTTGCCAGTTTTCATATGTTTAAGAACATTTCGCACCTCCATCTTCAAAATTGGCAGTGTTTCATTATTAAATCGAATATCATATTGTTCATCTCTGTTATCATCATACAGATTTTTCACATAATCTGACCATTGATGTAAAATCTGATCTTTTTCTATTATGATTTTTCCATCATTAGTTGTTAGACAGCATTCTGATGTACTTGTTCTTTTATTAGTAATTTCCTGAATTCTTTTGTGCACTAATTTGGTATTTTGACTGTTGTTTTGTTTTTTCAATTTCTAAGCAATTTTTCAAAGCCATGCTTCTTTTGCCTTCCTTACATAATATTCTGACTTGTCTGTGAATTTCTTCATATGTGGCAGGAATTATTTTTGTTGAGTCTTCTTGTTTCCATTAGTTGTAAAATTTCTTCAGTCATCCATTTCTTACGTCCCACCTTCTTTAATTTTGGAATAGTTGTTTCTGCAGCCAAACTGATTGAATTCTTCAACATTTCCCATTGATCATCCACATCTTGGAATAGGATCTCTAGATCAGATAATATATAAAATCTATTCTGTACTTCTATGTTGAATTTGTTTTGTATTTCCTTGTCATTACTCAATGTACATAATTAATATTTAGTGTTTCCTGTTATATACTTGACTTTCTTTAACTTTACCCTCAATGTACCTGTAAGTAATCTGTGGTCACTATAACAATCAGCAATGGGAACTGTTTTTGCTATTGTTAACGCATTTCGAAATCTTCTGCTAATCAGAATGTAATCAATCTGGTTTCTAGTCCTGCTATCAGGGCTCCTCCATGTCCATAATCTTCTAGGGTGTTGTTTAAACCAGGTGTTTCCAACAATCATTTCCTAATCTTTTGCCCACTCTACAAGTCTGTATCCTCTTTCGTTTCTCTCTCCTAAACTATAGTTTCTTACTGTGTATCTATCACATTGATTTCCTACTGTTGCATTGTAGTCCCCTATTATGATGCTTATTTCTGAATGTTTACATTTCTTTAAAGCAGACTCTATGTCATTATAAAATTCCTCTACACTATCTTCACTGGGTTCCCCTGTTGGGGCATATACTTGAATATGTTTATGCTAAAAGGTCTGCCCTTAATTTAACTAGTAGAACTCTGTCTGACACAGCCCAATATCCTTGATCAGATTTTGATGTTAGCCGGTCCAAGATAATTGGTACCCCCTTTGTCGATCTTCTCCTCCAGAATAAATAATTTTAGAATCTTCATCTATCTTAATGCCTGCTCCTGTCCATCTCGTTTCGCACATCCGTAAAATATTAATTTTCTCTCTTTCCATTTCTTGTTTGATGTTATCTAATTTTTGGTCGTCGTTTAACGTCCTCAGTCGGAGGCGTAGCCAGTTATTCAGTGTTTGGGCTACGTTAAGGAACTAGCCAGTTATTCAGTGTTTGAGCTGCGTTAAGGAAACTGGCCAGTTATTCGTGGTCTTTGCTGAGGAGGGAATCTCAGCCAGGCATTCAGTGAGTTCAGACACAGGAAAGAGTCCTAGGCAATTAAGTTATATTACAAGGCCGCGCAAAGACAGTAGTGTTTATTTACCTGTGCTAAGATTGCTTCTGGGAATGGTGTCATGTTTTCATCGTGTCTCTTAGTGTCAATAAAATTATGTGCATGAAAACGGTGTTATCTATCGTCTATAGCTGTGCATAAGTATACCTGCAGAGTTCTCATGTAGACATACCACAAGACACAACCACATCCACCTGCTGTCTGTCAATCACCTCGTGACAACGACATAAGTGGAAGATGATAATGATAATGATTACAGATGGACAATAAGAAAAACAAAACGTCCCATGGTAGGAACGTGCTCCGGGTATGCGAAGTAGTAAGGGCGTCATGTTTTTGTAGGTGTGAATTCCCGGTCCTCCTCATATTATTCATGTCTCTCCGATGAAAACCGATGCTGTGGCTTTAGCTGTAGTGAAATGCCCATTTTCACAATTCCCCGTCATACCGAGCGGAAGTTTTCAAATCAACTGCCGGCGAGTTAGAAGCAGGCCGCTTTGCGTTGATTTCGATAGGATGAGGCATCGGTCGTTCAGAAAGTAATGGCAAAATCCTGAACTAGCATTGCCCAGTAAATCACAAAAAGTCAACGAATGCTGGGATTCTTCTTCTTCTGCGTTCATCCGGAGTTTTTTTTCCGGATGTGATTGCGTTGTGCCTGTTTACAGCAGAGCTGCGTTCTTGCGCACTTCTGCGGGCATTTGTTGACCGGGTTAACCTTCCCGGGGAATGCTGGGATTGACTGCAAAGTCATGCAAAGTTCGTTGGATCGAAAACAGAGAAACCCTGATAATAGTGTAACTAGATCGTCCTTTCCCTGGAGCCAACACTGCCAAGGAAACAGAGGAAGACCAAAGAGACCGTAGAAGGGAACCAAAGACAGAGATTCGTGATATATAAAAGAGCTGCGTGGACCAGTTGATGATAGAAAGGCCTGCAGTGAATTGGTTGATGGCTCAACGGGCAAGACAGCGTTTACCAGCAAAGCGTTGTGGAACGACAAGGCACGAAAGCGCCTGGTCATCCATTGCACCTGCATTCGTCTCCAGTCGTCTTGACCTGTCTTGTCACTGGATTCAGATGGACTCAGGCGACAGAGTGTGGTCAACGAATTGCGCAACTCTTCCTCACTTTAATCCAATTCATTGCGCAAGTCATTCTCCAATCAACGTCACGGACAAACACCACGATGGGGGGGGGGGGGGGGGGGCGCTATGTCACGATGGAGGGGTACAAGCTAAAGGTGAAGAAGAGTGCATGGAGGAATAGGTAGTCAATCCTTCCCTTCCATAGCGATCGATGAAAGCCGCATGGGATTCGTGTTCGACCGCGGGCATATGGCCGTTAGCGTGATGTCCTGACCACTGGTCGGCGGACTGGCTAACTACAGAAAATGATATGGCAATATTAAATAAGGAACTGATCCTTTTCCCTGAGCCGTGAAGTGTCTTGGGTATATGTTGCCAGTGCCATATTTTTAAAGACCATTCTACACTCAAGGAAGAAATGATGTGGTCAGTGTCAAACCGGCCGCCTATGCTTTCCGGAACATTTCATGATATCCATTTTATACTGAGTGAACTGGGAGCCCACCCAAGTCTATGTTTTTTTAAAAATATTCCCGCCTTGGCGTGAAATCGAACACAAGACCGCTACGCCACCAGGCAAGCGTGATAGCCACTGTGTTACCACGGCTACTTGTGACAATATTAACTGTTGCTAATTGGCCCAGAAGACGGCGTGTAGACGAAGGATTGCGCAACAGTATTTACAAACTAAAAATTAAAAAAAAACTATGTTAATTAGCAATACAAAAGCGGAGACAACAATGGACGCCGGATTATCTGGAGAGATGCTAGAACAAGCGCGGTGCTCTCACACATTGGGCATGTAAGAATTGGTGGAGGTAGAAGCCAAACATCAACACTAGAAAGGGATGGGCTACAGTGTATTCAACAATCTGTTTGGTTAGTTCGCTGGTTGGTTGGTTGACTGGTTGATTGGGTGAATGAATAGTTGGTCGGTTGATTGGGTTGTTAGTTCGTTGGGTGGTTGAATGAATAGTTAGTTGATTGACTGGTTGTTCGGTTGACTAATTGATTGTATGGTTGATTGACTGGGTGGTTTGTGTTCTCGATGGTTGGCTGACTCGTTGTTCGGTTGTCTAGTCGATCGATTGGTTGACTGGTTGGTTGGCTGACTGGTTTTTCGGATCACTAGTTGATCGGTTAATTGACTGGTTGGCTGACCTGTTGTTGGGTTGACTAGTTGATTGGATGGTTGTTTGGTTGGTTGGTTGACTGGATGGTTAGTTGACTGGATAGTTGGTTGACTGCTTGGTTGAATGAATAGTTGGTTGGTTGATTGACTGGTTGGTTGGTTGAATGAATAATTGGTTGGTCGACTGGTTGGTTGGTTGGTTGGTTGAATGAATAGCTGATTGGTTGATTAATTGGTTGGTTGATTGAATGAATAGTTGGTTGGTTGACTGGTTGTTTGATTGATTAATTGGATGGTTGGTTGACTGATTGTTCGGTTGATTCGTTGGTTAGTAGATAACTTTGTTGAATGATTGGTTGGTTATTCGGTTGACTAGTTGGTTGACTGGTTGATTGGTCGACTAGATGGTTGGTTGACTGGATGGTTGATTGACTGGATGGTTGGTTGCTTGACTGGTTGGTCGGTTAACTGGTTGATTTAATGGTTGACACGTTGGTTAGTTATCTGGTTGGTTGGTTGACTGGTTGTTCGGTTGATTAGTTGGTTAGTAGATAAGTTTGTTTATTGACCTGTTGGTTGACTGACTGGTTATTCGGTTGACTAATTGGTTGACTGGTATACTAGATGGTTGGTTGACTGGATGGTTGGTTTACTGGATGGTTGGTTGACTGGATGGTTGGTTAACTTGTTGATTGGATGGTTGGTTGGTTGACTGGTTGATTGGCTTGTTGACAAGTTGGTTAGTTATCTGGTTGGTTGGTTGACTGAATGGTTGGTTGACTGGATGGTTGGTTGAGTGAATGGATGGTTTATTGGTTGACTGGATGTTTGGTTAATTGACTGGATGATTGGTTGTTTGACTGGATGTTTGGTTGATTGGTTGATTGTTTGATTGGTTGACAAATTGATTAGTTGACTGAGTGATTAGTTGACTGATTGGTTGGTGGACTGGTTGATTGGTCGACTAGATGGTTGGTTGACTGGATGGTTGGTTGACTGGATGGTTGGTTGACTGGATGGTTGGTTGACTTGTTGATTGGTTGACTGGTTGGTTGGTTGCTTGACTGGTTGGTTGGTTGATTGGATTGTTGACAAGTTGGTTAGTTATCTAGTTGGTTGGTTGGTTGGTCGACTGAATGTTGGGTTGATTGGATGGTTGGTTGGCTGACTGGGTGGTTGATTAATTGAATATTTGTTGACTGTTTGGTTTATTGACTGGATGGTTTGTTTGTTTACTGGTTGCTTGGTTTACTGGTTGATTGGATTGTTGACAAGTTGGTTAGTTATCTGTGTGGTTGGTTGATTGAATGGTTAGTTGACTGGATGTTTGGTTGATTGGATGGTTAGTTGGTTGACTGGATGGTTGGTTGAATGGATATTTGGTTGACTGGTTGGTTGGTTGACTGGGTGGTTGGTTAGTTGACTGGATGGTTGGTTGATTGACTGGATGTTTGGTTGTTGACTGGTTGGTTGGTTGACTGGTTGTTCGGTTGATGAGTAGGTTAGTAGATAGTTTTGTTGATTGATCTGTTGGTTGGCTGACTGGTTATTCGGTTAACTGGTTGGTTAGTTGGTTGACTGGTTTGTTGGCTGACTGGTTGTTCGGTTGACTAATTGGTTGACTGGTTGACTAGATTGTTGGTTGACTAGATTGTTGGTTGACTGGATGGTTGGTTGACTGGATGGTTGGTTGACTGGATGGTTGGTTGACTGGATGGTTGGTTGACTGGATGGTTGGTTAACTTGTTGACTGGATGGTTGGTTGGTTGACTGGTTGATTGGATTGTTGACAAGTTGGTTAGTTATCTGGTTGGTTGGTTGGTTGACTGGATGGTTGGTTAGTTGACTGGTTGGTTGCTAGGCTGGATTGTTGGTTGATTGTTTATTTGGTTGACTGGTTAGTTGGTTGACTGGACTGTTGGTTGATTGACTGAATGGTTGGTTGATTAAATCGATGGTTTGTTGGTTGACTGGATGTTTCGTTGTTTTACTGGATGATTGTTTGTTTGACTTCATGTTTGGTTGGTTGGTTGATTGTTTGACAAGTTGATTAGTTGACTGGGTGATTGGTTGACTGATTGGTTGGTGGACTGGTTGATTGGTCGACTAGATGGTTGGTTGACTGGATGGTTGGTTTACTTGTTGATTGGTTGACTGGATGGTTGGTTTCTTGGCTGGATTGTTGGTTGATTGTTTATTTGGTTGACTGGTTAGTTGGTTGACTGGACTGTTGGTTGGTTGACTGAATGGTTGGTTGATTGAATCGATGGTTTGTTGGTTGACTGGATGTTTCGTTGTTTTACTGGATGATTGTTTGTTTGACTTCATGTTTGGTTGGTTGGTTGATTGTTTGACAAGTTGATTAGTTGACTGGGTGATTGGTTGACTGATTGGTTGGTGGACTGGTTGATTTGGTCGACTAGATGGTTGGTTCACTGGATGGTTGGTTGACTTGTTGATTGGTTGACTGGATGGTTGGTTGACTTGTTGATTGGTTGACTGGATGGTTGGTTGACTTGTTGATTGGTTGACTGGATGGTTGGATTGTTGACAAGTTGGTTAGTTACCTATTTGGTTGGTTGGTTGGTTGACTGAATGGTGGGTTGACTGGATGGTTGGTTGGTTGACTGGATGGTTGATTGATTGAATGTTTGTTGACTGGTTGGTTGGTTGACTGGATGGTTGATTGATTGAATGTTTGTTGACTGGTTGGTTGGTTGACTGGATGGTTGGTTGATTAACTGGTTGGTTTGTTTACTGGTTGGTAGATTTACTGGTTGATTGGATTGTTGACAAGTTGGTTAGTTATCTGGTTGGTTGGTTGATTGAATGGTTAGTTGACTGAATGTTTGGTTGGTTGGCTGGTTGACTGGATGGTTGGTTGAATTGTTATTTGGTTGGTTGACTGGATGGTTGGTTGGTTGACTGGATGGTTAGTTGTTGACTGGATGTTTGGTTGTTTGACTGGATGGTTGGTTGTCTAACTGGATGTTTGGTTGATTGTTTGACTGGTTGACAAGTTGATTAGTTTACTGGGTGATAGATTGACTGATTGGTTGGTTGACTCGATGATTGGTTGATTGATTGTGTGGTTGATTGATTGACTGGTTGAGTGCTTGATTGATTGACTGGTTGTTTGACTGATTGATTGGTTGATTGATTGACTGATTGGTTGGCTGACTGATTGATTGATTTACTGGTTGGTTGATTGACTGGTTGGTAGACTGTATGGTTGGTTGATTGACTGTATGGTTAGTGGATTGGTCGGTTGGTTGAGTGGTTGATTTGTTGAGTGGCTGATTGATTGACTGGTTGGTTGGTTGAGTGGCTGATTAATTGACTGGTTGGATGGTTGGTTGAGTGGCTGATTGATTGATTGGTTGGTTCATTGACTGGCTGGTTGGGTGAATGGTTGATTTGATTGAGTGGTTGAATGGTTGTTTGGTTGATTGATTGACTGGCTGATTGGTTGATTGATTTACTGGTTAGTTGGATGAGTGGTTGATTGATTTACTAGTTGGTTGGTTAAGTGGCTGATTGACTGACTGGTTGATTAGTTGACTGGTTGGTTGGTTGGTTAGTTGACTAGTTGGTTAGTTGACTGATTGATTGGTTGGTTAGTTGATTGGTTGGTTGGTCGAGGAATCTTCTGAAAAACTGAGGTTTAACCCTTAAGCCTGGTGCATGTTCACTTCAGGTGGGAGAATAGATAGAGAAATCAACACACGCTGTGGAATGGCAGATCATGTACTTGGACAACTAGCGTCTCTTCTCTCGCATAGAAAGATACCTATAACTACTAAAGCAAATCTCATAAGAACTAATTTTGGCCGGCATGATGCTACCAATGTCAAACATTTACACTTACCACTACTTTTTTTTTTTTTTAGCATATCCTTTACAGGACATCGCTGTCAACACCAGCATCTTTCAGCTGTATGTTGATCTCTTGGCAAGATTACGCTCAGTAGTTTGCCATTGCTTTCTGAGCGGCCGGCTCAGTATCCCGCATGTCACGAGCGGGGGTCGAACCGCCTCAGCTCTCGCTCCGCTACGAGACTCTGCGTGATAAACGGGATTACAGAGAGAAAGTGTTGTAACCCCACAGCCAGAGAGACCGGCCTTACCACTACTAGTGAGCTGAAAATTATAACAACAGAGCTCAGGTGCATTAGAAGAGCTGAGGGACTTTCATTAGGAAAGAGGAAATTAGAAGAAGAAAAGGTATGAAATCAGTCACGAACTTCATTAAAGAGCAACAGATTAAATTAGTTTGGCGACCTCACAAAAATGCCTAGGTATCATATATCACACCAAGGCACATTAAGAAATATAATGGATACAGAGCAAGGTGAAGGCCACGTAAAAGATGGACTGATGGTATCAAAACATCATTAGAGAAATGAATATCAACGTACAAAGCGCATTGGAAAGAGCGAACAAAAGATGCAAACACCTCCCTTCCCTTCCTGAACACTTCAATGAGAGAAATAGAAGAAGAAGAAGAAGAAGAAGAAGAAGAAGAAGAAGAAGAAGAAGAAGAAGAAGAAGAAGAAGAAGAAGAAGAAGAAGAAGAAGAAGAAGAAGAAGAAGAAGGCAATCTTGTATCACAAACTCTCTTCTGTGTTTCTCTTTACGCCCCTTCGCAGGGACAATAGAACGTTTTAAGAATAAATTGAAAGGACATATTTTATAAAAGAAGCCAGTGAGGGAGTGGGTAGAGAATATTAAAAAAAAACTCCTTTGAGCTAGCTGGCAGTCTTCGTTCTTATGAAAGTATTTAACTATGTCGGAATGAAAGACGGAGTGAACATTTTGGCTGACGCACAGAAAGGGAATTCGTTTCCTGTTCTCAATTCCATTCTTCGAAAGACATAGTGTGTAAACACACACACATATATACACACTTATGCACACACGTACACCCACACACTTGTAAGCTTAATTTACCCCTGCAATGACAACGACCTTGACCTGTCGTGTCGTTCGCACGGCAGAGGGGGAAGAGGATGGGGGAACAGCAAACCTACACTCTTCAAATCCGTGAATGAAGTGATGACTAGGCAAGACCTGGTTAAATCGTGTAGCTTCGTTAACTGGCGCTTCTTGCGGGGGCAGACCCGGCTTTCTGGTCTAGTGTGTTTCTGGCCCTTCGCAATGACTGAGTGGGGTATTCCCCGACTCCATGGGCGGCGGTGTTCGAATTCCTCGTTCTTGAAAAAGACAACTCGACAACACACATCCTTTATTTAATGTCGTTCCTCTTTTAACCTTGGGGTGTGGAAATACCAGATGGTGTTCTGGAATGTTTACAGGCTGAACTATTGTATAAACGTACGTTACAGTCTTGTCTAGCCTTTACAATTCATTCTTTGAGTTTAGAGGTACCTTACAGTATTATTTAGTCTTTATCCTTCCATCTTTGAGTTTAGAGGTACCTTATAGTCTTGTCTAGCCTTTACAATTCATTTTTTGAGTTTAGAGGTACCTAACAGTCTTTTTTAGTCTTTATCCTTCTATCTTTGAGTTTAGAGGTACCTTACAGTCTTGTCTAGCCTTTACAATTCATTCTTTGAGTTTAGAGGTACCTTACAGTCTTGTTTAGTCTTTCCTCTTCTATCTTTGAGTTTAGAAGTATCTTACAGTCTTGTTTAGTCTTTACCATTCTATCTTTGAGTTTAGAGGTACCTTACAGTCTTGTTTAGTCTTTCCTCTTCTATCTTTGAGTTTAGAAGTATCTTACAGTCTTGTTTAGTCTTTCCTCTTCTATCTTTGAGTTTAGAGGTACCTTACAGTCATGTTTAGTCTTTCCTCTTCTATCTTTGAGTTTAGAAGTATCTTACAGTCTTGTTTAGTCTTTACCATTCTATCTTTGAGTTTAGAGGTACCTTATAGTCTTGTTTAGTCTTTCCTCTTCTATCTTTGAGTTTAGAAGTATCTTACAGTCTTGTTTAGTCTTTACCATTCTATCTTTGAGTTTAGAAGTATCTTACAGTCTTGTTTAGTCTTTACCACTCTATCTTTGAGTTTAGAAGTATCTTACAGTCTTGTTTAGTCTTTACCATTCTATCTTTGAGTTTAGAGGTACCTTACAGTCTTAAGTCTTTCCTCTTCTATCTTTGAGTTTAGAAGTATCTTACAATCTTGTTTAGTCTTTACCATTCTATCTTTGAATTTAGAGGTACCTTACAGTCTTGTTTAGTCTTTCCTCTTCTATCTTTGAGTTTAGAAGTATCTTACAGTCTTGTTTAGTCTTTACCATTCTATCTTTGAGTTTAGAGGTACCTTAGTCTTGTTTAGTCTTTACCCTTCCTTCTATCTTTGAGTTTAGAGGTACCTTACAGTCTTGTTTAGTCTGTCCTCATCCATGTGTGTGAGTATATGTGTTGTGTATGTGTGTGTACATGTCTTGTATCGGTGGGTTGTATGTGGTGTGTATATGTGTTGTGTCTGTGTGTTGTATGTGTATGTGTTGTGCCTGTGTGTGTGTATATATATATGTGTGTATATATCTTGTGTCTGTGTGTATATGTATTGTGTGTGTATATGTGTTGTGTGTGTATGTCTTGTGTCTGTGTGTATATGTGTTGTATCTGTATGTTGTGTGTATATGTGTTTTGTCTGTGTATGTATGTGTTGTATGTGTTGTGTCTGTGTGTTGTGCGTATATGTGTTGTGTCTGTGTGTATATGTGTTGCGTGTGTATATGTGTCTGTGTGTGTATGTGTTATGTCTGTGTGTACATGTGTTGTGTCTGTGTGTATATGTGTTGTGTCTGTGTTGTGTGTATATGTGTTGTGTCTGTGTGTATATGTGTTGTGTCTGTGTTGTGTGTATATGTGTTGTGTCTGTGTTGTGTGTATATGTGTTGTGTGTATATGTGTTGTGTCTGTGTTGTGTGTATATGTGTGTGTGTCTGTGTGTATATGTGTTATGTCTATGTGTATATGTGTTGTGTCTGTGTGTATATGTGTTGTGTCTGTGTTGTGTGTATATGTGTTGTGTCTGTGTGTATATGTGTTGTGTCTGTGTTGTGTGTATATGTGTTGTGTCTGTGTTGTGTGTATATGTGTTGTGTCTGTGTTGTGTGTATATGTGTTGTGTCTGTGTTGTGTGTATATGTGTTGTGTCTGTGTTGTGTGTATATGTGTTGTGTCTGTGTGTATATGTGTTGTGTCTGTGTTGTGTGTATATGTGTTGTGTCTGTGTTGTGTGTATATGTGTTGTGTCTGTGTTGTGTGTGTGTATATGTGTTATGTCTGTGTGTATATCTGTGTTGGACATTTGGTGGCCAAGTATCACAGCCTGGGATTCTAAAATAAGCAGCACATTGTATTTTTCCAATTTTCTCTTCATTGTTCTTATTTTCCCATTCTTCTCATGTCTTCCTTAATGTAGTCACTGCAATGTCTTCTTAGTGATTATATGTTGTCTTTTGTGTATGTATTTGGTTGCTGATGAAGGCAGTCGCCGCAACGTCCTGTGTTTTCCATAAATTTATTCTGTAAAGCTGCATCAATTTGTAATTTTTTCTATTGTTTACATTTCCACAGCTTTACCGCAGTTCCACTCATTGTATTCATGCTTTGATTGTGTGTGTGTGTGTGTACGCGCGCGCGTGCGGGTGCACGTGTCTATGTGTGTGTGTGGGGGGGGGGGGGAAAGGGAGTACCTTAGGTTCTTGTTTAGACTTTCCTCTTCTAGTTTTGATTTTAGAGGTACTTCAAAGTCTTGTTTAAACTTTCCTCTTCTATTCTTGAGTTTAGAGGTACGGGGAGGAAAACACTAACCTGCACAGTTCGCAGCAACTTCACTAGTCAGGCAGCCTTAATTCCTAAATCTCAAGACCCTCCTACCCCCTGTCCTACTCCGCTAGGCACTATAGGTAGTAGATCAGAAGAAGAATCATTAACACAAATAACACAGAAAGACAATTCCTCCTGTAAACTCCTTGCGTCTCTTTAAGAGTTAAGAACTACTACGCCATCACCCACTAAAACCCACCCATTACAACAGAACGGCGCCGCCCGCGAATCGCATAAACGTTCTTGTGGCAACACAAACCGTCAGGTCACGTCATAAAAACCCGAGTGGGCGTGGGCTTAAGATACAGTTTCATCCGCGTTACACCGCACACCGAACACATCAGCTTATTATTACCAATATCAACACACGATTTAACATCCCTGTATGAATTCTGTAACGTCCCCAATGAAATATATTTGTCGTTTTTGATAGTAAGGTTGTTGGGAGGGGGAAAAATCTTTCTAGTTTAAATTTCCCAGCGAGAGAGACAGAAACGATCTGAAGGAAGCGCTCTTGAAGATTGACGTCAGCGGATCTCATGTTCCCAGGGGATTATAGATTTAAAGCTAGCTGGGTGGTCTGCCCCTGCTTGGAATTATTCTCCCGTCAATAGCTAGTTACTGGCCTTGTTTCTTTAAACCGTTTCTGTTCCACTGAGATATTTCTGTAACAGTTTTATGTTCCACTCAGTTGTTTCTTTAACTGTTTCTGTCCATCTTAGTTGTTTCTTTAACTGTTTCTGTCCATCTTAGTTGTTTCTTTAACTGTTTCTGTCCATCTTAGTTGTTTCTTTAACTGTTTCTGTCTATCTTAGTTGTTTCTTTAACTGTTTCTGTCCATCTTAGTTGTTTCTTTAACTGTTTATGTCCCACTTAGTTGTTTCTTTAACTGTTTCTGTCCATCTTAGTTGTTTCTTTAACTGTTTATGTCCCACTTAGTTGTTTCTTTAACTGTTTCTGTCCATCTTAGTTGTTTCTTTAACTGTTTATGTTCCACTGAGTTATTTCTTTACTTGCTTCTGCTCCACCCAGTTGTTTCTTTAACTGTTTCTGTTTCACTAAGTGGTTACTTTAACTGTTTATATCCCACTAAGTTGTTACTTTAACTGTTTAAATATTGCACCCACTTGTTACTTTAACTGTTTATATATCACTCACTTGTTACTTTAACTGTTCACATTCCACTCACTTGTTATTTTAACTGTTTACAGTACACTCAGTTGTCAATTTAACTGTTTATATCTCACTCAGTTGTTACTTTAACTGTTTATATCTAACTCAGTTACTTTAACTGTTTATATCTCACTCAGTTTTTTAAACTGCTTATATCTCACTCACTTGTTACTTTAACTGTTTATTTATATCTCACACAGTTGTTACTGTAACTGCTTATTTCTCACACACTTGTTACTTTAACTGCTTATATCTCACTCACTTGTTACTGTAACTGTTTATATCTCACTCAGTTTTTTTAAAAAAACTGTTTAAATCTCACTCACTTGTTACTTTAACTGTTTATATCTCACATAGTTGTTACTTTAACTGCTTATATCTCACTCACGTGTTACTTTTAACTGTTTACATTCCACTCAGTTGTTACTTAAACTGTTTATATCTCACCCAGTTGTTACTTTAGCTGTTTATATCTCAAGCACTTTTATTGTAACTGTTTATATCTCACTCATTTGTTACTTTAACTGTTTATATCTCACACAGTTGTTACTTTAACTGTTTATATCTCACTCACTTGTTACTTCAACCATTTATATCTCACTTACTTGTTACTTTAACTGTTTATATTCCACTCATTTGTTACCGTAACCCTATCTTTATCAGGCAGTTACCAGAAGCCACGATCACGTGAGCAGAGATCACGTGAGCAGAGGTCATGCGTTTTAATTCATTGATATAGATCAGAAGAGAACAGCCCAAATGTTTTGAGCATTTCATGAGGAGATAGATATGGAGTATGCAATGACAACGGGAAAGTTGGAGTATGTGCTATTTAGTGACAATGGGAAAGTTGGAGTATGTACTATTTAGTGACAACGGGAAAGTTGGAGTATGTAGTGATGACGGGAAAGTTGGAGTATATAGTGACGACGGGAAAGTTGAGTATGTAGTGATGACGGGAAAGTTGGAGTACGTAGTGACGATGGGAAAGTTGGAGTACGTAGTGACGATGGGAAAGTTGGAGTACGTAGTGACGATGGGAAAGTTGGAGTACGTAGTGACGATGGGAAAGTTGGAGTACGTAGTGACGATGGGAAAGTTGGAGTATGTAGTGACGACGGGAAAGTTGGAGTACGTAGTGACGATGGGAAAGTTGGAGTACATGGTGACGATGGGAAAGTTGGAGTACACAGTGACGACGGGAAAGTTGGAGTATGTAGTGATGACGGGAAAGTTGGAGTATGTAGTGATGACGGGAAAGTTGGAGTATGTAGTGATGACGGGAAAGTTGGAGTACATAGTGACGATGGTAAAGTTGGAGTACATAGTGACGATGGTAAAGTTGGAGTACATAGTGACGATGGTAAAGTTGGAGTACATGGTGACGATGGTAAAATTAGAGTATGTAGTGACAATGGTAAAGTTGGAGTACATGGTGACGATGGTAAAGTTGGAGTACATGGTGACGATGGTAAAGTTGGAGTACATGGTGACGATGGTAAAGTTAGAGTATGTAGTGACAACGGGAAAGTTGGAGTACATAGTGACAATGGTAAAGTTGGAGTACATAGTGACGATGGTAAAGTTGGAGTACATGGTGATGATGGTAAAGTTAGAGTATGTAGTGACAACGGGAAAGTTGGAGTACATAGTGACAATGGTAAAGTTGGAGTACATAGTGACGATGGTAAAGTTGGAGTACATGGTGACGATGGTAAAGTTGGAGTACATGGTGATGATGGTAAAGTTAGAGTATGTAGTGACAAAGGGAAAGTTGGAGTATGTAGTGATGACGGGAAAGTTGGAGTACATAGTGACAATGGTAAAGTTGGAGTACATAGTGACGATGGTAAAGTTGGAGTACATGGTGACGATGGTAAAGTTGGAGTACATGGTGATGATGGTAAAGTTGGAGTATGTAGTGACAAAGGGAAAGTTGGAGTACATAGTGACAATGGTAAAGTTGGAGTACATAGTGACGATGGTAAAGTTGGAGTACGTGGTGACGATGGTAAAGTTGGAGTACATGGTGACGATGGTAAAGTTAGAGTATGTAGTGACAACGGGAAAGTTGGAGTACATAGTGACGATGGTAAAGTTGGAGTACATAGTGACGATGGTAAAGTTGGAGTACATGGTGACGATGGTAAAGTTGGAGTACATAGTGACGATGGTAAAGTTAGAGTATGTAGTGACAAAGGGAAAGTTGGAGTACATAGTGACGATGGTAAAGTTGGAACCAAACCACACCAAGTCCTATCATGTGCTATCTCCCTCCATGTTCTCCCAATATTATTCATCTCTGTTTGTACTTCTTTTCTCCGTGTGTTGGTAGATCTCTCTCTGCTTCGTTTACACCGTCAGTTTCCAGACAAGAGATTGTCAAGTTATGCACTCCTCAGGTTTTCTCACTGGCTGTCTCACCATCTTGTCCTCACCTCCTGGTTAATTGGAATGTGTTAAATTCTCTCCATGAGCTCTACATTGGTGATTCTGTCCTACCACTTCATCCCACTATTCTGTGCAGGCAGCAACTAGTGAATGTTTGTAGTTTAAGTACATATTTAATAGTGTCACATTACTATGACATTTACAGTCAACTTAATGAAGCAGAAACAGGGAAACAGCCTTAGATGTGAACCTTGCAGACATATCAAATAGAAACATGGAGAAACAAAAAGAAATGATGAGAAACAAAGAGAAATAAGGAGATACAAAGGGAAACGAGGAGAAACAAGGAGAAATGAGGAGAAACAAGGAGACACAAAGAAAAACAAGGAGAAAAAAAAAGAGTGAGAAACAAGGAGAAACAAAGAGGAACAAGAAGAAACAAAGAGGAACATGGAGAAACAAAGATAAATAAGGACAAACAAGGAGAAACATGGAGGAACAAAGAATGAGAAACAACGAGAAACAAGGAGAAAGAATCTTGATCTTCTAAATTCAGGCCAGTGGAATGACTCTCAGAGATCCAAACCTGAGACTTCTGGTTCCCTGTGCAGGCCCACACTTAATGTATACAAAGATAACATACACGCAAAACAAACACAGCACTTACAGAACCAAGTGGAAATCAGAGCATCAAGGCCACCAGAAAAATTGCCGAAATGAACAAGTAGCAATCATCAGACTACACACAGGACACAACAGGTTGGAATACTACATGTTCAATAAACTGATATAAAGGGATATTGATGAATGTAACTGTGGAACTGGTAAAATAAAGGCAAAACATTTATTGCAGGAGTGTCCGGCATATGCATAACAGAGAAAACTATTATGACTTAAATTAGCGCCATTTGAGAACAAACTCTACGGAGATGTCAACAAGCTCAAGTTGACTGCTGCTTTCTTTAAATATATTCAGGCTGATACCTGAAGATGTACACATGGAAGCAGCACTGACATAAGAAGGTGTACAAATGGAAGAAACACTGACATAGAAGGTGTACATATGGAAGAAGCACTGACATACGAAGATGTACAAATGGAAGAAACACACATCTGAAGATGTACACATGGAAGAAACACTGACATAAGAAGGTGTACAAATGGAAGAAACACTGACATAAGAAGGTGTACAAATGGAAGAAACACACATCTGAAGATGTACACATGGAAGAAACACTGACATAAGAAGGTGTACAAATGGAAGAAGCACTGACATACGAAGATGTACAAATGGAAGAAACACACATCTGAAGATGTACACATGGAAGAAACACTGACATAAGAAAGTGTACAAATGGAAGAAACACTGACATAAGAAGGTGTACAAATGGAAGAAACACACATCTGAAGATGTACAAATGGAAGAAGCATTGACATAAGAAGGTGTACAAATTGAAGAAGCACTGACATAAGAAGGTGTACAAATGGAAGAAGCACTGACATAAGGTGTACAAATTGAAGAAGCACTGACATAAGAAAGTGTACAAATGGAAGAAGCACTGACATAAGAAGGTGTACAAATGGAAGAAGCACTGACATAAGAAAGTGTACAAATGGAAGAAGCACTAACATAAGAAAGTGTACAAATTGAAGAAGCACTGACATAAGAGGTGTACAAATGGAAGAAACACACATCTGAAGATGTACAAATGGAAGAAGCACTGACATAAGAAGGTGTACAAATGGAAGAAGCACTGACATAAGAAGATGTACAAATGGAAGAAGCACTGACATAAGGTGTACAAATGGAAGAAACACACATCTGAAGATGTACAAATGGAAGAAACACACATCTGAAGATGTACACATGGAAGAAGCACTGAAATAAGAAGGTGTACGAATGGAAGAAGCACTGACATAAGAAAGTGTACAAATGGAAGAAGCACTGACATAAGAAAGTGTACAAATGGAAGAAGCACTGACATAAGAAGATGTACAAATGGAAGAAGCACTGACATAAGGAGGTGTACAAATGGAAGAAACACACATCTGAAGATGTACAAATGGAAGAAACACACATCTGAAGATGTACAAATGGAAGAAGCACTGACATAAGAAGGTGTACAAATGGAAGAAACACACATCTGAAGATGTACACATGGAAAAAGTACTGACATAAGGCGTACAAATGGAAGAAGTACTGAGATAAGAAGGTGTACAAATGGAAGAAGTACACATCTAAAGATGTACAAATGGAATAAGCATACATCTGAAGATGTACAAATGGAAGAAGCACTGACATGAGAAGGTGTACAAATGGAAGAAACACACATCTGAAGATGTACACATGGAAAAAGTACTGACATAAGAAGGTGTACAAATGGAAGAAGCACTGAGATAAGAAGGTGTACAAATGGAAGAAGTACACATCTAAAGATGTACAAATGGAATAAGCATACATCTGAAGATGTACAAATGGAAGAAGCACTGACATGAGAAGGTGTACAAATGGAAGAAACACTGACACCTGATATGTACAGAGGAAGAAACATCGACATATGAAAGTGTACGAAGAGGAAGAAACAAGCACAAACAAGAGCTCGAGGATGTTATCATGCACCAATGTTTTATTTCTACATAAATACCGCCAGATTCTCTTCCTCCCTGTTTGGACACGTCAACATATTTCATCACAGAAATACCAAGGGAAGTAACAAGCTAATATGCTCATCGTATAACAAAACCGCTGACTTCCCTTATCGTGCCAGATTTTTCTCAATTTTTCTTCTCATATCTTTCCTATCACAAATAAGATTTTATTTCCTGAAGATTCAAAAAGATGTCATATTTCATATGGTATGACATGTCACAAAACTGTGACATATACACAGAGCTATAAACCAGTGAGTGGTTTCTTCTGTGTGGCTAAGTTGACTCTGTTAAAATGAAGCAACAGTTGAACTAAGTGGAAGGTATAAGTACCCAGACTTTGTTTCAAGTTATAGAAGAAAAACACAGCACAGTACATTAAAATCAACAACCTAGTGCTTGTGAAATCTGTAGCGCTAAAACCTTACAATAGTAGTAGCATGTAAATGTGAAATCAGAAAGAGCACCAAATACATGTGAAACCCAACACAATCCATGATTTCTTCAATAGCATGTGAACTTTTTCAACTCAAAGCAAATGTATAATGTGTGATTGACTATTCTCAATGTGTACCAGTCGACGTGTCATGTGATCGACTATTCTCAATGTGTACTAGTCAATGCCAGATGTGATTGACTATTCTCAATGTGTACCAGTCGACGTGTCATGTGATCGACTATTCTCAATGTGTACTAGTCAATGCCAGATGTGATTGACTATTCTCAATGTGTACCAGTCAATGCCAGATGTGATTGACTATTCTCAATGTGTACTAGTCAATGCCTGATGTGATTAGCTATTCTCAAAGTGTACCAGTCAATGTGTCATGTGATTGGCTATTCTCAAGGTGTACCTGTCAATGTGCCATGTGTCACTGCATGCCTTTGTTCAGTCAGAGTAAACTAAACATCATAGAAAACATGCATACAATTTTACCTAGGAACATTTCCTGATGGTGTCATAGGTTTTTATCATACTTCCTAATTTCTGCACTGCTATGATATTTCTTCTGGCTTCTACTTGAAGTCATAGGGGATCTGAAATGTATTTCTATGTACTTGAGTAGAATTAATGGTTCCAGTACCTGTCCTCACAGGTTTTTATCTCCATCTAAATTAAATAAGTTGCATGTCCTTTACAGGATGTAGCAGTCAACCCCAGCATTTTCGCTGTTTTGATTCCTGGGCAAATTTTACGTTCAGTAGTTTGCCATTGCTTTCTGAACGACCGGCTCTATACCTTTTTCGAAAAAACCAGCACCGCCGTGTTTCAAACCCGAGTATACGGGCTCACAAACTGCGTTCGCAAGCCCTTAGCCACAGAGACCGGTAAATTAAAAATTAAATACATATTTTACAACTCAGTGTGTCGGAGCAATTCCACAACCTGACTCCAAACAAACCTGCCAGATCACATAGCCACAAAACCCCAGCCACACAGCAGCGAGATGCTCAAAGACTGGCTCTCTATTATGCTCACAGAGTTAGTGGGTCAGACTGGACATGACATATACAGGACTGATAATGGCAGCAGCTGACTCACATGGAGCAAGGGAGTCAGCCTGCTCAGCCCAGTTAGTTTCAAAGCAGGGTCTGAGATACAATGGGGTTGGTGTGTACCCGAGCGTGTATATATATATATATATATATATATATATATATATATATATATATATATATATATACTATATATTATATCTATATATCTATAGATTTATGTAGAGTGTTTCATGTAGTTGTATCAATGTGTGTTTGTGGTTTCTGTGCTGATGGAGGATTTGGCTACAACACCTATTCTGTCACTTGTGATCGTGTTCTAGTAAACCTGACTGGTTCTTCTTTTTCTGCGTTCGTCCAAAATGTTGTTTTGGACATAACTGCGCTGTGCCTGTGTACAGCAGAGCCGCGATATTTGCACTTTTCGGCAGACACATCCAACTTCTTCAGGCATTTGTTGACTGGATGACTTTCCCGGTTTACTGGTTCTACTTCTCATGTTTTTGGTGATTCATTCCTAATCATGGGCCAGCATACTGGACCCCTAGCCTTCTCACACAAGGACCAAAAATACAAGGTCCTGTGTGCATCCTGGCAAATTCAAAAATCCCTTCCACAGTTGGAAACTGAAAAGAGCAAGGCCGAATATTCCGCTGACCCAGGATATATTTCAAACTTCTTCTTCTTCTGCGTTTGTCCGGAATGTTGTTTTAGATGTTTGCATTATGCCTGTTTACAGCACACCTGTGATATTTGAACCTTTCGGCCGACACATATGACTTCTTCAGGCATATATTGGCCGGGTTACCTATTCAGGTATTTCAAAATTCTAAAACCTACCGCACTTCTGCTTATGCTTCCAGTGTGCTGGTGGCGAGGTTGTGGGTTCAATCCCTACAACGGCCGATCAGTTGGACTTAAACACTTGACTTCACATTCAGAAAGCTATGGCAAACTACTGGGCCTAAAATTGTCTAGTAAATCAAGCCGAGGTTGATGGCAAAGGATCTGCAACACTGTCACCCAAGGACCTGCAACACTGTCACACAAGGACCTGAAATATTGTCACCCAAAAGGACCTGCAACACTGTCACCCACAATGACCTACAACACTGTCACCCACAATGACCTATAACACTGTCACCCACAATGACCTACAACACTGTCACTCCACTCAGAAAGACCTGCAACACTGTCACCCACAAGGACCTGCAACTGTCACCCACAATGACCTACAAGACTGTCACCCACAAGGACCTGCAACTGTCACCCACAATGACCTGCAACTGTCACCCACAATGACCTACAACACTGTCACCCACAAGGACCTACAACAATGTCACCCACAATGACCTACAACACTGTCACTCCACTCAGAAAGACCTGCAACACTGTCACCCACAAGGACCTGCAACTGTCACCCACAAGGACCTGCAACTGTCACTCACAAAGACCTGCAACACTGTCACCCACAAGGACCTGCAACTGTCACTCACAAAGACCTGCAACACTGTCACCCACAAGGACCTGCAACAATTTCACTCACAAGGACCTGCAAATGACACTCACAACAACCTGCAACACTGTCGTCCACAATGACCTACAACACTGTCACCCACAAGGACCTACAACACTGTCACCCAGAATGACCTACAACACTGTCCCCGACAAGGACCTGCAACTGACAACCACAAGGACCTGCAAATGTCACTCAACAACCTGCAACACTGTCACCCACAATGACCTACAACACTGTCACCCACAATGACCTACAACACTGTCACCCACAATGACCTACAACACTGTCACCCACAATGACCTACAACACTGTCGCCCACAATGACCTACAACACTGTCACCCACAATGGCCTACAACACTGTCACCCACAATGACCTACAACACTGTCACCCACAATGACCTACAACACTGTCACCCACAATGACCTACAATACTGTCATCCACAATGACCTACAACACTGTCGCCCACAATGACCTACAACACTGTCACCCACAATGACCTACAACACTGTCACCCACAATGACCTACAACACTGTCACCCACAATGACCTACAACACTGTCACCCACAATGACCTACAACACTGTCACCCACAATGACCTACAACACTGTCACCCACAATGACCTACAACACTGTCCCCACCTACAACATGTCACCCACAATGACCTACAACACTGTCACCCACAATGACCTGCAACACTGTCACCCACAATGACCTACAACACTGTCACCCACAATGACCTACAACACTGTCACCCACAATGACCTACAACACTGTCACCCACAAGGACCTGCAACACTGTCACCCACAAGAAGAATATGTGATTCTGCTACACAAACGTGGATCCTCATCGGTGTTAACAAGTTTGTGAGCTGTGCTGAGATTCTCCTTGTGTGATCAATGGGAGGAGACTAGAGCTCTTATGGAGGTATCTTTTGTCAAAAACCAAACAATTTAACAGGAAGAATTCAAGTTAAATTATATTAACAGGAAATCAAAACCGTTAAAATTTTAAGCGAAAGGAAACATTTGAGTCAACAATTTTTAGGTGACAAAACAAAACTTACAAACATCAACATGAATGGCATTTTATAAACAGAGAGGAAGGGAACTGGCCACCATATCTCAACAAGAAAAGGCACACGTCATATGAAACAAAACATCAGCCTGGTTCTACTGAGACTTTCCCTTGCCTCCCCAATAACAGTCTGGAAGTTTATCACAAGAGATTGGAGTTTCCTACAAGAAATGGTAATATGAATATGTTGCTGAGGGGAAGTGACGTGTTAGTTATTCACATATACTTAGGTGGGCAGCCTGTCTGTATTACTGGTTTCCTACAAGAAATGACGTCCAGGGCTTTCAATAAAACTGACTTGCGGGAGAAATTACATGTTTGCGTGGTCACTGAAACAAATGTGAACGCTTTGTTTGTGATCCAACAGTTGAAGAAAACAAATCCCCAAAAACTGTTCAAAGTTAGTCAACATTTCTCTGGCAGTCTCATAATTTATAGAAAACATGAAACAAGAGATAAAGTAAACTCCACTTGTTGCAGATTTGAAAACGAGCTGGCATCCTGGAAGGCTAACCCAGTCAATAAATGCCAGGTAAGAGTCGGATGTGTCAGCCGAAAGGCACAAATATTGCAGCTTTGTTGTAAACAGGAGGAGCACAATTATGCCTAACACCAAAAAAAAGATATTGGATGAAAGAAGAAGTAGAAGACAAAGAAGAATATGAAGAAGAAAAAGAAAAGAAGAAATAGAAAATGAACTTGATAAAAAAAGAAAAAAAGAAAAGAAAAAAAATCACATTAGTAGAGAGCCAAGCTGGCATTTACAATCCATCTATCTAGCCAGGGGGGAAGTGGCAACACATTTCAAAATAAATAAAGATAACAAACCTAAAACAAAAACAAATTTTGACCTATCATCTTACTATAGATCAGTGTGAATATATCAGCCAATGAAATGAAGTTAATGAAATGTAGTTTTGTTCGTATAAATATGACCCTAGCACACAATACTGATGCCTGTTCCATTGTCAAGGCTAAGCGAACGTCAAATGAAGATGGTATTGATGTGCTACAATATGATAGGACAGTTACACGTACACCGGAGAATTTGACTCTATTTCTTGCTGTGAAGGCACTGTGCAAGGATGTCCCCCATCATCGAAAAACCGCCGGAAAGTAAATTCAAAAAATGCATGTTCCGGATGCTTCCCATTTTCTAGTTTTGAGTCAATCTTCTTCAAGGCGTCCGAGTCATTAGTCCGCAGTTTATCTGGGTCAACAGGGTCAAAGTTCGATGTGTCTGTTAGATACCGTATGGTTGGCTTTAGGGGCGCTGGCTGTCGGCGTAAACCTTGGAAGTTGATACCTGCGAAAAAGGGGTGCTCTTTGACCTCAGTGGCCCGTTGCGGCCGAGCCTGGTTTCAGGACCTTGAAGCAGCTGAAGAATCAAATCGGTAGTGGCAGGTGAAATGTTGGTACAGTGACGGATGGATAACGTCTCCTTCCAGTTTATCACCTGTTGTTGACAGTCAAAGAAAATGATTATAAACATTCTGACTTCATCTGTCACTAGACTTCTACTGTTGTCACAAGACTTCTACCCTTACCACTAAACTTCTACTTTTGTCATTAAATGTCTACTTTTGTAATTAGATGTTTACTTTTATCACTAGACTTCTACTTTCATCACCAGACTTCTACTTTTGTTACAAAATGTCTACTTTTGTTACAAAATGTCTACTTTTATTACTAAATGTCTACTTTTGTAACTAGACATTTGCTTTCATCATTAGACTTCTACATTTGCCACTAGACTTCTACTTTTGTTGCTAGACTGACTTCTGTCACCATGGTTTTACTTTCGTCACTAGAATTACACTGTTATCGCTAGGCTTCTACACTCAGGTGGGCAGTTTTATTATATGTTCAGTGGTAAATGTGGTAATTACTTTGTAATGCATCTATGAACAATCTGGCAATTATTTTATACTGGATCTGTGAACAATGTGGTAATTATTTTGTACTGGATCTGTGAACAATGTGGTAATTACTTTGTACTGGATCTGTGAACAATCTGTCAATTATATTACACTGGATCTGTGAACAATGTGGCATTTATTTTATATTGGATCTGTGAACAATGTGGCAATTACTTTGTACTGGATGTGTGAACAATGTGGCAATTACTTTGCTCTGGATCTGTGAACAATATGGGAATTATTTTATACTGGACCTGTGAACAATGGCAATTATTTTGTACTGGATCTGTGAACAATGGGGCAGTTATTTTGTACTGGATCTGTGAACAGTGTGGCAATTATTTTACACTGGATGTGTGAATAATGTGGTGTACTGGATCTGTGAACAATGTGGCAATTATTTTATACTGGATGTGTGAAAAATGTGGCAATTATTTTATACTAGATTTGTGAACAATGTGGCAGCTATTTAACACTGGATGTCCGAATGATGTGACAACTTATCTTATACTGATTCGCAGCTGTAATGACATGACAATTATATTATAGTGATTTGCCAGTGACATGACAATGATCTTATACTGGGTCACAGCTACAGTGACGTGACAATAATCTTATACTGGTCACAGCCACATTGATATAACAATGATCTTAAACTGGGTCGCAGCCACAGTGACGTGACAATGATCTTATACCGATTCGCAGCCACAATGACGTGACAATGATCTTATACTGGTCACAGCCACGTTGATATAACAATGATCTTATACTGGGTCGCAGCCACAGTGACGTGACAATGATCTTATACTGGGTCGCAGCCACAGTGACGTGACAATGATCTTATACTGGGTCACAGCCACAGTGACGTGACAATGATCTTATACTGGTCACAGCCACGTTGATATAACAATGATCTTATACTGGGTCGCAGCCACAGTGACGTGACAATGATCTTATACTGGGTCGCAGCCACAATGACGTGACAATGATCTTATACTGATTCGCAGCCACAATGACATGACAATAATCTTATACTGGTCACAGCCACAGTGACATGACAATGATCTTATACTGGGTTGCAGCCACAGTGACGTGACAATGATCTTATACTGGGTTGCAGCCACAGTGACGTGACAATGATCTTATACTGGGTCGCAGCCACAGTGACGTGACAATGATCTTATACTGGGTTGCAGCCACAGTGACGTGACAATGATCTTATACTGGGTTGCAGCCACAGTGACGTGACAATGATCTTATACTGGGTTGCAGCCACAGTGACGTGACAATGATCTTATACTGGGTTGCAGCCACAGTGACGTGACAATGATCTTATACTGGGTTGCAGCCACAGTGACGTGACAATGATCTTATACTGGGTTGCAGCCACAGTGACATGACAATGATCTTACTGGGTTGCAGCCACAGTGACGTGACAATGATCTTATACAGGGTTGCAGCCACAGTGACGTGACAATGATCTTATACTGGGTTGCAGCCACAGTGACATGACAATGATCTTATACTGGGTTGCAGCCACAGTGACGTGACAATGATCTTATACTGGGTTGCAGCCACAGTGACGTGACAATGATCTTATACTGGGTCGCAGCCACAGTGACGTGACAATGATCTTATACTCGGTTGAAGCCACAGTGACGTGACAATGATCTTATACTGGGTCACAGCCACAATGACGTGACAATGATCTTATACTGGTCGCAGCCACAGTGACGTGACAATGATCTTATACTGGGTCGCAGCCACAGTGATGTGACAATGATCTTATACTGGGTCGCAGCCACAATGACGTGACAATGATCTTATACTCGGTTGCAGCCACAGTGACGTGACAATGATCTTATACTGGGCCACAGCCACAGTGACATGACAATGATCTTATACTGGGTCACAGCCACAATGACGTGACAATGATCTTATACTGGTCACAGCCACAGTGATGTGACAATGATCTTATACTGGTCACAGCCACAATGACGTGACAAAGATCTTATACTGGTCACAGCCACAGTGACGTGACAATGATCTTATACTGGTCATAGCCACAATGACGTGACAAAGATCTTATACTGGTCACAGCCACAATGACGTGACAAAGATCTTATACTGGTCACAGCCACAGTGACGTGACAATGATCTTATACTGGGCCACAGCCACAGTGACGTGACAATGATCTTATACTGGTCACAGTCACAATGACGTGACAACTATGACCTGATACTACTGAAGTAAGCAAAGGTCCCTGTCCCACGCCTGAGACACAAACAATGGGCACATGGTGCTAGACCTATACTTGTACAGTCCAAGTGGCTCTCACTGGGAGATGTGGCCAGTACCAGGCCGGCCGCCTTGTCTTCCCAAGATATTTCACGGTACCCATTTTAGGCCAGGTAGACCAGAGAGGCCTGGTCAGTGTAAAATATTCAAAACTACACTATTTAATAATAATGTGATAATTACATATGCTTCTCAGACAAAATCAATGAATTAATATACTTCAGAAAATCAAAACAATGTTCGCCCCGTAGTGAATTTGAATAACGAAGACGCAAATAACAGATTGCACCATGGTAGACAATTGACAATATTGTGCTAACATGTGTATATTTCAGCTTGAAGGATGTACCTAGTTATTTCACTTTATGTTGTGTGAATTCTGCAGTATGTACCTGACGAGATGCAGCGAAATATGCCAGGCAATAAATCATGCAATCTATTGTTTGTGTCTTCGTTATTCGAATTAATATACTTTTTTTTTCTTAACTCGCTTTGAACTCGAGGGTATTCCACTCACGTACTACTACTTGGGAGTGCACTAAACTGATGTTTACGTGTGGATCAGATTTCCCTATTACCAGTGTCCTGTGCCATCAGGCAAACCCACTTTGACTTCTAGGGTACTTGTAATTTATGTTCCCAAGTTAAGAAAGAGAAACCAACATTTTAGTACAACTGACCGGTGTAGGGGTTTAACCCGCTACTTTGGCATCAGTGCATGGAAAGTTGAAGAGCGAGTGCTCTTATCCTTTCAGCCACGCTGACCTCCAATTAATATACTTACACTATATCTTATAAGCCAGCCGTAATCCCACTTATCGCGTTCAAAACAGCTTTAAGCGATTTGGCAGCAGACTGTCTCATGTTGGTTTTCATACAATGGTAGATGGTTCAGAAAGCAATGGCGTAAACTTGCCAAGAAGACACAAACAGCCAAAACATGCGAGCATCGAATGCGAAATCCTGTAAAGTAACTCACTTTAATCTTATAAAGAATGATAATATATCAATAACCTGATGCATTTTTGCAATGTCTCACAGAAATGGATAATGTGTCAGTTACCTTATACTGCGTTTCAGCGGGGGAATTTGCATAAAATGGAGGCTGACCAATCACCATCTCATAGAGGATGACACCAACACTCCACCAATCACAGGCCTTCGTATAACCTGCGAGAAGCAGTAACAGGGACATTCAACAAGAAATGAAACAATGTTATTTCATATTATGTAATTTTAGATGTTAACTATATGTAGTTGGTAGCGTTTTGTTAATGTTTAACACATACACTAAATAAAACACATAATAATTATCATCATTATGTCATCATTTATGTGCCATAAACGTAATCAGATAAATTAACCACACGTGATGAGAGGTCACATCAACTAGGTCTTAAAATACATAGAGGACAGACACATATCATCAGATTAAACCAAGCAAATAACCTGATCTCCCTCGGAGAAACCCCACTTCAAGAATACACCTGTTTGGGAAGCAATGTGGACAAAAATGGGGGAACACATCATCATCATCATCATCATCATCATCAAGTGCCCTGCCAGCTGATGTAGGTGTTCATGGTTCTCCATAGATCTCGGTCCTTGGTGTTCTGGATTAACTCTGCTGATGATATTCCTCCATGCCACCGCCTCAGTCCATCTAGCATAATTTCTCCTTGTCTGCCCCTGCCTCTCTTCCCCTTGATCTTTCCAGTTGTTACGATGTTCTCCAATGCCTCTCTTCTCATCACATGACCAAAGAAAGCTGTTTGTCTTTCTTTGTTGTATACATATTCTAATATTCTAATTTCATTAGCCTCTTTCAGACAATCGTTATTACTTATTCTAGCAGTCTAGGATGTTACCACCAACATTTGTCTCAGAAACCGGCATCTCTGTTGCTTCCAAGCTCTTCCAAATTTGCTCATTAAGAAACAAGGACAAAGAATGAACACAGGCAGGGTAAATCTGAAACTTCAGAAACATGATGACATAGATGTGGTGTTGGTCGATTCCTGGTCCAAGTTCTTCCTAATTTGTTCATTTACATTCCAAGATTCACTGTCCTCTAGCAAAAAACAGGTAAAATACCCTTCATTTTCTGATAGGGACACTAAAATAAGAATACAAATGGCAAGAGAAGGTTAAACACACTAGGAAATATGTGGAAGTCAAAGGAAGTTAAACTTAGTACCAAACTTAGAATGTTTAACTCCAATGTGAAATCTGTACTATGGTAAAACAACTAAAAGAATTACTAATAAACTGCAGATGTTTGCTAATTGGTGTCTGTACAAAATTGTGGGAATAAAATGGTATGGTAGAATCACCAGCATAGAGCTCATGGAGAGAACTAAACAAGTCCCAGTGAACGGAGAGGTGAGGAAAAGACGCTGACGCTGGAAAGGACACACACTGAGAAAACCCAAGGACAATATAACTAAACACTCTCGTGCATGGAACCCACAAGGCAAGCAAAATAGCAGGATACCTAAAAACACTTGAGGGGAGAGAATTACAGATGGATATGAATAATAATGGGAGGCTACGACCTCCAGCATGAGAAAGGAGGTGGAAGTGGTCACAGCGGCATCCCAGTGGTTAGAGGAGACCACTGCAACACACATTGTATTCATCATGGACTCAAGGACTTTGCTTAGAAAGGTGGAGAAAGGAATGTTTCATGTGGAATGGCTCCCCTTGCTTCAGGTCACAGATTGTAAGACTTGTATGGATATTTTGCCCTAGCCATGCGGGAGGCGGCAGGAATGAAAAGGCTGATAGGCTGCCAGGGAATGCACCTCTTGATGGTAGATTACCTATGGACAAGGGAGAGGTGGGGGTGCGCCTGTTGGACCAGGTGGGGAAGGTGGAGGAACAGATTGAGAACCCATATGTGGAAAGGATGAGATAGTGAGGGATTGGCAGGGGTTCTGGAAGAATCTCACATCTGAGAGGGAAGACCTGGAGAACTTTCAATCAGATAGTGATGGGAACGATTAGTAGTGTGACTCTTCACTGGCTGTTGAACGAGGGGACAGAGCACATATGGGAACGTCCTGAGTACAAAGATATCAGTTTGTAGCTCAACTCAACAACTCAATGGGAGGGTGCAGCAAGAGATAGCAACAGACAGGAGGACTTGGCGTGGTTGGGTTGAGGGCCAATGTCCCGTCTCAATGGGGAATAAAAGGCAGAAGAATGTTAGATCTGAACTTTGTGGAATTGATAACATCTTGTTAGTTTTAATACAAACGTTTAACACACAGACTAACTAAAACATCATCATCACATCATGATTAGATAAAACATCATCATCATATCATTATTACATAACACATCATCAGCATCATGTGTCACTATTAAATAGAAAACCATCATCACCATATGTCTTGACTTAATAAAATATCATCATCATAATCATCATGTGTCATGACTAAATAAAAACATCACATACATCATGATTAATTCAATCATCATCATCATCAACATCATCATCATCGCTGGAAACAAGAAGCAATCACCAGGTGCCAAATAATTCCAAAGTTGAAGAATCTGTTTCATGGACGTCATTTTTCAAATGACATGGGTTTGGTCAATGAACTGTAGATGTGGTTCTGGGTTCTGGAACCAGACACAGAAGTTCTACAACCATGGCATCAGATTGGTGAAGAGATAGACAAGTTCTATAATCATGGCACCAGATTGGTGAAGAGGTAGAGAAGTTCTATAACCATGACATCAGATTGGTGAAGAGGTAGAGAAGTTCTACAATGATGGGATCGGATTGGTGAAGAGGTAAAGAAGTTCTATAATCATGGCACCAGATTGGTGAAGAGGTAGAGAAGTTCTACAATCATGGCATCAGATTGTGAAGAGGTAGAAAAGTAGTTCTTTTTCTTCTGCGTTTATTCAGAGTGTTTTTTTTTTAGACGTTTTTACGTTGTGCCAAGTTCTGCACCCGTAAGCCAGGATATCCATCTTCTGCGGGTGTTTATTGACCGGGTTAACCTTCCCGGGTCAGAAAAATTCTATAATCATGGCATCAAATTGGTGAAGAGGTAGAAAAGTTATATAATCATGGCATCAGATTGGTGAAGAGGTAGAAAAGTTATATAATCATGGCATCAGATTGATGAAGAGGTAGAAAAGTTATATAATCATGGCATCAGATTGATGAAGAAGTGATGGGTGAGTTCTATAATCATGGCATCAGATTGGTGAAGAGGTAGAAAAGTTATATAATCATGGCATCAGATTGGTGAAGAGGTAGAAAAGTTATATAATCATGGCATCAGATTGGTGAAGAGGTAGAAAAGTTATATAATCATGGCATCAGATTGATGAAGAGGTAGAAAAGTTATATAATCATGGCATCAGATTGGTGAAGAGGTAGAAAAGTTATATAATCATGGCATCAGATTGATGAAGAGGTAGAAAAGTTATATAATCATGGCATCAGATTGATGAAGAAGTGATGGGTGAGTTCTATAATCATGGCATCAGATTGGTGAAGAGGTAGAAAAGTTATATAATCATGGCATCAGATTGGTGAAGAGGTAGAAAAGTTATATAATCATGGCATCAGATTGATGAAGAGGTAGAAAAGTTATATAATCATGGCATCAGATTGATGAAGAAGTGATGGGTGAGTTCTATAACCATGGCATCAAATTGGTGAAGAGGTAGAAAAAGTTATATAATCATGGCATCAGATTGGTGAAGAGGTAGAAAGTTATATAATCATGGCATCAGATTGGTGAAGAGGTAGAAAAGTTATATAATCATGGCATCAGATTGATGAAGAGGTAGAAAAGTTATATAATCATGGCATCAGATTGATGAAGAAGTGATGGGTGAGTTCTATAATCATGGCATCAGATTGGTGAAGAGGTAGAAAAGTTATATAATCATGGCATCAGAATGGTGAAGAGGTAGAAAAGTTATATAATCATGGCATCAGATTGGTGAAGAGGTAGAAAAGTTATATAATCATGGCATCAGATTGATGAAGAGGTAGAAAAGTTATATAATCATGGCATCAGATTGGTGAAGAGGTAGAAAAGTTATATAATCATGGCATCAGATTGGTGAAGAGGTAGAAAAGTTATATAATCATGGCATCAGATTTATGAAGAGGTAGAAAAGTTATATAATCATGGCATCAGATTGATGAAGAAGTGATGGGTGAGTTCTATAATCATGGCATCAATTGGTGAAGAGGTAGAAAAGTTATATAATCATGGCATCAGATTGATGAAGAAGTGATGGGTGAGTTCTATAATCATGGCATCAGATTGGTGAAGAGTAGAAAAGTTATAATCATGGCATCAGATTGATGAAGAGGTAGAAAAGTTATATAATCATGGCATCAGATTGATGAAGAAGTGATGGGTGATTTATAATCATGGCATCAGATTGATGAAGAGGATAGTTGATAATAGGAAGTTATGAAAAAGTGATGGTAGATTAAATATGGATAGATTGTGATAGGTAGAAAAGTTATATATCATGGCATCAGATTGATGAAAAGTATGGGTAGTTGTATAATCATGGCATCAGATTGGTGAAGAGGTAGAAAAGTTATATAATCATGGCATCAGATTGATGAAGAAGTGATGGGTGAGTTCTATAATCATGGCATCAGATTGGAAGAGGTAGAGAGAAGTTATATAATCATGGCATCAGATTGGTGAAGAGGTAGAAAAGTTATATAATCATGGCATCAGATTGATGAAGAGTGATGGGTGAGTTCTATAATCATGGCATCAGATTGGTGAAGAGGTAGAAAAGTTGTATAATCATGGCATCAGATTGTGAAGAGGGTAGAAAAGTTATATAATCATGGCATCAAAATTGGTGAGAGGGAGAAAAGTTAGTATAATCATGGCATCAGATTTGGTGAAGAGGTAGAAAGTTATATAATCATGGCATCAGATTGGTGAAGAGGTAGAAAAGTTTATATAATCATGGCATCAGATTGATGAGAAGTGATGGGTGAGTCTATAATCATGGCATCAGATTGGTGAGAGTAGAAAAGGTATATAATCATTGGCATCAGATTGATGAGTTCTATAATCATGGCATCAGATTGGTGAAGAGGTAGAAAAGTTGTATATCATGGCATCAGAATGTGAAGAGGTAGAGAAAAGTTTATCATCATGCCATCAGATTGATGAAGAAGTGATGGGTGAGTTCTATAATAATGGCATCAGAATGGTGAAGAGGTAGAAAAGTTATATAATCATGGCATCAGATTGATGAAGAAGTGATGGGTGAGGTTCTATAATCATGGCATCAGATGGTGAAGAGGTAGAAAAGTTATATCATCATGGCATCAGATTGATGAGAAGTGATGGGTGAGTTCGATATCATGGCATCAGATTGGGGAAGGAGGTAGAAGAAGTGATGGGTGAGTTCTATAATCATGGCATCAGATTGGTGAAGAGGTAGAAAAGTTATATAATCATGGCATCAGATGTGAGGAAGAAGTGATGGGTGAGTTCTATAATCATGGCATCAGATGGTGAAGAGGTAGACAAGTTATATCATCATGGCATCAGATTGATGAAGAAGTGATGGGTGAGTTCTATAATCATGGCATCAGATTGGTGAAGAGGTAGAAAAAGTTATATAATCATGGCATCAGATTGATGAAGAAGTGATGGGTGAGTTCTATAATCATGGCATCAGATTGGTGAAGAGGTAGAAAAGTTGTATAATCATGGCATCAGAATGGTGAAGAGGTAGAAAAGTTATATCATCATGGCATCAGATTGATGAAGAAGTGATGGGTGAGTTCTATAATAATGGCATCAGAATGGTGAAGAGGTAGAAAAGTTATATAATCAGGCATCAGATTGATGAAGAAGTAGGATGGGTGATTTCTATAATCATGGCATCAGATTGGTGAAGAGGTAGAAAAGTTATATCATCAAGGCATCAGATTGATGAAGAAGTGATGGGTGAGTTCTATAATCATGGCATCAGATTGGTGAAGAGGTAGAAAAGTTATATCATCATGGCATCAGATTGATGAAGAAGTGATGGGTGAGTTCTATAATCATGGCATTAAATTGGTGAAGAGGTAGAAAAGTTATATAATCATGGCATCAGATTGATGAAGAGGTAGAAAAGTTATATAATCATGGCATCAGATTGATGAAGAAGTGATGGGTGAGTTCTATAATCAGGGCATCAAATTGATGAAGAGGTAGAAAAGTTATATAATCATGGCATCAGATTGATGAAGAGGTAGAAAAGTTATATAATCATGGCATCAGATTGATGAAGAAGTGATGGGTGAGTTCTATAATCATGGCATCAGATTGGTGAAGAGGTAGAAAAGTTATATAATCATGGCATCAGATTGATGAAGAAGTGATGGGTGAGTTCTATAATCATGACATCAGATTGGTGAAGAGGGTAGAAAAGTTGTATAATCATGGCATCAGAAATGGTGAAGAGGTAGAAAAAGTTATATCATCATGGCATCAGATTGATGAAGAAGTGTGGGTGAGTTCTATAATAATGGCATCAGAATGGTGAAGAGGTAGAAACGTTATATAATCATGGCAATCAGATTGATGAAGAAGTGATGGGTGAGTTCTATAATCATGGCAGTCAGATTGGTGAAGAGGTAGAAAAGTTATATAATCATGGCATCAGATTGATGAAGAGGTAGAAAAGTTATATAATCATGGCATCGATTGATGAAGAAGTGATGGGTGAGTTCTATAATCATGCATCAGATTGGTGAAGAGGTAGAAAAGTTATATAATCATGGCATCAGATTGAATGAAGAGTGATGGGTGAGTTTCTATAAGCATGGCATCAGATTGTGAAGAGGTAGAAAAGTTATATCATCATGGCAATCAGATTGATGAAGAATGATGGGTGAGTTTCTATAATCATGGCATCAGATTGGTGAAGAGGTAGAAAAGTTATATAATCATGGGCATCAGATTGATGAAGAAGTGATGGGTGAGTTCTATAATCATGGCATCAGATTGGTGAAGAGGTAGAAAAGTTGTATAATCATGGCATCAGATTGGTGAGAGGTAGAAAAGTTATATAATCATGGCATCAGATTGATGAAGAAGTGATGGGTGAGTTCTATAATCATGGCATCAGATTGGTGAAGAGGGAGAAAAGTTGTATAATCATGGCATCAGATTGGTGAAGAGTAGAAAAGTTATATAATCAGGGCATCAAATTGGTGAAGAGGGTAGAAAGTTATATAATCATGGCATCAGATTGGTGAAGAGGTAGAAAAGTTATATAATCATGGCATCAGATTGGTGAAGAGGTAGAAAAGTTATATAATCATGGCATCAGAGTGATGAAGAAGTGATGGGTGAGTTCTATAATCCATGGCATCAGATTGGTGAGAGGTAGACAGTTATATCATCATGGCATCAAGAGTTATGAGTTTCTATAATCATGGCATCAGATTGGTGAAGAGGTAGAAAAGTTGTATAATCATGGCATCAGAATGGTGAAGAGGTAGAAAAGTTATATCATCATGGCATCAGATTGATGAAGAAGTGATGGGTGAGTTCTATAATAATGGCATCAGAATGGTGAAGAGGTAGAAAAGTTATATAATCATGGCATCAGATTGATGAAGAAGTGATGGGTGAGTTCTATAATCATGGCATCAGATTGGTGAGAGGTAGAAAAGTTATATCATCATGGCATCAGATTGATGAAGAAGTGATGGTGAGTTCTATAATCATGGCATCAGATTGGTGAAGAGGTAGAAAAGTTATATCATCATGGCATCAGATTGATGAAGAAGTGATGGGTGAGTTCTATAATCAGGCATCAGATGGTGAAGAGGTAGAAAAGTTATATAATCATGGCATCAGATTGAGTGAAGAGGTGAATGGTGAGTTCTATAATCATGCATCAGATTGGTGAAGAGGGTAGAACAAGTTTATATCATCAATGGCATCAGATGGATGAAGAAAGTGATGGGTGAGTTTCTATAATCATGGCATCAGATTGGTGAAGGAGGTAGAAAAGTTATATAATCATGGCATCAGATTGATGAAGAAGTGATGGTGAGTTCTATAATCATGGCGTCAGATTGGTGAAGAGGTAGAAAAGTTGTATAATCATGGCATCAGAATGGTGAAGAGGTAGAAAAGTTATATCATCATGGCATCAGATTGATGAGAGTGATGGGTGAGTTCTATAATCAATGGCATCAGAATGGTAAGAGGTAGAAAAGTTATATAATCATGGCATCAGATTGATGAGAAGTGATGGGTGAGTCTAGAATAATGGCATCAGATTGGTGAAGAGGTAGAAAAGTTATATCATCAAGGCATCAGATTGATGAAGAAGTGATGGGTGAGTTCTATAATCATGGCATCAGATTGGTGAAGAGGTGAGAAAAGTTATATCATCATGGCATCAGATTGATGAAGAAGTGATGGTGAGTTCTATAATCATGGAAAATTGGTAAGAGGTAAAAATTATAAATCTGGCATCAGATTGATGAAGAGGTAAAATTATATAATCATGGCTAGTTGTATAAAAGTGGATCATAATGGTCAAAGGTGAGAGTAGAAAATTATATATCAGATCGATGATGAAGAGGTAAAAGTTATATAATCATGGCATCAGATTGATGAAGAAGTGATGGGTGAGTTCTATAATCATGGCATCAGATTGGTGAAGAGGTAGAAAAGTTATATAATCATGGCATCAGATTGATGAAGAAGTGAGGGTGAGTTCTATATCAGAATCAGATGGGAAGAGGTAAAAGTTGTATAATCATGGCATCAGAATGGTGAAGAGGTAGAAAAGTTATATCATCATGGCATCAGATTGATGAAGAAGTGATGGGTGAGTTCTATAATCATGGCATCAGATTGGTGAAGAGGTAGAAAAGTTGTATAATCATGGATCGATGGTGAAGAGGTGAAAAAATATAATCATGGCATCAGATTGATGAAGAAGGTGATGGTGAGTTCTATAATCATGGCATCAGATTGGTGAAGAGGTAGAAAAAGTTGTATAATCATGGCATCAGATTGGTGAAGAGGTAGAAAAGTTATATAATCATGGCATCAAATGGTGAAGAGGTAGAAAAGTTATATATCATGGCATCAGATTGTGAAGAGGTAGAGAGTTTATAATCATGGCATCAGATTGGTGAAGAGGTAGAAAAGTTATATAATCATGGCATCAGATTGATGAAGAAGTGATGGGTGAGTTCTATAATCATGGCATCAGATTGGTGAAGAGGTAGAAAAGTTTATATCATGGCATCAGATTGTGAAGAGGTAGAAAAGTTAATAATCATGGCATCAGATTGATGAAGTGATGGGTGAGTTCTATAATCATGGCATCAAATGGTGAAGAGGTAGAAAAGTTATATAACATGGCATCAGATTGTGAGAGGTAGAAAAGTTATAATCATGGCATCAATGGTGAAGAGTGGTAGAAAGTTTGTATAATCATGGCATCAGAATGGTGAAGAGGTAGAAAGGTTATATCATCATGGCATCAGATTGATGAAGAAGTGATGGTGAGTTCTATAATCATGGCATCAGATTGGTGAAGAGGTTAGAAAAGTTATATAATCAGGCATCAGATTGAGGAAGAATGTGATGGGTGAGTTCTATATCATGGCATCAGATGGTGAAGGGTAGAAAAGTTAATATCATCATGGCATCAGATTGATGAAGAAGGGATGGGTGAGTTCTATAATCATGGCATTCAGATTGGTGAAGAGGTAGAAAAGTTATATAATCATGGCATCAGATTGGTGAAGAGGTGTAGAAAAGTTATATAATCATGGCATCAGATTGGTGAATGAGGTGAAAAGTTATATAATCATGGCATCAGATTGGTGAAGAGGTAGAAGAAGTTATATAATCATGGCATCAGATTGGTGAAGAGGTAGAAAAGTTATATCATCATGGCATCAGATTGATGAAGAAGTGATGGGTGAGTTCTATAATCATGGCATCAGATTGGTGAAGAGGTAGAAAAGTTATATAATCATGGCATCAGATTGATGAAGAAGTGATGGGTGAGTTCTATAATCATGGCATCAGATTGGTGAAGAGGTAGAAAAGTTGTATAATCATGGCATCAGATTGGTGAAGAGGTAGAAAAGTTATATAATCATGGCATCAGATTGATGAAGAAGTGATGGGTGAGTTCTATAATCATGGCATCAGATTGGTGAAGAGGTAGAAAAGTTGTATAATCATGGCATCAGATTGGTGAAGAGGTAGAAAAGTTATATAATCATGGCATCAAATTGGTGAAGAGGTAGAAAAGTTATATAATCATGGCATCAGATTGGTGAAGAGGTAGAAAAGTTATATAATCATGGCATCAGATTGGTGAAGAGGTAGAAAAGTTATATAATCATGGCATCAGATTGATGAAGAAGTGATGGGTGAGTTCTATAATCATGGCATCAGATTGGTGAAGAGGTAGAAAAGTTATATAATCATGGCATCAGATTGATGAGTTCTATAATCATGGCATCAGATTGGTGAAGAGGTAGAAAAGTTATATCATCATGGCATCAGATTGATGAAGAAGTGATGGGTGAGTTCTATAATCATGGCATCAGATTGGTGAAGAGGTAGAAAAGTTATATAATCATGGCATCAGATTGATGAAGAAGTGATGGGTGAGTTCTATAATCATGGCATCAGATTGGTGAAGAGTGTAGAAAAGTTGGTTATAAATTTTAAAAATTGCATCAGATTGGTGAAGAGGTAGAAAAAAAAAAAAAAAAAAAAAAGAAAGTTATATAATCATGGCATCAGATTGATGAAGAAGTGATGGGTGAGTTCTATAATCATGGCATCAGATTGGTGAAGAGGTAGAAAGTTATATAATCATGGCATCAGATTGATGAAGAGGAGAAAATTTATAATCAGGGCATCAGATTGATAAAGAAGTGATGGGTGAGTTTAATAATGATGATGGTGAAGAGGTAGAAAGTTATAAATCATGGCTCGATTGATGAAGAAGTGATGGGTGAGTTCATAATCATGATCAGATTGGTGAAGAGGTAGAAAAGTTGTATAATCATGGCATCAGATGGTGAAGAGGTAGAAAAGTTATATAATCATGGATCAGATTGATGAAGAAGTGATGGGTGAGTTTATAATATGGCATCAGATGGTGAAGAGGAGAAAAGTTATATAATCATGGGATTGATGAAGAAGTGATGGGTGAGTTCATAATCAGGCATCAGATTGGTGAAGAGGTAGAAAGTTATATAATCATGGCATCAGATTGATGAAGAGGTAAAAGTTATATAATCATGGCAAGATTGATGAAGAAGTGATGGGTGAGTTCTATAATAATGGCATCAGAATGGTGAAGAGGTAGAAAAGTTATATAATCATGGCATCAGATTGATGAAGAAGTGATGGGTGAGTTCTATAATCATGGCATCAGATTGGTGAAGAGGTAGAAAAGTTATATCATCATGGCATCAGATTGATGAAGAAGTGATGGGTGAGTTCTATAATCATGGCATCAGATTGGTGAAGAGGTAGAAAAGTTATATCATCATGGCATCAGATTGATGAAGAAGTGATGGGTGAGTTCTATAATCATGGCATCAGATTGGTGAAGAGGTAGAAAAGTTATATAATCATGGCATCAGATTGATGAAGAAGTGATGGGTGAGTTCTATAATCATGGCATCAGATTGGTGAAGAGGTAGACAAGTTATATACATCATGGCATCAGATTGATGAAGAAGTGATGAGTGAGTTCTATAATCATGGCATCAGATTGGTGAAGAGGTAGAAAAGTTATATAATCATGGCATCAGATTGATGAAGAAGTGATGGGTGAGTTCTATAATCATGGCATCAGATTGGTGAAGAGGTAGAAAAGTTGTATAATCATGGCATCAGAATGGTGAAGAGGTAGAAAAGTTATATCATCATGGCATCAGATTGATGAAGAAGTGATGGGTGAGTTCTATAATAATGGCATCAGAATGGTGAAGAGGTAGAAAAGTTATATAATCATGGCATCAGATTGATGAAGAAGTGATGGGTGAGTTCTATAATCATGGCATCAGATTGGTGAAGAGGTAGAAAAGTTATATCATCAAGGCATCAGATTGACGAAGAAGTGATGGGTGAGTTCTATAATCATGGCATCAGATTGGTGAAGAGGTAGAAAAGTTATATCATCATGGCATCAGATTGATGAAGAAGTGATGGGTGAGTTCTATAATCATGGCATTAAATTGGTGAAGAGGTAGAAAAGTTATATAATCATGGCATCAGATTGATGAAGAGGTAGAAAAGTTATATAATCATGGCATCAGATTGATGAAGAAGTGATGGGTGAGTTCTATAATCATGGCATCAGATTGGTGAAGAGGTAGAAAAGTTATATAATCATGGCATCAGATTGATGCAGAGGTAGAAAAAGTTATATAATCATGGCATCAGATTGATGAAGAAGTGATGGGTGAGTTCTATAATCATGGCATCAGATTGGTGAAGAGGTAGAAAAGTTATATAATCATGGCATCAGATTGATGAAGAAGTGATGGGTGAGTTCTATAATCATGACATCAGATTGGTGAAGAGGTAGAAAAGTTGTATAATCATGGCATCAGAATGGTGAAGAGGTAGAAAAGTTATATCATCATGGCATCAGATTGATGAAGAAGTGATGGGTGAGTTCTATAATAATGGCATCAGAATGGTGAAGAGGTAGAAACGTTATATAATCATGGCATCAGATTGATGAAGAAGTGATGGGTGAGTTCTATAATCATGGCATCAGATTGGTGAAGAGGTAGAAAAGTTATATAATCATGGCATCAGATTGATGAAGAAGTGATGGGTGAGTTCTATAATCATGGCATCAGATTGGTGAAGAGGTAGAAAAGTTATATAATCATGGCATCAGAATGATGAAGAAGTGATGGGTGAGTTCTATAATCATGGCATCAGATTGGTGAAGAGGTAGAAAAGTTATATAATCATGGCATCAGAATGGTGAAGAGGTAGAAAAGTTATATAATCATGGCATCAGATTGGTGAAGAGGTAGAAAAGTTATATAATCATGGCATCAGATTGATGAAGAAGTGATGGTTGAGTTCTATAATCATGGCATCAGATTGGTGAAGAGGTAGAAAAGTTATATAATCATGGCATCAGATTGGTGAAGAGGTAGAAAAGTTATATAATCATGGCATCAGATTGATGAAGAAGTGATGGGTGAGTTCTATAATAATGGCATCAGATTGGTGAAGACGTAGAAAAGTTGTATAATCATGGCATCAGAATGGTGAAGAGGTAGAGAAGTTATATAATCATGGCATCAGATTGGTGAAGAAGAGATGAGTGAGTTCTATAATAATGGCATCAGATTGGTGAAGAAGTGATGGATAACTTCTACAACAAGGCATCATATTGGTGAAGAGGTAGAGAAGTTATATCATCATGGCATCAGATGTGTGAAGAAGTGATGGATAAGCCCTACAATCATGGCATCAGATTGGTGAAGAAGTGATGGATAAGCTCTACAATCATGGCATCAGATGGGTGAAGAAGTGATGGATAAGCTCTTCAATCATGGCATCAGATGGGTGAAGAAGTGATGGATAAGCTCTACAATCATGGCATCAGATTGGTGAAGAAGTTATGGATAAGTTCTACAATCATGGCATCAGATGGGTGAAGAAGTGATGGATAAGCTCTACAATCATGGCATCAGATTGGTGAAGAAGTGATGGATAAGCTCTACAATCATGGCATCAGATTGGTGAAGACGAGATGGGTGAGTTCTACAATCATGGCATCAGATTGGTGAAGAAGAGATGGGCGAGTTCTACAATCAAGGCATCAGATTGGTGAAGAAGAGATAGGAGAAGTGCATCTCCCTAATGAGGAGAATGTATAGAGAATTACTCAAGTTCACGCCAATTCCCACATATGTGCCTTGACTTCTTCAAACAAAATTGCAGAACTGTTCGACCTCCCCTAATATTAACTGATGCTAGTAGACTGAACTCAGCCCTCAATTATAAAATGATTACCAAACTAAATAAAGAACATAAAGCTGATAACAAAAACCGCAAGAGTGTGGGATAATTTAACTTCTGAAATACACATGTTTAACAACTCAGACAACAACATGCAACTACCTACTAACCACTTCCATCTGATGGTCATCTCATTTTTCATCCATTTCTAATTTTTCAACTGTCAAACAGCTGGCTTCATTCAGGAGACCTGGCTTCAATATCTTCTATAAGGTGATAGATTTTTGTTGTTGTCAGGGACACAATAAAACCCTAACCTGCACAGTACACTGTGACTGCCCTAGCTAGGCGACCTTAATTTCTCAGGCTCAAGACACCCGTCCTACATTGTAAGGTATAGGGTGTATTTTTAATGACAGTGCAGTGTTTGAAAATATTGCCCGTCCAAGTTTTATATTCATCCTCTGTAAAGTTCATGCAACATAAACAGGTAAATGCAAAACTTGGACCAGCAATATTTTCAAACACTGCACAGTCATTAAAAATACACCCTGTACAATAGGCAGTGATGACAATTACAGTTAACAAACAGCTCTTCTACATTAAATTATTGAACTTCTGAAATGTTACCAACAATACCCAGACATCAACAACATGTAATTGTGAACTTTCAACATGTAAACTGATCGTTCCTGTCGTGGGAATTGCTAACTTAGCAAACCAATCAAACCCTCACCTAATCGTAAAAGAACTTCCGGGGCAATGTAATTGGGCGTGCCGACCAAGGAATGTGCTACATATCGCTTCTGTTCTCGCTGTCGTCTTTGTTCTAGTGGCTTGAGAATCTCACTATCATCAAGTTGCAAGCCAACCTCCATTGAATCCTGCCGAGCGTGCATGCCATCTGAGGAAACAGTCAAGGACGTTTTAAACTAGCCAATCAATGACTCTTCTGTCTGTCTGTATGCATCACTTTCTTTCAATCATACAAGCAGATCCAATGAAATACATGTCCAGCCACAACAAGAATACAGATAAGCAACTTTTATATTTATATTTTCATGTAGTGTTGTTCATGTGGTTGTTTGTCAGTTTGTGTGTTTTTGTTGTGCTGTTGCAGGACTTTAGCCGCAACGTCCATTTTGTTACCTGTGATCGTGTTCTAGTGAGGTTTACCATCTATTTTTCATTGTTTTGTGATTCATTCATTGTCTGTAGGCGTTACGATAGCTGATGGTCAGACAGGTATGTAGGCCTGCCTGTCTGTATAAATACATGTATCTTTCCCATTGCAACATACACCTGTGAGACCTGGACACATACTTAACAAGCTGAACAGTGCATAAATGTCTTTGAATATAAATGTTATAGAAGGGATCTAAGAATATCTTGAATACAGACAAGAACAAATACATCCATACGACAAGATCTGAATACTGAAGAACATCATGAAAGAATGGAGAGAACAATAATGGAGGGGTATAAGCACAGGAAGAGAGGAAGAGGAAGGCCAAAGAGAGGATGGGTGCAGGATGAGGCAGATACCTCCAGATGGGTATCAGATGCGGGACATCTTACTTATGACTGAGAAGTTTTCCGGAAGGTTGTTATGGAAGCGAGGTTCTGCAAGAGCATGCTACTGAATGAATTAATGAGATAGGTATGTACACAAAAATGCAGATAAGACGTTCAGACTAGATAAATACTGTGGAGACCTTATGAACAGTTTAAGTTAGTTGCATATCCTGTCCAGGATTTCTTACCTTGCTACATTTCTCTACTTATCTTCAGTTTCTTTTTCTTATCCTGCTACATTTCTCTACTCATCGCTGTTTCTCTTTCTTATCCTGCTACATTTCTCTACTTGTCTTCTGTTTCTCTTTCTTATCCTGCTACATTTCTCTACTCATCTGCTGTTTTTCTTTCTTATCCTGCTACATTTCTCTACTCACCTGCTGTTTCTCTTTGTTATCCTGCTACATTTCTCTACTCATCTACTGTTTCTCTTTCTTATCCTGCTACATTTCTCTACTCGTCTGTTTCTCTTTCTTATCCTGCTACATTTCTCTACTCGTCCTATGTTTCTCTTTCTTATCCTGCTAAATTGCTCTACTTGTCTTCTGTTTCTCTTTCTTATCCTGCTACATTTCTCTACTTGCGGTCTTCTGTTTCTGATTTATTAATCTTACCATCTTCATCTTCCACTTTTGTCATCAATCGCTGTAGTTGGCATAGTTGACATTCCAGCGTCGGATGGGTGGCAATGGATAGTGTCATACCCTGTAATTGTACACTGTCTTTGGTGTTGTCAGTCCATTTTTTTTTATTTGTGGATGTCCTCTTGCTCTCCTATGAGATCTTCTGTGATGTAGGGCCAGTGCTGGTAGTTGATGGTGTTGCATTCTAGCAAGATGGCCAAACTGTTTGATCTTCTGCCTGTTAATACTTGTGGATACTTCAGATGGCATTTCTTCTCAAGCATCTCATCTTGAAGGTGTTGATACCATTGCCTGTTTGATAACATTGTTTCTTACTCACTCAGAAATAGATACGTTGCAGGCATTTCATGTTGCAGGTACTAATCTCATGAACTTTGTGATACATCCTGATTTGTGTCCTCTGAAGATAACTGATATAAGTTGGCTTTGTGTCATAGCCTCTGTTAATTAAAGCAAGTATATTGCTTAAGTTGATGATGATATTTATGTCCATTTGAAAACAGAAGGATTGGTCTTATATAGAAAACAATACAACGGAAAATGCTTAACCCAAGTTGATAAATTTAAATACCTAGTGGCAATTATAACATCAGATGGAAGATTCACGAATAGGTCATGCAAAATCCTGCAATTCAGGAAATTAAAAGTAAATTACGCAATCAATCAATCAATCATGTGCCATGCCGAAAAGCGTGGGCGGTCATGACTCGCCATTTCACTCGATCACCAGTGTGGATCAGTTCAGTGTTCCTGTCTCATCCATGCCATGTGGCCAAGCCATCCAGGTATTTTCCTCTCAGTCTTCCTCTTGGTCTGTTCCCTTCGATCTTGCCAGTTGTCACTAAGTTCTCCAATCCATTTCTTCTCATAACATGTCCAAAAAATGTTGACTGTCTACGTCTAATTTCTCTGATCAATTTACATTGTCGTTTGTCTCCTGTAGTACTTGGTCATTTTTTTTTTCTGTCTGTCCATGGTATTCTATGCATTTTCCTCAAAAAACCACATTTCTGCACCCATCAGATGTTTTTCAGCTTGACTGCTCCAAGTTTCACATCCATACAAAAGAACAGGCTCTATGTATCCCCTCTTCTTCTTCTTCTTCGTTCATCCAGAGTTTTTTTTCGGACGTGATTGCGTTGTGCCTGTTTACAGCAGAGCTGCGTTCTTGCACCGTTAGGCCGACACATCCGACTTCTGCGGGCATTTGTTGACCGGGTTAACCTTCCCGGGGGGTTTCTTAGGACGTTAGACTCTCAGTTGTGGTGTTATCTCCCATCCCAGCTGGCCCATATAGAACAGCCAAAGGCATCCTGGTCGGCCCTCAAGGGAAGGCAGGGGCAGACCATGGGCATTCCCCGCCATCCAAGGAGGCTTCCATAATTGCAGAGCCATCACACAGTGCTCTGGTACTGGGCTCACCCAAGGAATCGTCACGTCCTGCACATGGCTGCTTAGCCTCACTTCTGTATATTGGGCCTTCCGTTCACCATAGGCTGTTCTTCCAGAAGCCAGAAGAATGCAGTTTGCAGATGACATCCACACAGTGAGCTTTCGATTCGGACTTTCCACGTAATGGATTTGCTATCCAAGCAATATTCCATTTCATGCCTCTGGGAGGCTTGTGTAACCGACATGCCTGTGGTATGAAGTGTGGCAGTCTAAATACTTCTTCATTTACATTTAAATGTCAACCTGAATACATTTAAAGTAAGCTGCAGTCGACTTGAGCTTGTTGATATCTCCATAGAGCTTGTCATCGAATGAAGCAGGTGTGGGCCAAAATATCTTTCTCTGTTCTGCATATATTGGGCACTCTTGCAGCAAATGTTTAGCTGTCATTTTACCAGTTCCACAATTACATTCATCTGTGTCTCCTATCTTTACTTTGTTGAACAAGTGGTATTTCAGCCTGTTATGTCCTGTGCGGAGTCTGAAGATTGCTACTTGTTCTCTTCGGTCGAGTTTGTAATATGCATCATCCTTCTGGTGGCCTGGATGCTCTGATTCCCATTTGGTTCTATAAGTGCTTTTTATCAACCTCTTTGCCTCATTATAGGTTATGTCTATGTCATGCTGTGGTAGTCGTCCGCCCTCTTTTGCCAGTCTGTCAGCCTCTTCATTTCCAGGTATACTGCAATGTGATGGGATCCACTGTATTACAACTTTTTTGGATTTCTGGCATAGACGATGGAGTGCTGCTCTTAGGTCAGCTAGTTCTGTGCTGTTTTTGCTCTTCAGTATTGAGACAGCTGACTTTGCATCTGTAAAGATAGCTATTTGCGTCTCTTTATTTTCCTCCATCAAGAGCATTTCTGCTGCAGTTTTCAGAGCCTCTACCTCCGCTTTGAAGTTACTTGAGAACTTTCCAGTTGCCACTGAATGTGTTTTTTTCACTCCATTTTTTAAATTTAGGAGAATTCCTCCTCCTCCATTCTCTACTGAATTTTTGGCTGATCCATCTGTATATGCATGGATCCAATTGCTGCTTGGGTAATGTTCTTTTATGTAGTTGAGGGTTATTTCTCTTCTTTCGGTTTCATGCTGAGTGTTCTTTTTCTCAATACCAGGAATGTTTTCTATCATCTCAGGCAGTTGCTGCTGTCTCCAAGCTGGGAACTTGTCTGCATTGTAATGGGTTTGACTGTTGATATGTTAAGTATGGATCTGCACTAATCTTTCGTTTTGCAGTTTCTACAAAGTTGCTACTGCTTCAGTCTTCCCTTTCCAAAACCACTAAACCTTTTATACATAGGGTGGTCTGTCAATCTTCTAAATTTTTCAGCTTGTTGCTGGGCTCTGCTATCTCTTCTATCCTGCATTGGTTGTAAACAAGTGATCTTTTCTAGTTCATTAATAGGCGTTGTCTTCAGGCTTCCAGTTATGATTCGCATTCCTTGATTTTGGACTCTACTTATTTTGTTAAAGTTTGACTTAGCTGCTGTTGCCCAAGCTGCAATGCCATATTCCAGCACTGGCCTCACCCGTCCAGTATATAACTTCTTGAGAACTTTCTCATCTGCTCCCCACGTTGTACCAGCAAGCTTTTTCATGATTGCCATTCTTTGCCTTGCTCTTGTTCGATTTTTCTCAACCTGTGTCTTCCATGTCAGGCGACGATCAAAGGTGACTCCTAGATAGTTTGGATTTTCTTCATGGCGCAATATTTTTCCATTCAATACCAGCTTAGGTTGCTGAGTTTTAGTTGAGAGGGAGAACACTGTGCATGTTGTTTTCTCCTCACTTATCTTCACTAGCCATGATTTTGACCAGTCCTCTAGCGCTAATAGGGCTTGCTGTATTCTGCTGTTAGCTGTACTAATATATTCTTCAGATGTCCATATGGCTAGGTCATCTGCAAAGGATGATGTGTGTACTCTGGCTGGAAAATTTTCCGTGATGTCGTTTATATATGCTAGGAATAATGTTGGTGAAAGAACTCCTCCTTGGGGGACACCTTGCTCCAATCAGCATCATTTTGCTGGTTTGTCCTTGTACTTTTGTCCTGGCAGTTCTGTTCTCAAGGTAGTGGCTGATCCATTTGTACATTTTCCCACAAACATGCATTTTTTGCAGTTTTACTTTCAGTCCTTCCTTCCATACTTTATCAAATGCTTTTTCTAAATCTATCCAGACCGCTAGTGTGTGCTTTTTCTCTTGGAAGGCATCCTCTATTTCCTGAGCTATATAGGTTATTTGATCTTCAGTGGATCTGTACTTTCTGAATCCTGCTTGGTGAGGTGTTAAGAGTTGGTTTTCTTCCAGATGCCATGTTAGCCTGCCATTGATAATGCGTTCCATTAATTTTCCTACACAGCTAAGAAGACTGATAGGTCGATAGCCATTTGGTTCTTCCAGGTCTTTTCCTTTCTTTGGGACTGGTATTAGTATAGCTTCCTTCCATGCCTGTGGGACTATTCCCCTCTTCCAGCTGTAATTTAGGACTGCTAGTAGTTTCTTTTTTGCCTTAGTGCCTAGTCCTATTAGCATTTCATTTGTGATTCCATCCTTTCCTGGTGATGTCTTCTTTTTTAGGGTATTCATTGCCTGTTCCATTTCTTCCATTGTTAGATTTGCCATCATATATTCTGCTGCTGTCTCTGTATATCTATGATGTATCTGTTATCTTTGATTGCTTTCTTCTGTTCGGCTGTAATATCAATGTGGTTTGCACTGGCATAGTGTTCCATTAGTGCATTTGCAGCCTTTTTTCCTGTAAGCAAGGCATTTCCTTGTTTAATTGTTATTTGTTTGTTTCTAGGTCCTTCATTGTTCATGGCTTTCACTAGTTTCCATAGTTTGTTTCCATCCCTGTCAAAATTCAGGTTTTCTGTTTTTTTCCTCCAACAATCTCTTGTTGTTTGATTTACTGTTCTTTTATATTTTGCTGAGATGGCTTTGAGAGAGATGTTCGCTTCAGTTGTTTGTTCTCTCTCTGCTGGTCTTCCTAGCATCTTCAACTTTGTCCTCCAAAATTTGTAGTTCTTCAGTCCAGTATGGTTTGTAATTTTTCCTCGCTCCTCTTGGAATAGACTCAGTGGCCGCCTGTATTATTGCTCTGTTTAGACTTTCCACCATTTGCTTCATGTTGCCATATCGTGTATTTATGTTTTCACAATATTTGTCTGTTAGTATGGCAAATCTGTCCCAATCTGCTCGTTTGTAATTCCAGCGGGTAAAGGCTTTTGCTCCTGTGGAACATACTCCATATTCATTACAAGCTTGATTGGTCTGTGGTCACTACCTGCTAATTGGTCCAACACATGGCGGTCAATATTGTGGAGGATGTCTCCTGTGCAGAAAGCTAAGTCTGGAGTAGAAGTGGTAATCCATCTTCTGGAGTAGAAGCTCGGTGTGTCATCCGTTTTGTTGAGTAGATGGAGATTTGAGTCTATTTCCCAGTCCTCCACTTCATCTCCTCTTTTGTCAGTATCTGGGTATCCCCATCTTTCTGAACGGCTATTAAAGTCTCCGACAACAATGCAATTTGTGTCAGTTATTTCCATGTTTGAGAGTGTAAGATCCTTATCTGCCGGGCTATACAGATTGTAAATTCTTATTTTCACGTCCTTTATCATTATATCAACACCTATAATTTCCGTTTGGTTGTCAGAGATCACAGATACTTCACTGCAAGGTATTGTATTTCGTGTAAGTATTACAACTCCTCCTTTGTGTCCTTCACGGTCGAAACGTGTGGCCTGATATCCCTCGACTGAAAATGTGCGATTGGCGTTGAGGTGTGTCTCTTGAATGCATGCCACATCTATTCTATCTTTATGAAGACGCTGTGTTAGGGAGGCTTTCTTGTTATAGACTCCTTCTGCATTCCATTGTAGTATGTTGAGTGTCCGGGGTGTTTGGTCAATAGCTCTTAACCTACTCCTCTGTGCCTTGACTCCACAGCACAGGGGAAGGTGACCACCAGTAGTCATGGGTGGACCCCCTCGAGGCAGGGGGCCCGGCACTATCACCGCCTGATGGGACTTCACGGGATTAGCACCATAACGATTAATTTTCATCTGTGGCATCATTAAATGATAAAGTTACGTTGCACTTCTTCGTCAAGCCTGTGGCTCAGTACATCCGATTTCGACAAGCATTTGTTTGGGATGCTTTCCCTAGCCTTTGACTGTCCCCAGTCTACCTACAAGGCAGCAGGTTTGTACGTCTCTTCGTCTGGTCCCTCTCCCTTGACCTGTCCGACATGGGTGACCCTACCAGTAGCTGTGCTACCGTCGGCATAGCTCTTGGGGTCATTGGAACGCGCAAGCCCCTCTACCTCGTCAAGGTGGACGCACGGCAGAGGGGATGTATCCCCTCAACACTCTTTTTCTCGTTTCAATTGACATCTTTTTATTGGTCAGAATGTTTTTCATCTTGCTAAAGGCTACTTTCGCCATGGCGATTCTTGTTCTAATCTCTTCAAGGCATCTCCCATCAGATGTTATGACTGTTCCGAGATAATTGTACTGGTTCACTTGTTGAAGAATAGTCCCATTTACTTGTATATTACATTGTGGTATTTCGTTCTTCCTAGTGACTACCATAACCTGTGTCTTTTTACAATTTAATTCTAAACCCAGTTGCTCACTGTGTACAACAACCGCATCTACTAATTGTTGCAGATCCTGCACATTGTCTGCAGTCAATACTGTATCATCTGCATATCTAATGTTATTGATGTTTCGTCCTCCAATGCTGATTCCATTTATATCTTCTACATTTCTGAAAATATATTTACTGTATAGGGAAAAAAGATCTGGAGACATTACACATCCTTGCCTAACACCTCTGTTAATAGTAGGCTGATATTGTCCCACTTCATTATCAATCCTTATGGCAGCTTGTTGTTTCCAATAAATGTTTTTTATAAGTCTATGTCTTTCCCATCAATTTGTAGATCTGCAAGCATATCCACCATGTTGACATGTCTAACTCTATCAAAAGCCTTTGTGTAGTCAATAAAGCAAAGGTGTATATCCTTGTTTACTTGTATAGCACGTTCAATAACTGTTCGCAGCATATACACAGCTTTTACTGTACCCTTTCCTTCCCCTATTTCAGGTTGTATTTTCTTCTTCACTCTTTGCATGATAATTCGTAGCAAAATCTTTGTGATGTGACTCATTATACTAATTGTTCTATGTTGATCACATTCCAAGGCTCCTGATTTCTTTGGGATTGCAATAAATACAGAGTTACATAATTCAGAAGGTATATCTCCAGTATCATATAATGTGTTCAGCAGTCTGGTGACTTGATCTATTCTATATTCTTCTAAAGCTTTAATCATTTCTGTTGTGATGTTATCTGCACAGGGGGCCTTGCCAGCTTTCATATGCTTAAGAACATTTTGAACCTCCACCTTCAAAATTGGCAGTCCTTCATTATTAAATCTAATATCATAATGTTCTTCTCTGTTATCATCATAGAGGTTTTTCACATAATCTGTCCATACATGTAGAATCTGATATTTTTCTATTATGATTTTGCCATCTTTAGTTTTTAGACAGCCTGCTGATGTTCTTGTTCTTTTATTAGTAATTTCCTGAATTCTTTTGAGCACTACTTTGGTATTTTGACTGTTGTGTTGTTTTTCAATTTCTAAGCACTTTTCCTCAAGCCATGCTTCTTTTGCCTCCTTACATAATATTCTGACTTGTCTGTGAATATCTTCATATTTGTCAGAATTATTTTTGTTGAGTCTTCTTGTTTCCATTAGGTGTAAAATTTCTTCAGTCATCCATTTCTTACGACCCACCTTCTTTAATTTTGGAATAGTTGTTTCTGCAGCCACATTGATTGAATTCTTCAACGTTTCCCATTGATCATCCACATCCTGGAATAGGACCTCTAGATCAGACAACATATAAAATCTGTTCTGTACTTCTATGTTGAATTTGTTTTGTATTTCCTTGTCATTACTCAATGTACCCAAATCATATTTAGTGTTTCCTGTTATATATTTGACTTTCTTCAACTGTATCCTCAATGTTCCTGTAAGTAATATGTGGTCACTATAACAATCAGCACTGAGAACTGTTTTTGCTATTGTTAACGTGTTTCTAAATCTTCTGCTAATCAGAATGTAGTCAGTCTGGTTTTTAATCTTGCTATCAGGATTCCTCCATGTCCATAATCTTCTAGGGTGTTGCTTAAACCAGGTGTTTCCTATGATCATTTCCTGTTCTTTTGCCCACTCTATGAGTCTGTATCCTCTTTTATTTCTCTCTCCTATACCATAGTTTCCTACTGTGTATCAATCACGCAATAAATAACAATAATGAGAAAGAAAGTACAGAAATATAACATAAAACCTGTTTTGCCGTGTGACAATTAATCATGGAACTGAATGAACAAAATAGGAAGCAACAAACATTTGGTTTCTGAGATTAATGTTGCGATTGCCTGAATACGGGTAATGAAAGTAAAACATTATATACAACTATAAGATCCAATAGCATTTCACCTCATCTCATATCTCTTGTACTCTGTGGTGTCAAGGTGGAGCATAAACATTGAGAGAGTGCCCGTTTATGGGCTTCATATATCGAGATTCCTATGAACTTTTATTCCAATAGCAGTTCCCCCAAATCCAATAAAGTGGCAAATTCAATTTGATCCTTTGGTCTATTATTAGGAACAATGTGACTACCTGGCCAATGCAGGATTTATTCGGTTGAAAACATGCATTGTCCATCCCTTGATTGTTAGTCAATGGCATCTATGTCCTCATCTGCAACAGCCAGCAAAGAGTCCCAATGCTAATGGTATCAGTAGCGGTCTGATGTTAAACAGGAGTTATGCACCGGAAAGGGGGAGGGGGAATGAGAAACAGCACTCAAAAACCAAATGATAAAGTCTCAAAATGATGAAGTCTGAAACTGAACTCGTAATTTACTGAGCACAAGGCAGATGGCACAACCATTCTACCGTACAGACCCCCCACAATTGATGACTAAATGATAATAGTTGATGACAAGATAAACTAATGATGACAGTTGATGACATGATGAACTGAACTAATGATGACAGTTGATGACATGTTGAGTTAATGATGACAGTTGATTACAAGATGAACTAATGATGACAGATGATGACATGATGAACTAATGATGAGAGTTGATGATGTGATGGACTAATGATGACAGTTGATGACAAGATGAACTTATGATGACAGATGATGACATGATGAACTAATGATGAGAGTTGATGATATGATGAACTAATGATGACAGTTGATGACATGATGAACTAATGATGACAGATGATGACATGATGAACTAATGATGACAGTTGATGATATGATGAACTAATGATGACAGTTGATGACATGATGAACTAATGATGACAGTTGATGACAAGATGAACTAATGATGGCAGTTGATGACATGATGAACTAATGATGACAGTTGATTACATGATGAACTAATGATGAGAGTTGATGACGTGATGGACTAATGATGACAGTTGATGATATGATGAACTAATGATGACAGATGATGACATGATGAACTAATGATGACAGTTGATGACAAGATGAACTAATGATGACAGATGATGACATGATGAACTAATGATGACAGTTGATGACATGATGAACTAATGATGACAGTTGATGACAAGATGAACTAATGATGACAGTTGATGACATGATGAACTAATGATGACAGTTGATGACATGTGGAGTTAATGACAGTTGATGACAAGATGAACTAATGATGACAGTTGATGGCATGATGAACTAATGAGGACAGTTGATGACTTGATGAACTAAAGATGACAGTTGATGACATGATGGACTAATGACAGCTGATGACATGATGGACTAATGATGACAATATAAACTAATGATGACAGTTGATGACATGATGGACTAATGATGACAATGACAAGATGAACTAATGATGACAGTTGATGACAAGATAAACTAATGATGACAGTTAATGACCTGATGAACTAATGATAACAGTTAATGACAAGATAAACTAATGAAGACAGTTGATGACATGATGGAGTAATGATGACAATGACAAGATGAACTAATGATGACAGTTGATGACAAAATAAACTAATGATGACAGTTAATGACCTGATGAACTAATGATAACAGTTAATGACAAGATATCTAATGATGACAGTTGATGACATGATGGACTAATGATGACAGTTATCAACATCAGGCAAATGTGAGCGGTGACAAACATAACAAAGAGCCATTACTCACCTTTCTGATAATATTTCGAGTTATGTGTCCACCGGAAACCCGTACATAAACCAAAGTCAGTCAGTTTGATGTGTCCGTCTTTGTCAATCAGAATATTGTCCGGCTTAATATCACGATGGATGAATCCCATCTTGTGCACGCTCTCAATGGCCAAGACCAGCTCCGCAATGTAAAACTGAGCTAGCTGCTCCTCAAGGATCTCCTTCCGAATCAGCAACCCCATGAGGTCCCCCCCTGGAACGTAATCCATCACAAAATACAGACAGTCTTTATCTTGGAATGAGTAGTACAGTTTCACTACCCACTCATTGTCTGCCTCCGCCAAGATATCTCTCTCAGCTTTCACGTGAGCCACCTGGTTTCGTTTGATCACATTAGATTTCATTAAAGTTTTCATGGCATATAAAGACCCCACATCCCTTTTGCGAACCAGCGCCACCTCCCCAAATGCTCCAACGCCCAATGTCTGAATCTTATCAAACATGGATGAGTCCATTTTGGCACGTTTCAAACGAATGTAATTCGACTCTTTTTGATACAGCATTTTCCGCATCTGTTGCGCTGCCTCGTCAGAGAGTTTCACTTTGGTCATCTCCTTCTCCAGCTGTAATCTCCTGTTCATCCTTTGTGCGTGGGACTTGAGCACATTTTCAACATGCTGCTCCATGTAAAATTTGAACGCCTGAGGAGAGTAGACCCTGACTTTTGTGTCGCAGCGCAATCTGTCTCTCTCACGAGCTTCCGACTTCCGTTCTGGCAGCGGTGATAAACACCGATGTTTCTCTTGTTGTGCCAGGCATGAAGAACACTTAGTTGAAGACGCAGCATGACCTTGTCCTGTGTCTGTATCGGTCTCGTCTGCTTCTGACTGAGGCATATTGTTTGTCACCTGTGGGTTGTTTAAATGTGGGCAGTTGCCAGTTTGGGCGTTGACTGCGTTAATATCAATTTGCTGTATTGGGTCATTAATATTTGTATGCAAAGATATGGCACCATTTTGTAAAGTCACAGTGTTGCTAATTAGAGGCGAAAATGGGGAGGAGGAAGAAGAATTCAGTGACGGAGGCATATTTGTCATATTTGAAGGCGGAAGATGTAACATGTGTGACGGAACTCCAGGTTGGTTTACCTGTCCTTGATCACTGAGTGGAGGGGGAGGTGGTGGAGGTTTATCTTTCAGCGGAACACGAGGAGGGAGGAGAGGTGGGTTCATGTGTGAGATGGGGCCCAGGTTCGTGCCCCCCAAGCCCCGGCGAGGGTACGGGGGAGGCGGTTTATCTGGGACATCAGAGTTTGTTGACGGGGAGGAGGTCGTGGACAGAACTGACATGGGCGACTGGTTTGTGGTTCTAGACACAGGAGAGTCGGAGCGGGAAGTGGATGAGGCGGCATCGGGGGAAAACTGCTGGTATATAGCCGTGTTGTGAAGCTTCATGGTCTGCATGTGGTTGTGGAAGAGTCCGCTCTGTTGAGACTGTTGCTGCTGTTGTTGTTGTTGTTGTTGTTGTAGAGATGCTGCTGATGGCTGGCCTCCAGTCAGAGCTGTCAGCTGCTCTAATGTATAGTTCCCACCATTCCGAACAATCTGCAAACCATGCTGGTAGGAATGTGTGATCGGAATCTGAAAGTCCCGTCCCTGTGGGCCCACACGAGGCAACTGTCCACTGCCCACTGTTTGCTGGTGGTATTTCGGCTGGTGTTGATTCGGGAGAGTGGACATGTTATTCATGTGGCCTTTAGCCTGTGGAATATGATTAGAGAAGATGCCACCATTCAAATTTACATTATGAGGGGGCATTAATGGGGTGGTAGCAGTCTGGGGCATTGGTTTTGTAACCTCTTTACTACGAACCGAAGGCATAATAACCGGCATGTGCAACCCCATGGCCAGACGTGTCGCTGGAACTGCGGCAGGAGCCACCATCTTCTTTTGAATTATCTGTGTTGTCTCCGTACTCATTGGCATTGCTGGAACCTCCATCATCGGAGGGACCCGGTGAACCTCTTGGTGTTCCCTGTAAGCAGGATGTGGACCTCCTCCTCCTCCTCCACCGTTGAGACTGGTGACTTGAAGACAAGCTTGACTGTAGGGTGGAGGTGGAGGCTGTGCATGTCCTTCATGCTGCACAGATAAAACAGATGTGGTGTATGCAGCAGATGTAGTGCTCGGGGAAGAACTAGGCACTTGGACCCCTAAGATCAGATCCTGCAGCTGTTGAGACAGCAGTGTGTTGGGGTTAGGGCTACTGCTAGCGATGCCTGAATTCATGCCAGTAAACTGTTGCTGAGCACTCACTGCAGCAACTGGGCTAACACCTCGCTGAGCTCCAACGCCCGCGTTATTTTGTGCCGGCGTCTGCGATTGCTGTTTCTGCTGAATATGATAGTATGCCTGCCCAGGGGACATCCGTTTTATCATCTGCTGAACATGACCTTGAGGTATGATGTTGTTTTGATGGGTCAGCATCCCTGTCTGTGCCCCGCTTGTTGCCTGACCTTTGACCTGGTTCAAGGTCTGCAACATTGTAGCACCAGGAACAGAATGAGGCTGTGGAAATAAAACAAAGACATCAAATGTCAAGAGAGACAATCATTGTTATATAATGATCGTACAAAAGTTACATACATCATTGCATTACTTTTCCACAGTCACAACCTAAATTCAGGCACCTGTTGTACCATGGCACAAGTTTTTGTGATCCCTCATCAAGGAATGGCGCCGCCAGGTTACTTAGCCAGATGACGACTTCATCCATGAGCTGCTCGGCAGTGTCAAAGTGCTGGGTAGCCAGCCAGATTTTCATCTTGCTGAAGAGATGATAATCGCTTGGTGCCAAGTCTGGGCTGTAAGGGGGGTGGGGGAGGGGAGGGTGGGTGGGGGTTTGAAAATGTCCCAGTTAAACTGTTTAAGTAAAGACTTTGTGCAAGCAGCAGTGTGGGGCCGCGCATATAATGATGCCAATGGTGAGCATTCCACGCCTTTTGTTTCGACTGGCGAAGCTTCTTCAGGGTTTCACAATAAATTTCTGATGTTATTGTGGTCCCTAGTGTCATGAATTCTATCAGCAAAATGCCACTGCGATCCCAGAACACTGTAACCATCATTTTTCATTGTAAAAATGATTGCTTGAATTTTTAGGGCTTATTATTTGGAGAATGAGTATGCATCCACTGTTTCGACTTAATTCTTCTCTGCATTCACGAAGTGAACCCTTGTCTCGTCCCCAGTCACTGTTCTGTCCAGAAATGCATTCCCCTCTTCCCAGTAGCACAGAAGGAACATCAAAGCTGAGCCCATTCTTTGAGCTTTGTGAACGTCAGTCAGTTGCTTTGGTACCCACTGTGAACAGAGTTTGTGGTAACCTAACCTCTCTGTGACAATTCAAAACAGACTAGTCCTAGAAATTTGTGGAAATTCTGTAGAAAGATCTGAAATTGTGAAACTGGTGCTTTTCCACTACAACTTGGTCAACTTTTTTAATGAGCTCATCTGTCACACATGAATGCCTTGTCCCCTCATCATGCACATCTTTAAGCCCATCTATGAGATTCCTACATCAATCCCTCACAGAAATGTCACTCATAACATTATCACAGTGCACACGACACAATCAATGATAAATCTCGACCGCATTTTCACCTTCTGCTTGAAGAAAACAAATCACACCACGAATTTCACAGCTGGTGGGAAAGGCAATAACAGTGTCCATGTTCGCGATTCATGAACCACTGAGCACATGCGACTAAGTTGATGTGTAGTGAGCTAAAAGACTACTGAATGATGCAAGCAATGAATTGTGCCACTATGGTAGCCGGTTTATTTTTACCAGCCAATCGGCGGAACATTTTGGAATAGCACGCATATATACTGACAGAGTAGTATGTGTATGGCTTGTTCTGAATTTGGTTTAACAATTAGCAAAAAGAAGACACAGATTATGTCACAAGGTGCACATGGGGTACCATCAATCTTTATTGACGACGCCGAACTAGAGATAGTAGACCATTTTACATATCTAGGATCAGTGGTAAATAGCAAATTATCCCTAGATCAGGAAATCAACATCCGGATTGGTAAGGCAGCAACAACAATGAACAGGTTAAGAAAAAGAGTCTGGGAGAACAGGAAGCTTACTGCCAAAACAAAAGTCCTTGTCTATCAAGCCTGTGTCCTTAGTACTCTTCTCTATGGCAGTGAAACCTGGACAACTTACTCACACCAAGAGAACAATTTAAACAGCTTTCATATGCGGTGTCTGCGAAGAATTCTTGGTATTAAGTGGCAAGACAAAATCACAAATACTGAAGTATTGGAAAGATCAGGTTGTGTGACAGTTTATTCCATGCTCAGTCTTCGTAGACTTAGATGGATAGGACATCTTAGGAGGATGGATGATGGTAGAATACCAAAGGATATCTTTTTTGGTGAATTACAGATGGGTAAGAGATCTCAGGGTCGGCCTCTACTACGATACAAAGATGTGTGTAAGCGGGACATGATTGATACAGGCATTGATAATGCACATTGGGAGCAAGTCGCCGCTGAACGTGTTGCATGGAGGGCAAATATCAGAAATGGAATAAAGTCAAAGGAGAAAATTATTGCAGAAAAGTCACACACCAAGCGTTTGAGACGTAAGATGGTGCATGATGGTGGAAATGACCACGTGTTCACATGCACCCACTGTGAACGGACATTTACAGCGCAAATTGGCCTTATCAGTCACACTCGCTACCGCCATAGTTAAAAGTTATTATGCCTTTTTAAAGCACAAACTATCGTCTGTCAAGACGGCAAGGTGCCAATGAATGAAAAAGTATGTGTATGTTATGAAAAACAATCATTGTTATATAAATACTGACAGAGTAGTATGTGTGTTGGTCTCTGTGGCTAAGGGCTTGCGAACGCGGTTTGTAAGTCTGTATACCCGGGTTCGAAACACGGAAGGTGCTGGTTTTTTTCGAAAAAGGTATAAGAGCCGGTCGTTCAGAAAGCAATGGCAAATTACTGAACGTAAAATTTGCCCAGGAATCATGAACAGCGAAAATGCTGGGGTTGACTGCTACGTCCTGTGAAGGACATGCAACTTAAATTTCTTTTTTTTAGTATGTGTGTTGAGAGACAATCATTGTTATAAATAATGATAGAGCAGCAAGTGTGTATCTCTCTGCCTTCCTTTTGTTCTGTTCCTCTCAGTCTTGCCAATTGTCACCTAGTTCTCTAGTTTATTTCTTCACATAATGTGTCCAAAAAAGTGGGTTAATGTAACAACTGGGATTGAGTGGGTTGATGTAATGACTGGGATGAAGTGGGTTAATGTAACAATTGGGAACAAGTGGGTTAATGTAACAACTGGGATTGAGTGGGTTAATGTAACAACTGGGATTGAGTGGGTTAATGTAACAACTGGGATTGAGTGGGTTAATGCAACAATTAGGAATGAGTGGGTTAAAGTAACAACTGGGATTGAGTTGGTTAATGTAACAACTGGGATTGAGTGGGTTAATGTGTCAACAGGGATTGAGTGGGTTAATGTAACAACTGGGATTAAATGGGTTAATGTAACAACTGGTTGGGACAGAAAGAGTTAAGTAAAAGTTTATCATGTATGGAATAACCAGCAAACCCATGAGATGGTACTTGATACAAATGATGAGATAAGTGACGTGACGCAGAAAGAGTCCAACATTTACCTGTTGACCAGTGCCATTCCCAGCTTTGGCACCTCCTGGCGGGTCACTAAAGGTGCCAGTCACATAATTATGAAGAGCATGGTTAGTCTGCCCTGCAAGTGGTGCCCTTGGTGGCAATGGAGGCGGAGTCTGCAGGCCATTGGCTAAAACTGGCCTCTTGGAGGAGGAGCTAAAGGTGGGGCTGTCTGACCGCACGCTGTTGGTGTCGGAAGTCACAGGACTGCTGGGGCTCAGATGTGGTAGCTGGCTGTACAGGAAGCCTGGAAGTCCTGGAATAAACATATTTCATTGTAAAATAAGCAAACGTGAAGAACAGATGTGGTATGTTTGTCTGGTTGTGTGTGTGGTTCTTCTTTTGCCCTGTTCTTCCCCGCACTATGGCAAATGCCTTCAAGCAACTCACTCCAAGTCGTCCTATCTTTTGCCATCTCCTACAGCTTCCTTATGTCCTCCTCATATAGGAGGTCATCTGTCTTAATGCAAGTATTTTTAGGTCTACCACTATTTTGTTCAATTGTATGTGTTTTTAAGTCTACCACTATTTTGTTCTTCTTCTTCTTCTTCGTTCATCAATCAATCAATCATGTGCCATGCCGGAAAGCGTGGGCGGTCATGATTCGCCATTTCACTCGATCACCAGAGTCGTGGATCAGCTCAGTGTTCCTGTCTCGTCCATGCCATGTGGCCAAGCCATCCAGGTATTTTCCTCTCGGTCTTCCTCTTGGTCTGTTCCCTTCGATCTTGCCAGCTGTCACTAAGTTCTCCAGTCCATTTCTTCTCATAACATGTCCAAAAAATTTTGACTGTCTACGTTTAATTTCTCTAATCAATCTACGATTTTCATTTGTCTCTTGTAGTACTTGGTCATTGGTTTTTCTATCTGTCCATGGTATTCTTTGCATTTTCCTCAGAAACCACATTTCTGCAGCCATCAGATGTTTTTCTGCTTGACTGCACATTGTCCAAGATTCTCTTAATAGGTTGGTATTGTCCTACTTCATTATCAATCCTTATGGCAGCTTGTTGTTTCCAATATATGTTTTTTATAAGTCTAATGTCTTTCCCATCAATTTGTAGATCTGCAAGCATATCCACCATGCTGACAAGTCTAACTCTATCAAAAGCCTTTGTGTAGTCAATAAAGCAAAGATGTATATCCTTGTTTACTTCTATAGCACGTTCAATAACTGTTCGCAGCATATACACAGCATTTACTGTACCCTTTCCTTCTACAAAACCACATTGTTCTTCCCCTATTTCAGGTTGTATTTTCTTCCTCACTCTTTGCATGATAATTCGTAACAAAATCTTTATGATGTGAGTCATTATACTAATTGTTCTATGTTGATCACATTCTAAGGTTCCTGATTTCTTTGGGATTGCAATAAATACAGAATTACATAATTCAGAAGGTATATCTCCAGTATCATATAATGTGTTCAGCAGTCTAGTGACTTGCTCTAGACCAAATTCTTCTAAAGCTTTAATCATTTCTGTTGTGATGTTATCTGCACCGGGGGCCTTGCCAGCTTTCATATGCTTAAGAACATTTTGAACCTCCATCTTTAAAATTGCTGGTCCTTCATTATTAAATCTAATAGCATACTGTTCATCTCTGTTATCATTATACAGGTCTTTCACATAATCTGTCCATACATGTAGAATCTGATCTTTTTCTATTATGATTTTGCCATCTTTAGTTTTTAAGACAGCCTGTTGATGTACTTGTTCTTTATTAGTAAGTTCCTGAATTCTTTTGTGCACTAATTTGGTATTTTGACTGTTGTGTTGTTTTTCAATTTCTAAGCACTTTTCCTCAAGCCATGATTCTTTTGCCTTCCAACATAATATTCTGACTTGTCTGTGAATTTCTTCATATTTGGCAGGATTATTTTTGTTGAGTCTTCTTGTTTCCATTAAGTGTAAAATTTCCTCAGTCATCCATTTCTTACGACCCACCTTCTTTAATTTTGGAATAGTTGTTTCTGCAGCCACATTGATTGAATTCTTTAACATTTCCCATTGATCATCCACATCCTGGAATAGGATCTCTAGATCAGACAATATTTCAAATCTGTTCTGTACTTCTATGTTGAATTTGTTTTGTATTTCCTTGTCATTACTCAATGTACACAAATCATATTTAGTGTTCCCTGTTGTATACTTGACTTTCTTCAACTTTATCCTCAATGTTCCTGTGAGTAATCTGTGGTCACTATAACAATCAGCACTGGGAACTGTTTTTGCTACTGTTAGCGCGTTTCTAAATCTTCTGCTAATGAGAATGTAGTCAATCTGGTTTCTAGTCCTGCTATCAGGACTCCTCCAGGTCCATAATCTTCTAGGGTGTTGCTTGAACCAGGTGTTTCCTACAATCATTTCCTGTTCTTTTGCCCACTCTACTAGTCTGTATCCTCTTTCATTTCTCTCTCCTAAACCATAGTTTTCTACTGTGTATCTATCCCCTTGATTTCCTACTTTTGCATTGAAGTCCCCTATTATGATGTTTATTTCTGAATTTTTACATTTCTTTAAGGCAGACTCTATGTCATTATAAAATTCCTCTACACTATCTTCACTGGACTCTCCTGTTGGGGCATATACTTGAATAACATTTATGTTAAAAGTTCATCCGGAGTTTTTTTGCGGATGTGATTGCGTTGTGCCTGTTTACAGCAGAGCTGCGTTCCTGCGCCGTTAGGCCGACACATCCGACTTCTGTGGGCATTTGTTGACCGGGTTAACCTTCCCGGGGCCACTATTTTGTTCAATTGTATGTGTTTTTAGGTCTACCACTATTTTGTTCACTTGTATGTGTTTTTAGGTCTACCACTATTTTGTTCACTTGTATGTGTTTTTAGGTCTACCACTATTTTGTTCACCATGCATGTGATTTTAGGTCTACCACTATTTTGTTCACCATGCATGTGATTTTAGGTCTACCACTATTTTGTTTACCATGCATGTGATTTTAGGTCTACCATTATTTTGTTCACCATGCATGTGATTTTAGGTCTACCAATATTTTGTTCACCATGTATGTGTTTTTAGGTTTACAACTATTTCATTCACCATGTATGTGTTTTAAGGTTTACCACTATTTTGTTTACCATGCATGTGTTTGTGGGCTTACCACTATTTTGTTCACCATACATGTGTTTTAAGGGGTAGCACTATTTTGTTCACCTTATGGGTTTCAGACAAGGCAGTGTCTGGTTCACGCACATTGTGATCCTCGCCAGTTCCACTGAGTTTGTGTACTGTGCTCAAATTCCCCTTGTGTGTTCTATGGGAGAAGGCTGGCATAATCATGGAGATATCTGATATGTCTATATACATCCCATACTTCTGCCTGGCCGGGGATGGGATTTTAAATCCATGCCTGCAGACTTGTGAGACCAGGACCCTAATCCCTGAGCCCCTCAAGCCTTCTTGCCGCTGAGCCTGACTTAGTTACAGGTCTGGGAAATGTCAGACGAGTGTGGGGAGGCACAACTCCCACAGGTCACATGATAAGGCTGGGTCAGAATCATTGTGTGATGTTCACAAAACCCAGGGGGCATGTTAGTTGATAGGAATCTACGCTAACGTCATGAGCACGGTCGGATGAGAGTTTGACCCCTGCACTCATTGTTCGCTAACAGAGGAAAAGATGACCATCTATTCCTTCCTGTATTCAGGCCTACAGAATATGACAGCCCAGTCTGGGGAACAAACCCATGGCCTTCAGAAGACGAGGCAGATGGCTTACTCACACTGTCATACAGATCTTTTCCAAACCAGCCAATAGTGTAAGTATTTGTTTCAGTCCGAAATCTCCCTTTCTATTTCAGAAATCAATCCACAACAGGGGATGAATAGGAGCTATGTTATGGTGGAAGAACGGAACGAATGTCAGTTGCATATGCTTTGAAGAGATTCGAACAAAAATCGCCATTGCAAAGGTAACCTTTTGCAAGATGGAAAACATACTGACCAATAAAAAGATGTAATTTTCAACGGAAAAAAAGAGTGTTGAGGTGCTACATAGAACCTGTACTTTTGTATGGATGTGAAGCATGGAAAATGAGCAGACAAGCTGAAAAACATCTGATGGCTGTGGAAATGTGCTTTATGAGGAAAATGCAAAAAATACCGTGGACAGACAGAAAAACCGATGACCAAGTCCTACAAGAAACAAATGAAAACCGTAAACTGATTAGAGAAATTAGGCGTGGACAGTCACAATTTTTTTGGCCACGTTATGAGAAGAAATAAATTGGAGAACATAGTGATAACTGGCATGTTCCAGAGGAAGAGAATGAGGGAAGAGAACAAGAGGAAGGGAACAAGGGAAGACAGAGAAATAAATACCTGGATGGCTTGACCGCATGGTATGGTCGAGACAAGAACACTGAACTGATCCACGACTCTGGTGATTGAGTGAGATGGCGAAACATGACCACCCATGCTTATCAGCATGGCACATGATGAATGAATGAATATCCTTTACGGGACATTGCAGTCGACACCAGCATTTTTTGGCTGTTTGTCATTTCTTGGCAGGTTTACGTTCAGTAGTGTGCTATTGCTTTCTGAACTACAGACACTCATACCACTGTATGCAAATCAACGCAAGGCGGTCTGCTGCCAAATCGCCCGCAGCTGTGTTTTGAACGTGGTATGTCAGATTACGAATTGTAACCCCTTCGCCACAGAGCAGGCGAAAAAGAATGAAGTAGAATAAAAACTGGTATTGCAGAAAAAATTACCGAATCAAATCATTTCCATTGTCTTCCTCTTCTCCGTACACCCCCAGAAGTCAACCAAAATATTTAAATAAAGCAGCAGTGAATTTGAGCTTCTTGACCAATATCTTAGCATTTGTGCTGAAATGGAGCTGGTGTAGGGTAAAGTAAACGTTCTCTGCTCTGCATGTATAGGGCACTCAAATGTTTCCTCATCATTTTACCAATTCCAGTTTTTTTTTGTGTTTTTTTGTCCAGCTGTCCAGTGTAGGGGTTGAACCGCTTACCTCGGCATCAGCACACCGGATGTTTAAGAACATGCGCTCTTATCCATTCAGCCATGCGGTCCTGCCAATTCCACAGTTACATTCATCAGTATATCCTATCTCAAGTCGAGTTGAGTCAAGAACCGATGCCACAGCGCTCAGCAAATTCCTATATGTGCTCCCTTGTCATCTTTAACAGCCAACGAAGAGCCCCAATACTACTGGTAAAAGTAGCAGTCTGATTATGTGTCCGTCTGGCCTTTCCTGGAGTACTCATTTCTAGCCAGATCCTGTAGTCACTCCCTGTAGCACCATTTCTAGCCAGATCCTGCAGTCACTCCCTGTAGCACCATTTCTAGCCAGATCCTGTAGTCACTCCCTGTAGCACCATTTCTAGCCAGATCCTGTAGTCACTCCCTGTAGCACCATTTCTAGCCAGATCCTGCAGTCACTCCCTGCAGCACCATTTCTAGCCAGATCCTGTAGTCACTCCCTGCAGCACCATTTCTAGCCAGATCCTGTAGTCACTCCCTGTAGCACCATTTCTAGACAGATCCTGCAGTCACTCCCTGTAGCACCATTTCTAGCCAGATCCTGTAGTCACTCCCTGTAGCACCATTTCTAGCCAGATCCTGTAGTCACTCCCTGCAGTACCATTTCTAGCCAGATCCTGTAGTCACTCCCTGTAGCACCATTTCTAGCCAGATCCTGTAGTCACTCCCTGTAGCACCATTTCTAGCCAGATCCTGCAGTCACTCCCTGTAGCACCATTTCTAGCCAGATCCTGCAGTCACTCCCTGTAGCACCATTTCTAGTCAGATCCTGTAGTCACTCCCTGTAGCACCATTTCTAGCCAGATCCTGCAGTCACTCCCTGTAGCACCATTTCTAGCCAGATCCTGCAGTCACTCCCTGTAGCACCATTTCTAGCCAGATCCTGTAGTCACTCCCTGCAGTACCATTTCTAGCCAGATCCTGTAGTCACTCCCTGTAGCACCATTTCTAGCCAGATCCTGTAGTCACTCCCTGTAGCACCATTTCTAGCCAGATCCTGTAGTCACTCCCTGCAGCACCATTTCTAGCCAGATCCTGTAGTCACTCCCTGCAGCACCATTTCTAGCCAGATCCTGTAGTCACTCCCTGCAGCACCATTTCTAGCCAGATCCTGCAGTCACTCCCTGTAGCACCATTTCTAGCCACATCCTGTAGTCACTCCCTGTAGCACCATTTCTAGCCAGATCCTGCAGTCACTCCCTGTAGCACCATTTCTAGCCAGATCCTGTAGTCACTCCCTGTAGCACCATTTCTAGCCAGATCCTGTAGTCACTCCCTGCAGCACCAGTCTCTCCAGGCCATGTGTTTACTGAAGCAGTGGTATTCCTGTCTGTTGTGTCTTATGCGTGCGGAGTCTGTGGATTGCTACCTGATCACTTCTCCTAGTATGAATGCTCTATTTTCTAGAAGAGTTACTGAACATGATCAAGGTCAAACAACTCAGAAACTTTGGCTATATAAAGAACCACAACTCTATGTTAATGAATGTACTGTAGGGAAAAGTGGAAGGGAAGTGTGCAAGAGGAGGACAGTTACACATGGTGGACAACATCAAGAGGTGGACTAGGGGTAGTCTGGAAGAGGGCACCATGAAGATGGAGGGCACCGCGAAAACAGGACACCATGAAGACGGAGGGCATCGCGAAGAAAAAGGGCACTGCGTAGATGGTGGGCACTGTGAATATGGAAGGGACCGTGAACATAGAATGCACCTTGAAGATAGAGGGCATTGCGAAGATGAAAGGCATAGATTGTTCAAGACTCATTGCAACAATCCATCAACATAGAAAGAATGGCACTTGATGACGATCCCTGGCTCTAGCCCAGCATTAAACTCATGTGGTCACGGGTAACATACATAAATATCAATTTGGGAACCCTCTGAGGCCACTAAGACAACTCATAAACACATTCAGAAGTATCTATTGGCAAGCACCGAAGCAGAAGAGATTAGGCTACACACTAGAGAAAATAAAAATTGAAAGCTAAAGTTGCTATACTGGGATTCCATACTGTCATCTCTAAATGTCATCTCAGGCAACTCTGACTGGTTCTCAGTGGAAACAGGAGTGAAATAGGGTTGTCTTGTCACCGATGTTCTTTGGAATAGCTATCGATTGGGTCTTGTGCAAATGCACAAACAACACAAATAGGGGTATCCATTGGGTTGACAAAATTCTAGAAGACCTGGACTTTGCCGACGACATAGTGCTTTTAAGTTCAACACACCCAGATGCCCAAGAGAAAATAAACCATCTACAAAATGTTTCAGGACAAATTGGTCTCCAAATTAACACTGCAAAAACAAAAACTATTCTTCTTCTTTGCGTTCATCCGGAGTGATTTTTTCAGATGTGATTGCGGTGTGTCTGGTTAGGCACCCTCGGGTCGAAACCCTCAGGCCAACACATCCGACTTTTAGCGTGCATTTTTGGCCAGGTTAGCAATCCTGGGAGACTCTCACTTTTGTGGTACGTCCACATCTCAGCTGGTCTAGTTGGAACAGTCGAAGACTACACGGTCATCCCTCAAGTGAAGGCAGGGACAGTCCATAGCATTTTCCGCCATCCTGGGTGGCTTCCATAATTGCAGAGCCGGCACATAACGCTCTGGTGCTGGGTTTACCGAGGGAATCATCCACGTCCTGCTCATGGCTGTTTTAATTCCTCACTTCAATATATTGGGCATTTCGCTCGCCCTGGGCCGTTCCTGCACAAACCAGTCAGCTCTGCGGTTGGTTTCCACTAAGCGAGTTTTCGGACATGTGCTTGTCCCTGTACCCATCAGAGCTGTTCCAGGCACGGCGGACATTCGGAAAACTACCTAGTCAGAGCTGTTCCGAACAAGAGCGGCATTCGGAAACTAGGTAGTCAGAGCTGTTCCTAGCACGGGAGACATTCGGACGAGACATTTCACTCGGACGTAAATGCGTAGTGTCAATTTTTAGTTTGCCACCCGTAGGACGACACTTCCGACTTCCGGCGGGCATTTTTTAGTGAGGTTAACCTTCCTCTGCAAAAACTATTGATCTTACCAACAGTTCAGACGACACCAAATTAAACAACCATGTTCTTGAAAAAGTCAACAGCTTCACATACCTAGGAAGCAAAATGACATCTACAGGGGACTGAACGCCAGAAATATTATCTAGAATCGCACTGGCATCTGGTGCCTTCAATAAGCAGTCAAACATCTGGAAGTCAAAGTCACTCAGCAAACATACGAAAATTAAAATCTTCAACTCTTATGCGATTCCAGTGCTAACGTATGGATATGAGAGTTGGAAATCAATGGTAGCTTTAGATAAAAAATTAGAAAATTTTGAGAACAAATGTCTTAGAAAAATTCTAAACCTCCACTGGACAGATTTCAGAACCAATACGCAAATAAGACAAGAGACTAAGCAAGACATTGTATCCAATTTTATAAGAAAACGCCGTTGGAATTACATCGGCTATGTACTCAGAACAGACAAGACAAGACTCCCCAACCAAGCCCTCTTATGGTCACCAGTAGGGAAAAGAAAACGGGGAAGACCAAGAGAGACCCTGCGTAGAACCATCATCAGAGAAGGCTCATTCAACGGCCAAGTGAACATCCAGGATCTACAACAGGTAGCAGCAAACCGCCGGACATGGAGAGCCATGACTTCTGCCCTATTCGCCGCCTTAGGCTCAAGAGGAAAGACTAACTAACTAACTAATCTCTAAATGACGACACCGCCTCAGTGTTGGAACAATCTAATCTCTACTTCTTTCTTCTGCTTCTAAGAGAACCAATCAATACTCAGCATTTTATGCAATTCTCATGCAGACAGGACGCCATAATGCAGATTGTATTCTCAATCTCAGACACTGTGTTGAAATATGGCAACATACTTTGTCAGATATCCAAAAACACGAACCTGAATTTCTCGGGCAGACAATACCTGGCAGTGATATATCAAAGGCTGTCTTTGTTTGGGGCCTGCAGAAACTAAGTTAATGTATGCAGTTGTGTAATGACCCACTGGTCTACGGTGAAACGAATAAATGTGGCTTCTTCGCTAGGAAGATTGGTGCAGGTGTATTTCAGGGGGTAAGCTGGCTTCTTCTTCTTCTTCTTCTTCTTCTTCTTCTTCTTCTTCTTCTTCTTCTTCTTCTTCTTCTTCTTCTTCTTCTTCTTCTGTGTTCATCCTGAGTCTTTTTTTCAGATGTGATTGCATTGTGCCTGTTTACAGCAGAGCTGCGATAATGCGCCTTTAGGCCGACACATCCGACTTATGCAGGTGTTTGTTGACCAAGTTAACCTTCCCAGGGATTCAGACTTTCCACGTAACGAATTTGCTATCCTAGCAATATTCAATTTCATGCCACTGAGACACTTTTTCCACCTTTAATGATGCCCACACAATGAGCTTTTAATTCGGACTTTCCACGTAATGGATTTGCTATCCAAGCAATATTCCATTTCAAGCCACTGAGACGCTTTTTTCACCTTTAAAAACAAAAAGTCGCTTAAAAGTATACTTCTTTGCGCCGGTTTTTAAAAATCCCATATGGCTCAGTCCCTTTCCGCAGAGCGGAAAGCGTCACACAAAGCATGAACTCCATAGCTCCAGCGATGACCCTCAGGAGTCTCAGAAAAATGCACTCGTGAACCGAAGGATGCAGCCCAGAATCGAACCCACAACCTTCAGAGCCCGAGTCAGGCGTCTTGACCACTTCACCACGGAGACTTTTCCCACCTTTGATGTCGCCCACATTATGAGCTTTCGATACAAACTTTCCACGTAATGGATTTGCTAGCCAAGCAATATTCCATTTCATGCCTAGGACGCTTTTGCCACCGACATACCTGTGGTATTAATTGTGGCAGGCTAAGAACTTCTTCATGCACCTTTAGATGTCAACCTGAATATAGTTAAGAAAGCCGCAGTAAACTTGAGCTTGTTGACATCTCCAGTTGGAAGGCTTAAAGGAGTAGAGCTACTTCATTCTTCAGCTTGTCCTCAAATGAAGTAGGTGTGGGCCAAAATATCTTTCTCTGTTCTGCATATATTGGGCACTCCTGCAGCAAATGTCTAGCTGTCATTTTACCAGTTCCACAATTGCATTCATCAGTATCTCCTATCTTTAGTTTATTGAACAAGTGGTATTTCAGCCTGTTATGTCCTGTGTGAAGTCTGAAGATTGCTACTTATTCACTTCAGTAAGCTGACTTGATATCGCAGAGGTCAAGAATTTGGTCTTGGTGAGGTTTCACAATGGGATTGGTTTGATGAATCTTGAATATCACATTTCATCTTGTCCCTCTTGTACCTTGTGGTGTTGAGGTGAAGCATAAACAGTGGGAGAGTGCCAGATTGATTGATTGATCTAGGAACCGACATCACAATATTCGGGGCATTCCCATAAGTGCTCCGTCCCCATCCTCAGCAGCCAGCGAAGAGTTCCAACACCAATAGTACCAGTAGCAATCTCATTATATATCCATCTCGCCTTTCCTCTGAGCATCGAGCGTCGACCAGATCCCCTATTTACTCCTCGCTGCCTCATTCTTGCCAGACCATGATGATCCATTTGCTCCTCCAAGGTGTACACGTGCTCACACAAGGCTGCAACCACGTCTGCCTTGTCATGCATCAATACTCCACCAAGTTTTGCAGAGCCAGCCAATCTGTCCACCTGTTCATTCCCCAGCACACCGGCATGCCCAAAGAAAAGATCCAGGCGATGCTTGCCACCCGTGACCTCCGAAGTGAAGCAAGCCACTCCGCACGAAGCTTGCCTGTCCTCACCTTCCTCAGCATGCTTTCTGAGTCAGTTACAATCACGATGCATGTGTGTATCGTATTCTCGATCCAGTGGAAAGCTGCAGTGACCACCTCCACCTCCATTCTTAAGCTAGATGTTGTGGTATATGCCAGGCTCTCCTGCACCAAACGTCGGCCATTAGCTTTTGCTATGAACCCCAGGCACTTTTCCTACCTCTCGACACCGAACCATCTGTGTAGATAATCACATCACCCGAGCGAGCATTATCCTGAATTAGTTGCTGGATTTCCACTTCCATGGCCCGTGCTGGCCACCCCCTGCACTCCAGGCTCAATGTGATTATAACTTTGCACAAGTCGGACTGCTCCGCTGGCACTCTGACCCACTCCTCTCCTCGCCTAATGTTCTCCAAGATGCACACATGTCTGATCGTATCCTCCGCCTGAGCCATCCATGATTTCCCTCTTATCAGTTGCTGACCCTTAACTGCGTCCTGCGCCTCATACACTCTCTCTCTTTGTTAACCTCTAAAAGATGTGTCAAAAGTGCCAGATCATAGGCTTAAACAAGTAGCCAAATCTGAAACATCATTTCTCCCGGGAAGGTTAACCCGGTAAACAAATGCCCGCAGAAGTCGGATGTGTCGGCCTAGCGGCTCAAGAACGCAGCTCTGCTGTAAACAGGCACAACGCAATCATGTCCGAAAAAGAAAAAAACAAACAAACAAAAACTCCGGATGAACGCAGCAGAAGAAGAAGAAACATCATTTCTGAAGTTTTGCGTTTATATTTGTATCAAAATCTCAAACAGTATTTGTAAAGTGTACACATTTAAACAAGTAACCAAATCGTAAATACCATATGTTAAGTCTTCATGCTCATACTTATCACAATAAGTAACCAAGAAGGAACTTTTTGCTTATTCTTTTATAGGACATCACAGTCAACACCAGCATTTCTGCCATTGTGATCTCTTGGCAAGATTACAATCAGTAGTCTGCCATTGCTTTCTGAACGACCGGCACTGATACCAATGCGAAACCAACGCAACGCGGTCTGTTGCCACATCGCGTGCAGCTGTGTTTCGAATGGAGGTATACTCAATTACGAATCGTGTTCGTAATCCCTTCGCACAGAGACCGGCAAGAAGGAACTGCAGAATGACAATAGAGTTGAGTCAAGAACCGATATCACAGCAATTGGGACATTCCGATAAGTGCTCTGTCCTCATCTTTAACAGCCAGTGAAGATTCCCATTTAGTTGGTATCAATAGCAATATGGGTATGTGTATGTCTGGTCCTTCCTCGGAGTCTACGTGTCAGCCAGATCCTCTGGTCACTCCCTGACACACTATCCTCTCCAGACTATATTGATCTACCTGTTCCTCGACACACCATCTCAAAGGATCCTGACCATGCCAGCCTTATCACACACCAAGAGCTCTCCCAGCGGTGCAGACCCAGCCAGTCTGTCCACCTGCTCGTTTCCCACCACACCAGCGTGTCCTGGGAAAAAGATCCAAACGATGCTCCCTATTTTTGATTGTCGAACTGTCTACAAGACACCTTGATGTGACATTAAGACAAAACGAACTGTTTACCAGACACCTTCATGTGGGATCAAAACATAACGAACTGTCTACAAGCAGACACCTTGATGTTGCATCAAGACAAACAAACAAACAAACGTAGGAGCAGAACTAACACAACTTACCGCCGGCCCCCTTGATTCCCCCGCTGAGCTTCTCATCCATGATGTAGAGCAAAAGTCGCAGTGCGGCATTGACACTCTGGTTCCCGCTCAGCTGTAGAGCCCGTACGGCTATGTCCTGGAGAGAAGATAACTCTGCCATGTTACGCCTAGGACAATTAAGCCCAGGACAGTTAAGCCCAGGACAGTTAAGCCCAGGACAGTTAAGCATAGAACAGTTAAGCCCAGGACAGTTAAGCCCAGGGCAGTTAAGCCCATGACAGCGCACCCTGACCCTGACCCTAACAGTAAACGTCAGCATGTTGCATGTCCTTTGCAGAACACTGCAATCAACCCCAGGTTGACTTTCTAAGCAATGTTTTTTGGAACTTGCTCGCTTTGAACTCAAGCATAATCCATAGACGTCATTTCTAGTATCCCTGGACTTATTTTGCATGTGGATTAGCTTTCCCTATTACCAGTGTCCCTCGCCATCAGGTGAAACCACTCCGACTTCTGGGGTACTTGTAATTTCGTCGCCATGTCAAAGACGAGAAGTCAACATTATAGTCCAACTGACCGGTATCCCCTACTTCGGCATCAGCACATAGTATGTTCAAGAATGCTCTTATCCATTCGGCCACACTGACCTCTTCCAGGCAATTTTATGTTAAGTAGTTTGCCATTGCTTTCTTAAAGTGAAGTCAATGTTTAAGCCCAAATGACTGATGAAAGAACTAAACCCACTACTTCGCCATCAGCCCACAGCAGTCAATCATTTGAGACAATCCAACTGACCAGATGTACAGTCTACTGTTACCTAGGCAACTGCGGTAGCGTCGTGGCTACACACTCGCATGCCAGCCCTATGGACTGGGGTTTGATCTGCATCAATGTGGTTTAGAATTATTTTTGTTAATGACTTGGGCACACAAATGGCTCAGGAAATGTCATGGGAACAAATGCGGGCGGCGTGTCCCTGAGCACACACCCACCAAGCGCAGGCTGGTCTATACACAATATGGGCCTAGCACCATCATCATGATCATGTGCCATGCCGATAAGCTTGGGTGATCATGTTTCGCCATCTCACACGATCACCAGAGTCGTGAATCAGTTCTTATCTCGACACTTCCAGTCTCGAACATGGAGGTTAGGCGTTGATACAGTTAGGCCATTGGAGTGTTTATGCTCGTGGCTACCGTTTGCATTCGCATTTTCCTCATGCTGGACTGGAAGTGTATGGTTCTGTCGCCCTGCTACTGAGATGAGTGCATGGCACGACACTGTGAGCTGTGAATTTTGTGTGAAATGCTTTTAAATCTGCCCGAGGTTGTTTGGAGCGTAACTGCATGTTCGGAGCAATGGCGGCTGGCTGTGTCGCAGAATTGACTGGTTTTTGCCTGATGCAGAAATGTGTGACTGCTGGTCTTCTAGTGACTGCCGCTGCTGTGTGTGTGTGTGTGTGGGTGGGTGGAAGTGTTTTTGGCTAGGCGGTTGTGGGTGAGTGGGTGGAGGAGGATATGTGGGTGGATGATTGTTGGTGGGTTATGGGATGGGTGGGGGGTATGTATGTGGGTGGGGGGATGTGGGTGTGGGGGATATGTGGTGGGTGGGAGATGTGTGCAGGTGGGAATGGTTGTGGGTGTGGGGATGTTTGTGTGGGTGAGGGATGTGTGTGGGTGTGGGATGTTTGGGTGAATGTGTGTGTAGGGGTGTGGGGGATGTGTGTGGGTTGGGGGATGGGTGTGTGATGGGTGTGGGTGATGGATGTGGGGATGTGTGTGTGGAAGAGGGATGTGTCTGTGGGTGTGTGTGTGGGTGAGTGTGTGGGGGGGATGTGTGTGGGTTGGGGGATGGGTGTGTGATGGGTGTGGGTGATGGATGTGGGGATGTGTGTGTAGGAGGGGGATGTGTCTGGGTGGGTGGGGGTGTGTGTGGCTGGATGGAGGATGTGTGGTTAGTGAGGGTGACTGTAGATGGGGGATGTGTGAGTGGGTAGGAGATTGTGGGAGATGTGTGTGTGGGTGAGGGATGTGTCTTGGGGATGTGTGTGGGTGTAGTGTGAGAGGGAAGATGGGTGTGGATAAAGGATGTGTGTGTGGGTGGGTTGGAGTGTGGTTGGGTATGGGTGTGCGGGTGGGTGTGGATGTGTGTGTTTGGATGGGTGGTTGGGTGTGTGAGTGTGGGTAGATGGGAGATGTATGTGTTGATGAGTGGGTGAGGGATGTGTGGGCGTTAGTGGCTGAGGGATAAGTACATGTGTGGAGGGATGTGTGAGGGGGATTAGTGTATGGGTGGGGGATGTGTGTGTGGGTTGGGTGTGCGTGTACAGGAGGTGTGTGTTTGTGAATGGGGGATGCGTTGGTGGGTGGGGATGTGTGTATGGGTGGGGAGATGTGTATGTGGATGTGTGTGTATATGGGTAGGGGTGTGTGGTTAAGGGAAGTGTGGCTGGGGCATGGGTGGGTGGGTAGAGGATGGGTGGGTGATTTTATATGGGTAAGGATGTGTGGTTAAGGGATGTTTGATTGCGAGATGGCTGGGTGGAGGATGTTTGGATGGGTAGAGGATATGTGGGTGGGTGAGTGTGTGAGTGTGTGTAGGTTAGGAGATGGTGGGGGGGATGTTTGTATGGGTGGGCTCGGGATCTGTGAGTGGGCTGGGGGAGATGGGAGATTATGTGGGTGGGTGCAGAATTTGTGTGTGGGTAGGTGCGGGATATGTGAGATGGCGGGGAGATGTGTGTGTGCATGGGGGATGTGTGGTTGAGGGATGTGTGTTTGGCTGGGTGGTTGGAGGTGTGTGGGTGGAGGAGGATATGTGGGTGGGTGATTGTTGGTGGGTAATGGGATGGGTGGAGGATATTTGAGTGGGTGGGGAGATGTGTGTGGGTCGGGGATGTGTGGGTTGGGGAATGTATGTGTGCTTGGGGTGTGGGTGGATGGGATGTGTGGTTGGTGGGAGTGTGTGTGGGTGGGGAGATGTGTAGGTGTGGGGATGTGGTGGATGGGTGGGGGAATATGTGTGCCTGGGGTGTGTGTGTGTGTGTGGTTGGGTAGGGGATGTGTGGGTGAATGGGGGATGTGTGGGTGGGTGGTAGATGTGTCTCATAACATGGTAATATGCATTGTCTATGTTTACAAAATTCATTTGACAATGTTTTTCCTATGCACTATTGATGAACGAAAGATGAGTGATTGGAAGGGCCGAATGTAATACGGGCCTGCGTGCCCAATTTGTTACCCTTTGAAAATAAAGTCTGTTCGTTCCATCGAAGATGAACTTTATTTTCGTGGAGGACTTTTGTGTTGGCATTCTGGCGATGGCTTTATGGACAAAAACATCTAGAAATGGAACAACATCTAGAAATACATCCAGATGGGAAAATGACTGCCACTTCCGTCGAGGATAGATTGTGTTTTTCGCAGAGGACTTTTGTGTTGGCATTCTGGCAACGGCATTGCGTACAGTGAAATGTTTTTACTATCTGTCTGCGGTTGTTTGTATCATAAATTGAGAACTGCATGTTTGGAAAGATGGCGTAGCAGGCTCAGGGTTGCCACTTTTCTTTGACAGAAAACATCTAGAAACGGAACCAACAACATCTAGAAATATCAAGACTGTGTAGGTGAACATCTAGGAAAACATCTGGATGGGAAAATTACTGCCGCTTCCATCGAAGATGAACTGTGTGTTTCGTGGAGGACTTTTGTCTTAACATTCTGGCGGCGGCATTATGCACAGTTACCTGTGCAGGGTGTTGCTTGTCGAGACTCCTGTCTTTTCCACTTTTCACATAAGGCAGTGAGGAGCATCTTATGTGATATTCACTGGCACAGGAACGGAGCTTACTGGGGACAACCCATTGCTGTAAAGTTGGAATTAACTAACTAACTAACTTGTCTTGACCATGCCATGTGGTCAAGCCATCCAGATATTTACTTCACTGCCTGCCCCTTGTTCTCTTCCCCTCAATCTTGCCAGTTGTCACCAAGTTCTCCAATTTATTTCTTCTCATAATATGATCAAAATATTGTGACTGTCTACGTCTAACTTTTCTAATCAGTTTACGATTTTCATGTTTCTTGTAGAACTTGGTCATTGGATTTTCTGTCTGTCCATTGTATTCTTTGCATTTTCCTCAGAAACCACATTTCCACAGCCATCAGATGCTTTTCAGCCTGTTTTCTCATCGTCCATGCTTCACGTCCATACAAAAGCACAGGTTCTATGTAGCACCTCAACACTCTTTTTCTCGTTGCAATTGACATATTTTAATTGGTCAGTATGGTTTTCATCTTGCAAAAAGCAGCCTTCGCCATGGAGATTCTTGTTCTAATCTCTTCAAGGCATCTCCCATCAGATGTTAATACTGTTCTGAGATAGCACCATATACCGAGATATGCCTAAAGGTGTGTAGAAAGGCCCTGTACTTTTCTTTGTTACTGAGTGTTACCTACAATACACACGCTGGGTGGGAGGCCACAATAACGAGGTCTACACTTCACTGGGCAGACACAGATAATGAGAATAAATGAAGCAAAGGATAGCCGGACCTCCTTCGTGAAACCTCACTTCATAGCGTGGAATCGTACACTGTCTAGGTAGCAATGCAGACAAAGATAAGGACACATAAAGACAAAATCATCAGCATCCAACTGCCAACGTAATTATCCAAGACCAAGTAAGAAATGATGTTATTAGACAGACAGTGGGATCAAAATCTTGTGCCACATATATGAAAGGGTAGAAGATCAAATGGTTCGGCCATCTTGTTAGAATACAACACCATCAACTACCAGCACTACATCAAAGAAGATCTGCCATGACAGCAAGAGGATACCCTAGAATAAAATGGATTTACCACATTAAACACTGGAACAATAACTATTCCTCCCCACCACAGCTTGACAGCAAAAGTGGAAGAACATGATGATGAGGAATCTAGTTTATCAATGCTGTCATCATTCAGCACAGGCGAACTGTCTAGAACAGTGGTTCTCACCCAGTGGGGAATTTTAGGGTTTGGGGGGGGGGGGGGGGGGGGGGGGGGGAGAGGGGGTGTAATTTAAGACCACAGATTGGCAGACTCAAAATGGCTTCAGGGACAATATCCTGGTTTTATACTGAGCGGTTTGTTTGATGAAGCACAATTGTCTGGCATTCTGGGGTCATGTATTAAGTGACAATTCTTTGACGTTTTAACTGTTTGTTTATTGTAATATGATTAATTTGGTGTGTTAATAAAATATTGTGAATATAAAAATGCTCTTATTGAAGTTTTAATATCCATCAGCATATTCATTTGCCATTAAATCTATAAAACTACACAATAATATTACTCTATGCATGTAAAGGTAATGTACAAATATGGAAGAAAATAAGGATTTTCAGTATTATAGGCATGTTATTCTGAATGTACTTTTTGAGGCTGACAAGTTTGGAAAGGGGGGAATTATTCTTCTTTAGTTCCCTGGAAAAAAAGGTCGGGGTGGGGGAAAAAAAGGGGGGGGGGGGGGGTGTTATGAAATTCTGACATATGGTGAAAAGGTGCATGGGCCAAAAAAGGCTGAGAACTACTGGTCTAGAATGTGGTCCAGGTTGGCCATGCTTTCTTTAAAGTTTTGAGGCATATTATTGTCAAGGGACCCTATCCCATGGTCCAATTGTAAGACTAAAGTAATAGGGGCAATTCACAGTTGTTTGATCATGTGTGGGGGTAGCTTATGAACGCGGTGAGTCACTGGCTATTTGATTCTGATACCATTACCCCTACCCCATTCAACCTCAAGGAGAAGTTATATTAGGGTCAATCCCTGGCTCAGATTAATAATCCTGTGTGCCGCCCAAGGTTTTACCCTCAAAAGATTATTAATGTGAGTGTGATTGTTGTCCATATGGGGTAATGATGATTAAGCTGGCTAGAGAATGAGTCAACGCAGCAACTACCTGGGACAGAAGCAGTCAACTGGCCTTCCAATTCGATCCCTGGTCTAGTTTGGAGCTCAGAATGCCTGGCCGATGACATCATAGATAAGTCGCCAATGTTGGCGGACTAGTGGCCAGGTTTTGCTCGAATCCAGGTTGGGGTAAGTCGTGCCTTGGTACTCTGGCTGGTCGCCCAGGTGTTTACACACGGACATTCCTGGCGTGTCTACCTACTGCACGAGAGCATGTGCTGGATATATCGTCCCCTGCCCACAATATACAGTTAGGCTTCTGCTTTCTGCACGAGAGCATGTGTTGGATACATCGTCCCCTGCCCACAATACGCAGTTAAACCTCTGCTTTCTGCACGAGAGCATGTGTTGGATACATCGTCCCCTGCCCACAATACGCAGCTAAACCTCTGCTTTCTGCACGAGAGCATGTGTTGGATACATCGTCCCCTGCCCACAATGCGCAGTTACGCCTCTGCTTGGTGCAGGAGATCATGTATTGGTTATACTGTCCCCTGCCCACAATAGTTACGCATCTGCCTGAGATCATGTATTGGTTATACCGTCCCCTGCCCACAATACTGAGTTACGCATCTGCCTGAGATCATGTGTTGGACACACCCCCTATCCACAATAGTTACTTACGCCTCTGCCTGAAATGTGTTGGATTACCGTCCCTGCCAACAATAGTTACGCCTCTGTCTGAGATTATGTGTTGGTTATACTATATTGTGTGCTAATAGGTTATACTATAATGTGTGCTGATAGGTTATACTATATTGTGTGCTGATACTCCACTCTGGTGATCGTATGAAACATGACCGCCAACGCTTATCGACATGGCTTATGATGATGATGATCATTCAGAAAGCAATGGCCAATGGCAACTCCGGAACGTACAGTTGTCTAGAAACCAACCTGGGGTTGATGGCAACATGCATATCCTGTCAACTGGCAAATTGGGGCAAAGGACCTGCAACAAGAGCAGCCAGCGTGGTACGGGCGTGTGATTGAGTGAGTGACAATTAGTGCCCTTGACTTGTCTCGCGAGACATGAGAGACACCCGCATCCACGACTCACTCACAGGACTGGTAAAGTGACTGCACTGATAACAATTCACCAACAAGATAACAACGTATCAACACGATAAAATGGCGCTGTTATCGCTTGCGTGACCAACAGTAACAGATGTGTTATCCTCGTGTCACAGCTGTTTAGTTTCGTCTGTTTAGTTTAGTTTAGTCAAAGGATCAACATCTCGGCACACGGGTGTAATACATAAGTGCTCCGTTCTACTCCTAACTCACGCCCGAGTCCAGAGAATCTCAGCTCAGTGCACGAACTCCGTAGCACCGGCGAGAATCCTGAAATACTTTGGGTAGATTTTTTAACTCGAACTTTTGCCCTGACAGCGCCGTTAGGCTACTCTTTTTCGATTTCCAACTGCCAAGGGAAATTTTACGTGCGCAACAATACACAAGGGCGTCCGATCTCACTACTCAGAGACCAGGGGCAATTTTATTACAATAAGATCACGTGAACAAATTCCGGCCTCACCGGGGCTTGAACCTGGGACCTCCAGCACGCAAGGCGGACACCAAACCTCGAGACCACTCAGCCCCCGTGTCACAGCTGTAAACAAACGTAACTACAATAACAAACCCTGTTGTGTGAGTAAAGAGTGTTACGGCTTCTTACACACTAGGCCACAGATATATGCGGTTGGGTGACTATAGTCTGTCCAGAAATAAATGCCTTCATTCACGATCAATTATTTTGAAAACTGTCTGTTGCATCGTTATGAAATTCCTGCCGTCTTATATTTACCCCCACCCAAGGAATATGTCTTTGATAGCTCCAAAAGCAACTTCAATCATGGAAAGTGGCGACATTTTTAAAAAAAAATGTTTTGGTGAAAATCTAGTGATTTCCCGCTAACAAACTTGTTTTACAGTAATGCCCAGGTCCACTACGCGAGGCTCTTGTCATAAGGCCAATCCTATGTCCCACGAGAAAATTAACTATTCAAAGCTAATGTTTCCGAGTGAAGACGAAATACATTTAATAATGTGCACTTCATCTCTGACCCGTAAATTATATATCGCATATAAACAAACTTTGAAATTTGCTGTACAATCTCCAGAACAAAATTTTTTGTTGTTGGGTGGACATAATGATAAGGTTATATGTTAAATCTCATCATTTTCCCTCAGTTGGTTACCGAGATATGGAATTTTATTTTGGGCAGAAAAAAGTAAACAGACTATAGTTATTTTTCTGCGCCTTTCTATCTTTACATAAACAACTCTCCGGTACCAAGGTTACCAGACTGGGTCGATCCCTGTTACGTATTGGATCCGAAGGAAATCGTGAACATGGGTCACTCCTGGTAGACCTGCTTGTATCCAATTACATATAATAGTGGATTTCGCGGTGTTTCAGACTTGCCAGCAGCGGGGTACATCTGCCATGGTGTGTGTAAAGTGGTATTTTAATGGTTGTAATAATCACGGCGGTGTGTATATTTTACACAGAATACCCAAATAATACTATGGACACAACCAGAGTGCCAATAGGAAAGTACTGCCACAACTATTATACAGACATCCAGGCAATCAAGATAGCAACAGAGAAATTACTGAATACGAGTACCAACCATGGTACGCAACCTGTGGTGCTATTGACAGATGCGCTTGAGGCGCTCCTGTCTGGGAAATTGCCAGTAGTACGTACACTACTTTCTGAACTTTGCAGCCAGCGTAATGTCACCATACAGTGGATACCATTTCACAGTGGAGTGCCCGAAAAAGAGGTCTGATCAACTAGTTCAGGAAGGTGCAATAGAAGGACAACCTGGTGTGCCTGTCACATACCACTAAAAGAAAAGAAAAAACACTATCATATCAATCAGAAATCCATCAGTATTAGCTCAAGACGATTACTATTTCATAGCTACACCAGAATCAATCTTGTTTTTCCCGATCGCTTTTGAACTCAAGCGTAGTCCTAACACGTGCTAATACTTCTGGTGCAGTGGACTGGTTTTTAAGTGTGAATTAGCTTTCCCTATTAGGTAAACAAATCATTATTCTGTGCCTCGAAACAGGACACGTTAGATTACGCAACATGTCTGCAAACTTCAAAATGGCGAATCCGGTCTCCATGGCGAATAGTTTACGGACGCGATTTGTAATCCCATATACCCGGGTTCGAAACACAGCAGTGCTTTTTTTCGAAAAAGGTATAGATGCCGGTCGTTCAGAAAGCAACGGCAAACTACTGAATGTAACTTGCCCAGGAATCACGAACAGCCAAAATGCTGGGGTTTGACTCCTACGTCCTGTGAAGGACATGCAACTAATTTTTTTTTTTAAATTACCACTTCCCGTTGCCACCAGGCGAACCCACTCCAAACGAAAGATTAGGGCAGATTCCATACTTAACATATCAACAGTCAAGCCCATTTACTATGCACACAACTTCCCAGCTTGGAGACAGCAGCAACTGCCTGAGATGATAGAAAACATTCCTGGTACTGAGAAAAAGAACACTCAGCATGAAACCGAAAGAATAGAAATAACCCTAAACTACATAAAAGAACATTACCCAAGCAGCAATTGGACCCATGCATATACAGATGGATCAGCCAAAAATTCAATAGAGAATGGAGGAGGAGGAATTCTCCTAAATTTAAAAAATGCAGGACGTGACGATTCCTTGGGTGAGCCCAGTACCAGAGCGCTGTGTGTTGGCTCTGCAATTATGGAAGCCTCCTTGGATGGCGGGGAATGCCCATGGTCTGCCCCTGCCTTCCCTTGAGGGCTGACCAGGATGTCTTTGGCTGTTCTATATGGGCCAGCTAGGATGGGAGATAACACCAAAACAGTGAGAGTCAAACGTCCTAAGAAACCCCCGGGAAGGTTAACCCGGTCAACAAATGCCCGCAGAAGTCGGATGTGTCGGCCTAACGGCGCAAGAGCGCAGCTCTGCTGTAAACAGGCATAACGCAATCACATCCGAGAAAAAAAAACTCCGGATGAACGAAGAAGAAGAAAAAGAAGAACCCACTCCGACTTAATAAGTAAACAAATGATTATTCTGTGCCTCGAAACAGGACACATTAGATTACGCAACATGTACGCAAAATTCAAAATGGCGAATCAGTCACATGCACACGTGGGCTGGCGCCGCAGACAGCAGATCACATACTCCAAGTTAGTTGCATATCCTTTACAGGACGTTGCAGCCAACACCAGCATTTTGGCTGTTGTGATCCCTGGGCAAGTTTACGTTCAGTAGTTTGCCATTGCTTTCTGAACGACCTGCACCCATACCGTTTCGTAAAAAACCAACGCAAGATGGTCTGCTGCCAAATCGCCCACAGCTGTATTTCGAAAGCGGGTATGCGGGATCATGAACTGCGTCCGTAAACCCTTCGCCATGGAGAGGCACATACTCCAAGACTGCCCAAAATACGACATATCTGGTCAAACTTTCTGACCTAGAGAAACAACAGTGGGAGATAACATCTATTGATCACTGAGTCAACTAATCAACAACAGTGAAGTTTATACAAGAGACAGCATTGCGGACAGTTTAGTTTAGTTTAGTCGTTGGATCAACATCACGGCACACGGTTTAACCCGTAAGTGCTCTGTTTTCCTCCTAACTCAAACCTGAGTCTGGAGAAACTCAGCTCAACGCACGAACTCCGTTGCATTGGTGAGGATCCTGAAATACTTTGGGTAGATTTTTAACTCGAAATTTTGCCCGGGCAGCGCCGTTAGGCTACTCTTTTTCGATTTCCAACTGCCAAGGGATTTTTTACGTGCGCAACAATACACACGGGCGTCCGATCTCACTACCCAGAGACCAGAGGACATTTTATTACTGGAAGTCCGGGTGGATTTTTAAAAATAAATCCTTGTCCTTACCGGGGCCTGAACCCGGGACCTCCAGCACTCGAGACCACACATTCCCCCCCCCCCCCCCCCCCCCCCCCCCCCCCCCCACAGCATTGCGGATATAGGAAACAAGTGTTCACAGGAACAAGAGAAGAACACACGCACTCACGTACATACCACGCACGCAGGCACGCTAGCGCGCGCGCACACACACACACACACTATATATATATCCATCATGTGCCATGCCGGTAAGCGTGGGCGATCATGTTTTGCCATCTCACTCGATCACCAGAGTCGTGGATCAGCTCAGTGTTTCTGTCTCGACCATGCCACGAGGCCAAGCCATCCAGGTATTTGCTTCTAGGTCTTCCTCTTGGTCTGTTCCCTTCGATCTTACCAGTTGTCACCAAGTTCTCCAATTCATTTCTTCTCATAACATGCCCAACATACATATATACACACAAACAAGGAAGAGGATACTAAAACGGGAAAAGAAAACCCAAGAGAGTTCCTCTGTTGTGCCCCGCAACGAATATATGCTGCACTAAGTCACGTAGGTAGGGCGCTCCTGTGCCGGTCAATTTTTGCCTTTAAAAAAACCCCCAGACTTTGAGCTAAAGATAGACTGTCAATGGGAAAGGTTCGCGCTCTGCCAGAACTGCCATTTACTGCCAATATAGTACCTTGCGATGTATGGCAGGGTGGTCTTTGAGCCTGAGGAATTAAGGCCGCCTGGTTAGTGCAGTCGCCGCGAACTTGCAGGTTAGGATTTTCTTTTTGCCCCCCGACACACACAAAAATCCCACACCTTACCGAGGATTTGAACTCGGGTCTCCCTGCGGATAATCCGGTGTTCTAGCCACTCGGCCAGCCGCTCATACGGTTCAGGCTCATACGTGGGAATTCCACACCGGAGAGAGAGAGAGAGAGAGAGAGAGAGAGAGAGAGAGAGAGAGAGAGAGAGAGAGAGAGGGAGGGTGAGAGAAGGGGAGCGAGGAAGAGAGAAAGAAAGAAGAGAGGGACGGAGAGTGATAGAGAGAGACAATGAGAGTGAGGGACAATGAGAGAGGATGAGAGAGAGAGCGAGTGAGAGAGCGAGTGTGTGTGTGTGAGAGAGAGAGAGAGAGAGAGAGAGAGAGAGAGAGAGAGAGAGAGAGAGAGAGAGAGAGAGAGAGAGAGAGAGAGAGAGAGAGAGAGAGAGAGAGGAGGTATGTATGACACAAGAAGCTGACAAAACTA
>JACEFZ010021981.1:0-17500 GCA_014155875.1 Cepaea nemoralis | reverse complement strand
TCCTCCTCGGTCATATAGTTGGGTAAGGGGTAAGGGGTGATATCTAGGTCATATCTAAGGGCGATAATTCTAATATTTTATGTTTCTAAGGGCAGATAACTATTGAGTGGGTGTATACAAATTTTAATTAATTATTAAAAAATAAAAATAAAATAAATAAAAATAAAAATAAATAACGACGGGGTGCGGGGTGGTGGCGAGGGGGTGGGCGCGTGGGGTGACGCTAGGTGATTTGGGTTTAAACACTATCATCACAGGGTTACAAATGAAAACCTTAAAATGTACAGATGGTCGATATTATTGATTTTAGCGGGTATAGCTTAGTGAAATTCGTTGGTGAGGGGTGGGTAGCGGCTATTAGTGCTTTGTAGAGTGTCGTAGTGGCCTATACACTATCATCATAGGGTTACAAATGAAAAACTTAAAAAGTAAAGATGGCCGATTTTAATGATTTTAGCGGGTATAGCTTACTTAAATTTATTAAGGGGTGGGTAGCGGCTAGTAGTGCTATGTAGAGGGTCGTAGTGACTTATTCACTAACATAACACGTGTTACAAATGAAACCTTGAAAGCTAAAGATCGCTGATTGTAATGGATATAGTGTAGTATCATTCGGCGGTAAGGGGTGGGTACCAGGTATTAGTGGTCAAACAGTGGTCAAGGGGTGGTCAAGTAAGGAAAATTTTAGGGAAAAGTGATTGTAATGATAGGGTGATGCTTAAAGGGTGGTAAATTAGTGATCAAATAGTGGTCAAGCAGTGGTCAAGTAGTGGTCAAGTGGTAGTCAAGTAAGGAAAATTTTAGGGAAAATTGGTCGTAGCGACATGGTGATGGTTAAAGGAGGGTAAATTAGTGGTAAATTAGTGGTCAAGCAGTGGTCAAGTGGTGGTCAAGTAAGGAAAATTTTAGGGAAAAGTGGTTATAATGATATGGTGATGATTAAAGGGTGGTAAATTAGTGGTCAAGCAATGGTCAAGTGGTGGTCAAGTGGTGCTCAAATAGTGGTCAAGTAGTGGTCAATTAGTCGAATGACCACTTAAATTATAGGGTATGGTACGTGTAGTGAAACGGTGATGGTAAAATAAGTAAGGACATAGTCAAATAGTGGTCAAGTACTGGTTAAGTAGTGATCAAATGGTCGAGTGACCACTTAAATTGTAGGGTATGGTATGTGTAGTGAACCTGTGTTGGTTAAAGTGATCGATGACGTGCTCAAGTAGTGGCCAAGTAGTGGTAAATGGTCGAGTGACTACTTAAATTGTCGGTGAAAGTAGGTATAGTGACATGGTGATGATCAAGAGTTGGTCAAGTGGTGCTCAAATAGTGGTCAAGTAGTGGTCAAGTAGTCGAATGACCACTTAAATTATAGGGTATGGTACGTGTAGTGAAACGGTGATGGTAAAATAAGTAAGGACATAGTCAAATAGTGGTCAAGTACTGGTGAAGTAGTGATCAAGTGGTCGAAGGATCACTTAAATTGTAAGGGAAAGTACGTGTAGTGAACCTGTGTTGGTTAAAGTGATCGATGACGTGCTCAAGTAGTGGCCAAGTAGTGGTAAATGGTCGAGTGACTACTTAAAGTGTCGGTGAAAGTAGGTATAGTGACATGGTGATGATCAAGAGTTGGTCAAGTGGTGCTCAAATAGTGGTCAAGTAGTGGTCAAGTAGTCGAATGACCACTTAAATTATAGGGTATGGTACGTGTAGTGAAACGGTGATGGTAAAATAAGTAAGGACATAGTCAAATAGTGGTCAAGTACTGGTGAAGTAGTGATCAATGGTCGAAGTGATCAACTTAAATTGTAAGGGAAAGTACGTGTAGTGAACCTGTGTTAGTTAAAGTGATCGATGACGTGCTCAAGTAGTGGCCAAGTAGTGGTAAATGGTCGAGTGACTACTTAAATTGTCGGTGAAAGTAGGTATAGTGACATGGTGATGATCAAGAGTTGGTCAAGTGGTGCTCAAATAGTGGTCAAGTAGTGGTCAAGTAGTCGAATGACCACTTAAATTATAGGGTATGGTACGTGTAGTGAAACGGTGAAGGTAAAATAAGTAAGGACATAGTCAAATAGTGGTCAAGTACTGGTGAAGTAGTGATCAAGTGGTCGAAGGATCACTTAAATTGTAAGGGAAAGTACGTGTAGTGAATCTGTGTTAGTTAAAGTGATCGATGACGTGCTCAAGTAGTGGCCAAGTAGTGGTAAATGGTCGAGTGACTACTTAAATTGTCGGTGAAAGTAGGTATAGTGACATGGTGATGATCAAGAGTTGGTCAAGTGGTGGTCAAGTAGTGGTCAAGTAGTCGAATGACCACTTAAATTATAGGGTATGTTACGTGTAGTGAAACGGTGATGGTAAAATAAGTAAGGACATAGTCAAATAGTGGTCAAGTACTGGTGAAGTAGTGATCAAATGGTCGAGTGACAACTTAAATTGTAAGGGAAAGTACGTGTAGTGAACCTGTGTTAGTTAAAGTGATCGATGACGTGCTCAAGTAGTGGCCAAGTAGTGGTAAATGGTCGAGTGACTACTTAAATTGTCGGTGAAAGTAGGTATAGTGACATGGTGATGATCAAGAGTTGGTCAAGTGGTGCTCAAATAGTGGTCAAGTAGTGGTCAAGTAGTCGAATGACCACTTAAATTATAGGGTATGGTACGTGTAGTGAAACGGTGATGGTAAAATAAGTAAGGACATAGTCAAATAGTGGTCAAGTACTGGTGAAGTAGTGATCAAGTGGTCGAAGGATCACTTAAATTGTAAGGGAAAGTACGTGTAGTGAACCTGTGTTAGTTAAAGTGATCGATGACGTGCTCAAGTAGTGGCCAAGTAGTGGTAAATGGTCGAGTGACTACTTAAATTGTCGGTGAAAGTAGGTATAGTGACATGGTGATGATCAAGAGTTGGTCAAGTGGTGCTCAAATAGTGGTCAAGTAGTCGAATGATCACTTAAATTATAGGGTATGGTACGTGTAGTGAAACGGTGATGGTAAAATAAGTAAGGACATAGTCAAAATAGTGGTCAAGTACTGGTGAAGTAGTGATCAAGTGGTCGAAGGATCACTTAAATTGTAAGGGAAAGTACGTGTAGTGAACCTGTGTTAGTTAAAGTGATCGATGACGTGCTCAAGTAGTGGCCAAGTAGTGGTAAATGGTCGAGTGACTACTTAAATTGTCGGTGAAAGTAGGTATAGTGACATGGTGATGATCAAGAGTTGGTCAAGTGGTACTCAAATAGTGGTCAAGTAGTGGAATGATCACTTAAATTATAGGGTATGGTACGTGTAGTGAAACGGTGATGGTAAAATAAGTAAGGACATAGTCAAAATAGTGGTCAAGTACTGGTGAAGTAGTGATCAAGTGGTCGAAGGATCACTTAAATTGTAAGGGAAAGTACGTGTAGTGAACCTGTGTTAGTTAAAGTGATCGATGACGTGCTCAAGTAGTGGCCAAGTAGTGGTAAATGGTCGAGTGACTACTTAAATTGTCGGTGAAAGTAGGTATAGTGACATGGTGATGATCAAGAGTTGGTCAAGTGGTACTCAAATAGTGGTCAAGTAGTGGTCAAGTAGTCGAATGATCACTTAAATTATAGGGTATGGTACGTATAGTGAAACGGTGATGGTAAAATAAGTAAGGACATAGTCAATAGTGGTCAAGTACTGGTGAAGTAGTGGTCAAATGGTTGAGTGACCACTTAAATTGTAAGGGAAAGTACGTGTAGTGAACCTGTGTTGGTTAAAGTGATCGATGACGTGCTCAAGTAGTGGCCAAGTAGTGGTAAATGGTCGAGTGACTACTTAAATTGTCGGTGAAAGTAGGTATAGTGACATGGTGATGATCAAGAGTTGGTCAAGTGGTACTCAAATAGTGGTCAAGTAGTGGTCAAGTAGTCGAATGACCACTTAAATTATAGGGTATGGTACGTGTAGTAAAACGGTGATGGTAAAATAAGTAAGGACATAGTCAAATAGTGGTCAAGTACTGGTGAAGTAGTGATCAAGTGGTCGAAGGATCACTTAAATTGTAGGGTATGGTATGTGTAGTGACATGATGATGGTTAAAGTGATCGATGAAATGATCAAGACGTTATGCCGACTGCTAAGTTCAGAAAGTAATGTCCTTACTATCGGCAATTTCCCTGACAGGAGCGCCTCGAGCACTGATTTTGTATTGATCAATAGCACCTAGTGGTACAGTCGACACACATGGACAATAGTTACAGCCGGTCAAAGTTTCAACCGTCAAATAAGAAAATATATTAGACAAAATATTAAAGGTATCGTCCAAACAGAGAAATATATCACCTAAACTTATAAAAAGTGGGAACATATGTTAACCAAATGGAAAATATCTTGGGCAAATAGGAAAATTTGTTAGCCAAATGGGGAAAATATTGTCCAAGTAACGAAATATCCCCCAACAAACTTAGGAAAAGTACGAAACTTTGTTAAGCAAGTATGAAAAGGTATCGACCAAGTAGAGAAATATATCACCCAAACTTATAAAAAGTAGGAACATATGTTAACCACAGAGAAAATACCTTGGCCAAATAGGAAAATTTGTTAGCCAAATGGGGAAAATATTATCCAAGTAACGAAATATCCCCAACAAACTTAGGAAAAGTACGAAACTTTGTTAAGCAAGTATGAAAAGATATCGACCAAACAGAGAAATATATCACCCAAACTTATAAAAAGTAGGAACATATGTTAACCAAATGGAAAATATCTTGGCCAAATAATAAAATTTGTTAGCCAAATAGAAAAATAATATTGACCACGTAACGATATATCTTGTCCACACTTATGAAAAGTAGGGAAATTTGTTAGTCAAATGGGGAAAATATTGACCACGTAACGAAATACCCCCCAAAAAACTTAGGAAAAGTACGAAACTTTGTTAAGCAAGTATGAAAAGGTATCGGCCAAACAGAGAAATATAGCACCCAAACTTATAACAAGTAGGAACATATGTTAACCAAATGGAAAATATCTTGGCCAAATAGGAAAATTTGTTAGCCAAATAGAAAAAATATTGACCACGTAACAATATATCTTGTCCACACTTATGAAAAGTAGGGAAATTTGTTAGTCAAATGGGGAAAATATTGACTACGTAACGAAATACCCCCCAACAAACTTAGGAAAAGTACGAAACTTTGTTAAGCAAGTATGAAAAGGTATCGGCCAAATACAGAAATTGCTCAACCAAACTTATAAAACGTAGGAAAATTGTTATTCAAACGGGAAAGCTATTGAACAACTAGGAAAATGTAATAGTCAAAGAATAATAATATTGAACAAGTAATGAAATATATCATTCAAACTTATGAAAAGTAGGAAGCCTTGATAACCAAATGTGAAAAATATCACTCAAAGAGAGAAATAGCTCGCCCCAACGTATAAAAAGTAGGAAAATTGTCGGCCAAAGAGGAAAAAGTTAGACCAAATACAGAAATATCTCGACCAAACTTATAAAAATCTAGGAAAAAATAGTACCCAACACAACTAAAAGGCTGACTAAAGTTATAAATCCAAACTTATAAAAATAACCAAATAGGAAAACATATTGACCAAGTACAGACATATATCAATCAAACTTATAAACTTGTCATCCAAAGTGATAAAAAAACAAAGAAAGGCTGTCAGCCAGTCTAAGAAATAGGTATGGAAAAGTAAGTCGACCAAGCTCAGAAAAAAAAAAAAAAAAAAGGAAATAAAATATAACTTCTGTAGTCTTGGTCGACTTACTTTTCCATACCTATTTCTTAGACTGGCTGACAGCCTTTCTTTGTTTTTTATCACTTTGGATGACAAGTTTATAAGTTTGATTGATATATGTCTGTACTTGGTCAATATGTTTTCCTATTTGGTTATTTTTATAAGTTTGGATTTATAACTTTAGTCAGCCTTTTAGTTGTGTTGGGTACTATTTTTTCCTAGATTTTTATAAGTTTGGTCGAGATATTTCTGTATTTGGTCTAACTTTTTCCTCTTTGGCCGACAATTTTCCTACTTTTTATACGTTGGGGCGAGCTATTTCTCTCTTTGGGTGATATTTTTCACATTTGGTTATCAAGGCTTCCTACTTTTCATAAGTTTGAATGATATATTTCATTACTTGTTCAATATTATTATTCTTTGACTATTACATTTTCCTAGTTGTTCAATAGCTTTCCCGTTTGAATAACAATTTTCCTACGTTTTATAAGTTTGGTTGAGCAATTTCTGTATTTGGCCGATACCTTTTCATACTTGCTTAACAAAGTTTCGTACTTTTCCTAAGTTTGTTGGGGGGTATTTCGTTACGTAGTCAATATTTTCCCCATTTGACTAACAAATTTCCCTACTTTTCATAAGTGTGGACAAGATATATTGTTACGTGGTCAATATTTTTTCTATTTGGCTAACAAATTTTCCTATTTGGCCAAGATATTTTCCATTTGGTTAACATATGTTCCTACTTGTTATAAGTTTGGGTGCTATATTTCTCTGTTTGGCCGATACCTTTTCATACTTGCTTAACAAAGTTTCGTACTTTTCCTAAGTTTTTTTGGGGGGTATTTCGTTACGTGGTCAATATTTTCCCCATTTGACTAACAAATTTCCCTACTTTTCATAAGTGTGGACAAGATATATCGTTACGTGGTCAATATTATTTTTCTATTTGGCTAACAAATTTTATTATTTGGCCAAGATATTTTCCATTTGGTTAACATATGTTCCTACTTTTTATAAGTTTGGGTGATATATTTCTCTGTTTGGTCGATATCTTTTCATACTTGCTTAACAAAGTTTCGTACTTTTCCTAAGTTTGTTGGGGATATTTCGTTACTTGGATAATATTTTTCCCATTTGGCTAACAAATTTTCCTATTTGGCCAAGGTATTTTCTCTGTGGTTAACATATGTTCCTACTTTTTATAAGTTTGGGTGATATATTTCTCTACTTGGTCGATACCTTTTCATACTTGCTTAACAAAGTTTCGTACTTTTCCTAAGTTTGTTGGGGGATATTTCGTTACTTGGACAATATTTTCCCCATTTGGCTAACAAATTTTCCTATTTGCCCAAGATATTTTCCATTTGGTTAACATATGTTCCCACTTTTTATAAGTTTAGGTGATATATTTCTCTGTTTGGACGATACCTTTAAGTATTTTGTCTAATATATTTTCTTATTTGACGGTTGAAACTTTGACCGGCTGTAACTATTGTCCATGTGTGTCGACTGTACCACTAGGTGCTATTGATCAATACAAAATCAGTGCTCGAGGCGCTCCTGTCAGGGAAATTGCCGATAGTAAGGACATTACTTTCTGAACTTAGCAGTCGGCATAACGTCTTGATCATTTCATCGATCACTTTAACCATCATCATGTCACTACACATACCATACCCTACAATTTAAGTGATCCTTCGACCACTTGATCACTACTTCACCAGTACTTGACCACTATTTGACTATGTCCTTACTTATTTTACCATCACCGTTTTACTACACGTACCATACCCTATAATTTAAGTGGTCATTCGACTACTTGACCACTACTTGACCACTATTTGAGTACCACTTGACCAACTCTTGATCATCACCATGTCACTATACCTACTTTCACCGACAATTTAAGTAGTCACTCGACCATTTACCACTACTTGGCCACTACTTGAGCACGTCATCGATCACTTTAACCAACACAGGTTCACTACACGTACTTTCCCTTACAATTTAAGTGGTCACTCGACCATTTGACCACTACTTCACCAGTACTTGACCACTATTGACTATGTCCTTACTTATTTTACCATCACCGTTTCACTACACGTACCATACCCTATAATTTAAGTGATCATTCGACTACTTGACCACTACTTGACCACTATTTGAGTACCACTTGACCAACTCTTGATCATCACCATGTCACTATACCTACTTTCACCGACAATTTAAGTAGTCACTCGACCATTTACCACTACTTGGCCACTACTTGAGCACGTCATCGATCACTTTAACTAACACAGGTTCACTACACGTACTTTCCCTTACAATTTAAGTGATCCTTCGACCACTTGATCACTACTTCACCAGTACTTGACCACTATTTTGACTATGTCCTTACTTATTTTACCATCACCGTTTCACTACACGTACCATACCCTATAATTTAAGTGATCATTCGACTACTTGACCACTACTTGACCACTATTTGAGTACCACTTGACCAACTCTTGATCATCACCATGTCACTATACCTACTTTCACCGACAATTTAAGTAGTCACTCGACCATTTACCACTACTTGGCCACTACTTGAGCACGTCATCGATCACTTTAACTAACACAGGTTCACTACACGTACTTTCCCTTACAATTTAAGTGATCCTTCGACCACTTGATCACTACTTCACCAGTACTTGACCACTATTTTGACTATGTCCTTACTTATTTTACCATCACCGTTTCACTACACGTACCATACCCTATAATTTAAGTGATCATTCGACTACTTGACCACTATTTGACCACCACTTGACCAACTCTTGATCATCACCATGTCACTATACCTACTTTCACCGACAATTTAAGTAGTCACTCGACCATTTACCACTACTTGGCCACTACTTGAGCACGTCATCGATCACTTTAACTAACACAGGTTCACTACACGTACTTTCCCTTACAATTTAAGTGATCCTTCGACCACTTGATCACTACTTCACCAGTACTTGACCACTATTTGACTATGTCCTTACTTATTTTACCATCACCGTTTCACTACACGTACCATACCCTATAATTTAAGTGGTCATTCGACTACTTGACCACTACTTGACCACTATTTGAGCACCACTTGACCAACTCTTGATCATCACCATGTCACTATACCTACTTTCACCGACAATTTAAGTAGTCACTCGACCATTTACCACTACTTGGCCACTACTTGAGCACGTCATCGATCACTTTAACTAACACAGGTTCACTACACGTACTTTCCCTTACAATTTAAGTTGTCACTCGACCATTTGATCACTACTTCACCAGTACTTGACCACTATTTGACTATGTCCTTACTTATTTTACCATCACCGTTTCACTACACGTACCATACCCTATAATTTAAGTGGTCATTCGACTACTTGACCACTACTTGACCACTTACCACTTGACCAACTCTTGATCATCACCATGTCACTATACCTACTTTCACCGACAATTTAAGTAGTCACTCGACCATTTACCACTACTTGGCCACTACTTGAGCACGTCATCGATCACTTTAACTAACACAGGTTCACTACACGTACTTTCCCTTACAATTTAAGTGATCCTTCGACCACTTGATCACTACTTCACCAGTACTTGACCACTATTTGACTATGTCCTTACTTATTTTACCATCACCGTTTCACTACACGTACCATACCCTATAATTTAAGTGGTCATTCGACTACTTGACCACTACTTGACCACTATTTGAGCACCACTTGACCAACTCTTGATCATCACCATGTCACTATACCTACTTTCACCGACAATTTAAGTAGTCACTCGACCATTTACCACTACTTGGCCACTACTTGAGCACGTCATCGATCACTTTAACTAACACAGGTTCACTACACGTACTTTCCCTTACAATTTAAGTTGTCACTCGACCATTTGATCACTACTTCACCAGTACTTGACCACTATTTGACTATGTCCTTACTTATTTTACCATCACCGTTTCACTACACGTACCATACCCTATAATTTAAGTGGTCATTCGACTACTTGACCACTACTTGACCACTATTTGAGCACCACTTGACCAACTCTTGATCATCACCATGTCACTATACCTACTTTCACCGACAATTTAAGTAGTCACTCGACCATTTACCACTACTTGGCCACTACTTGAGCACGTCATCGATCACTTTAACTAACACAGGTTCACTACACGTACATTCCCTTACAATTTAAGTGGTCACTCGACCATTTGATCACTACTTCACCAGTACTTGACCACTATTTGACTATGTCCTTACTTATTTTACCATCACCGTTTCACTACACGTACCATACCCTATAATTTAAGTGGTCATTCGACTAATTGACCACTACTTGACCACTATTTGAGCACCACTTGACCACCACTTGACCATTGCTTGACCACTAATTTACCACCCTTTAATCATCACCATATCATTATAACCACTTTTCCCTAAAATTTTCCTTACTTGACCACCACTTGACCACTGCTTGACCACTAATTTACCACTAATTTACCCTCCTTTAACCATCACCATGTCGCTACGACCAATTTTCCCTAAAATTTTCCTTACTTGACTACCACTTGACTACCACTTGACCACTACTTGACCACTGCTTGACCACTATTTGATCACTAATTTACCACCCTTTAAGCATCACCCTATCATTACAATCACTTTTCCCTAAAATTTTCCTTACTTGACCACCCCTTGACCACTGTTTGACCACTAATACCTGGTACCCACCCCTTACCGCCGAATGATACTACACTATATCCATTACAATCAGCGATCTTTAGCTTTCAAGGTTTCATTTGTAACACGTGTTATGTTAGTGAATAAGTCACTACGACCCTCTACATAGCACTACTAGCCGCTACCCACCCCTTAATAAATTTAAGTAAGCTATACCCGCTAAAATCATTAAAATCGGCCATCTTTACTTTTTAAGTTTTTCATTTGTAACCCTATGATGATAGTGTATAGGCCACTACGACACTCTACAAAGCACTAATAGCCGCTACCCACCCCTCACCAACGAATTTCACTAAGCTATACCCGCTAAAATCAATAATATCGACCATCTGTACATTTTAAGGTTTTCATTTGTAACCCTGTGATGATAGTGTTTAAACCCAAATCACCTAGCGTCACCCCACGCGCCCACCCCCTCGCCACCACCCCGCACCCCGTCGTTATTTATTTTTATTTTTATTTATTTTATTTTTATTTTTTAATAATTAATTAAAATTTGTATACACCCACTCAATAGTTATCTGCCCTTAGAAACATAAAATATTAGAATTATCGCCCTTAGATATGACCTAGATATCACCCCTTACCCCTTACCCAACTATATGACCGAGGAGGAGTGAAAATCAACCGAGGTCAAGGTCAAATGGTGGAGGCTCCACCAAAATCTACCCGAATCCTACGTGTATAACTACTCATATGCCGACGATGTGTTAGTGTATCGTCAGGGTAAGATAGAGATCGAGTTGCCGTGGATCTACAAACAGAACTAAATCCAATAAGCACTTGGTGTATGGAATCTGGGGCAATGGTCAACCCAATGAAGGCAAGTAGTGGCATGGTTCTCTTTGAATAACCGTATTGTCAACACTCCAACACCAACTGTAAATCTTGGTTCAGAGACGGTGGGAAGAACGCAGGCAATGAACTACCTGTGGATACGTTTTGATCGAAGCCTTGCTTATCATGAGAACATAGACCGGGTAATAACAAAGGCCAGGCGAGGTTTGGCTGCGATGCGGGTGATGGCGGCGACAAACTGTGAGCAGCACCATCTATGTCTCCTTTACGATACGAAGGTCTGGTCCTTCCTGTTTTGGAATATGCGATGGCGATCCTGACTATCAGCCGTAAGCAGATGAAAAGGGTGGAAAGGATACAGAACAAAGCTATGCGTATTATTCTTGGATGCATAAGCGATACAGCATGCAGGGCGATGCACTACCTTCTTGATTTTCCAATCACTGGGGACAGAATACAAATTTGCAGAGCACATGCCTCCTCGGAGTCAACGCAAACACACAACATCCACCACACAGTGAAATTAAGAAGGTAAAGGGCAGCAGGTTAAAAAGAGGAACGTCGTGGATGGGTCAAGCCGAAGACATTTTTCAACAGGTATGTTCATTTAAGGACTTGGAACCTGGCGAGGAGTGGGCACGAAAGCCAACAGATTTCTGCACGTCCTTTTCAGTTTGCATCCAACTAAACAGAAAATGCAGACAAGAAAATCCGACTGCTGTGGAAGCGGAAGTACAGGCTTTGATCTTCGAGAATTCTTTAGAGGGCGATGCTGTCATTTACACAGATGGGTCGGTAGTCAGACAAGTGAGAAGTTCATGGGCTTTTACGGTTCAGGCCGGATGGAAAATTGTGAAGGAAGATTCTGGTGCTTTTGCTTTGACCACAAGTAGCCTGACTATGGAAGTAATGGAAGTAAGTAAAGCAATAACATGGCTCGAGACACAGACATTCACTAGGGCATGTGTCCTTAGTGACTCAATGAGCATGCTCAAGAAGACAGAGATGGAGTGGATCCGAAGAGAGTGGCTGCTGTCTCCCTCGGCCTCTCTTTTTCTCTCATTCTCATTCTTGCTCTCATTCATACGTTTTTTCTTCTATCATCCCCTCTCTCTCACTATCTCTCTCTTTCCCTCTCTCTCTCATTCTTTCTTTCAATGCTCCACTCTCGTTCGCATTCTAGGCCTCTCATTTTCTCTTATGCTCACTCTTTCTTTTTCTCTTATTCTTTCAATCTTTCATTCACGCAATCTGTTTTCTCTATTATTCTCTCTTTCAATTGCTTCCCCCTCTCCTTCTCTCTCTGGGCTTCATATTCGCTCTTTCACTCTTTGACAATGTTTTTTTCTAACATGCACGAAAGGTGAGTGGTTGGAAGGGCCGAATAAAAGACGGGTCTGCGTGTCCAATGTGTACCTTTTTGAAAAAGTTCCTTTGTTCTCTCTCAATTGCTCCCCATCATGTTCAAAATCTCTGTCATTCTCTCTCTCATTCTCACCCTCTTTCTCTGGATCACAGGTCACGAGACACGTCTTACACCGATGTATACCCAGGGGGCGCATAACCTTATATGTGAAGAGTCATCTCCCCTTGGATATGCATAACCTCCTATGCGAAGAGTCATCTCTACCTGGGGAGTACATAACCTCCTATGTGAAGAGTCACATCTCCTTGGGTGTACATAACCTTCTATGTAAAGAGTCACCTCCCCCTGGTAGGCACATAACCTGTATGAAGAGTCACCTATCCCTGGGGGTACATAACCTCCCATGTGAAGAGTCACATATCCCTGGGGAGTACATAACTTCCTATGTGAAGAGTCACATCTCCCTGGGAGTACATAACCTCCTATGTGAAGAGTCACATATCCCTGGGGGTACATAACCACCTATGTGGAGAGTCATCTCTCCCTGGGTGTACATGACCTCCTATGCGAAGAGTCATCTCTCCCTGGGGGTACATAACCTCCTATGTGAAGAATCACATCTCCCTGGGGAGTAAAAAAACTTCCTATATGAAGAGTCACATCTTAAAGATAGAATAGATGCGGCATGCATTCAAGAGACACACCTCAATGCCAATCGCAGATTCGAAGTCAGAGCCACACGTTTCGACAGAGGACACAAAGGAGAAGTTCTAACACTTACATGAAACACAATAGCTTGCAGTGAAGTATCTGTGACTTCTGACAATGAAACGGAAATTATAGGTGTTGATATAATGATAAAGGACGTGAAAATATCATGGTTAGTGAAGATAAGTGAGAAGAAAACAACACGCACAGTGTTCTCCCTCTCAAATAAAACTCAGCAACCTAAACTAGTATTGAATGGAAAAATATTGCGCCATGAAGAAAATCCAAACTATCTAGGAGTCACCTTTGATCGTCACCTGACATGGAAGACACAGGTTGAGAAAAATCGAACAAGAGCAAGGCAAAGAATGGCAATCATGAAAAAGCTTGCTGGTACAACGTGGGGAGCAGATGAGAAAGTTCTCAAGAAGTTATATACTGGATGGGTGAGGCCAGTACTGGAATATGGCATTGCAGCTTGGGCAACAGCAGCTAAGTCAAACTTTAACAAAATAAGTAGAGTCCAAAATCAAGGAATGCAGATCATAACTGGAAGCCTGAAGACAGCGCCTATTAATGAACTAGAAAAGATTACTTGTTTACAAGCAATGCAGGATAGAAGAGATAGCAGAGCCCAGCAACAAGCAGAAAAATTTAGAAGATTGACAGACCACCCTATGTATAACAGGTTTAATGGTTTTGAAGAAACTGCAGAACGAAAGATTAGGCAGATCCTATAGTTAGCATATCAACAGTCAAACCCATTTACAATGCAGACAAGTTCCCAGCTTGGAGACAGCAGCAACTGCCTGAGATGATAGAAAACATTCCTGGTATTGAGAAAAAGAACATTCAGAATGAAACAGAAAGAAGCAAATCGCTCTAAACTACATAAAAGAACATTACCCAAGTAGCAATTGGACCCATACATATACAGAAGGATCAGCCAAAAATTCAACAAAAAATGGAGGAGGAGGCATTCTCCTAAATTTAAAAAATGGAGTGAAGAAAACGTCAGTGGCAACTGTGGCAACTGGAAAATTTGCAAGTAACTTCAAAGCAGAGGTAGAAGCTTTGAAAACTGCAGCAGAAATGCTCTTGATGGAGGAAAATAAAGAGAAGCAAATAGCTATCTTCATAGATGCAAAGTCAGCTGTCTCAACACTGAAGAGCAAAAACAGCACAGAACTAGCAGACCTAAGAGCGACACTCTATGGACTATGTCAGAAATCCCAAAAAGTTGTAATACAGTGGATCCCATCACATTGCAGTATACCTGGAAATGAAGAGGCTAACAGACTGGCAAAAGAGGGCGGACAACTACCTCAGCCTGACATAGACATTACCTATATTGAGGCAAAGAGGTTTATAAAAATCAATTAAAGAATCAAATGGGAATCAGAGCATCCAGGCCACCAGAAAGATTGTGCATATTACAAACTTGACTGAAGAGAACAAGTAGCAATCTTCAGACTCCAACCAGGACATAACAGGCTGAAATACCACTTGTTCAATAAACTAAAGATAGGAGATACCGATGAATGTAATTGTGGAACTGGTAAAATGACAGCTAAACATTTGCTGCAGGAGTGTCCAATATATGCAGAACAGAGAAAGATATTTTGGCTCACACCTGCTTCATTTGAGGACAAGCTCTATGGAGGTATCAACAAGCTCAAGTTGACCGCAGCTTACTTTAACTACATTCAGGTTGACACCTAAAGGTGCATGAAGAAGTACTTAGACTGCCACACTTCATAAAACAGGTATGTCGGTAACAAAAGCGTCTCAGAGGCATGAAATGGAATATTGTTTGGCTAGCAAATCCATTACGTGGAAAGTCTGAATCAAAAGCTCATTGTGTGGGCATCAAAGACGGAAAAAGTGTCCCAGTGGCACGAAATGGAATATTGCTTGGATAGCAAATTCATTACGTGGAAAGTCCGAATCGAAAGCTCATTATGTGGGTGTCATCAAAGGTGGAAAACCTGTCCTAGTGGCACAAAATGGAATATTGCTTGGATAGCAAATCCATTACGTGGAAAGTCCGAATCGAAAGCTCACTGTGTGGATGTTATCTGCAGACTGCATTCTTCTGGTTTTCGGAGGAACAGCCTGTGGTGAACGGAGGGCCTAATATACGGAAGTGAGGCTAAGCAGCCATGTGCAGGATGTGACGATTCCTTGGGAGAGCCCAGTACCAGAGCACTATGTGTCGGCTCTGCAATTACGGGAGCCTCCTTGGGTGGCGGGGTATGCCCATGGTCTGCCCCTGCCTTCCCTTGAGGGCTGACCGTTATGTCTTCGGCTGTTCTAAATGGGCCAGCTGGGATGGGGGAATAACACCACAACAGTGAGAGTCAAATGTCTTACGAAAGCCCCGGAAAGGTTAACCCGGTCAACAAATGCCTGCAGAAGTCGGATGTGTCTGCCTAACGGTGCAAGAACGCAGCTCTGCTGTAGACAGGCACAACGCAATCATGACAGAAAAAAAAAAACTCCGGATGAACGAAGAAGACGAACTACAAAAATTTTATTTTTAAGAGCATGCATCTTTCTCATTGCAACATACGCCTGTGAGACCTGGAATCTTACTAAACAAGTTGAACAGCGCATAAATGCTTTTGAATATGTTATAGACGGGTTCTAAGAATATCGTGGATACAGAAAAGAACAAATGCATCCATACGACAAGATCTGGATATTGAAGAAGGTTGGCTATTAAAGTTGATAACACAAAGAAAATCAAAATATTTTGGTCACTTGAAACGTTGTTATGGGAGCGAGGTTCTGCAAAGGACATGCTACTGACTGGCAGAATCCCCTCTGCTGTGTGTCCACCGTGACGAGGTAGAGGGGCTTGTGCGTCCCAATGACCCCAAGAGCTATGCCAACGGTAGCACAGCTACTGGTAGGGCCACCCATGTCGGACAGGTCAAAGGAGAGGGACCAGACGAAGAGACACACAAACCTGCTGCCTTGTAGGTAGACTGGGGACAGTCAAAGGCTAGGGAAAGCATCCCAAATACATGCTTGTCGAAATCGGATGTACTGAGCCACAGGCTTGACAAAGCAGTGCAACGTAAAACCTGCTGCCCTGTAAGGTAGACTGGGGACAGTCAAAGGCTAGGGAAAGCATCCCGAATAAATGCTTGTCGAAATCGGATGTACTGAGCCACAGGCTAGACAAAGCAGTGCAACGTAACTTAATTCATGATGTCACAAATCAAAATTAATCGATATGGTGCTAATCCCGTGAAGTCCCATCAGGCGGTGATAGTGCCGGGCCCCCTGCCTCGAGGGGGTCCACCCATGACTACTGGTGGTCACCTTCCCCTGTGCTGTGGAGTCAAGGCACAGAGGAGTAGGTTAAGAGCTATTGACCAAATACCCCGGACACTCAACATACTACAGTGGAATGCCGAAGGAGTTTACAAGAAGAAAGACTCCCTAACACAGCGTCTTCATAAAGATAGAATAGATGTGGCATGCATTCAAGAGACACACCTCAACGCCAATCACAAATTCTCAGTCAGAGGATATCAGGCCACACGGTTCGACCGCGAAGGACACAAAGGAGGAGTTCTAATACTTACACGAAATACAATACCTTGCAGCGAAGTATCTGTGATCTCTGACAACCAAACGGAAATTATAGGTGTTGATATAATGATAAAGGACGTGAAAATAAGAATCTACAATCTGTATAGCCCAGCAGATAAGGACCTTACACTCTCAAACATGAAAATAACAGACACAAACTGCATTATTGTCAGAGACTTTAATAGCCGTTCAGAAAGATGGGGATACCCAGATACTGACAAAAGAGGTGATGAATTGGAGGACTGGGAAATAGACTCAAATCTCCATCTACTCAACAAAGCAGATGACACACCGAGCTTCTACTCCAGAAGATGGCTTACCACTTCTACTCCAGACTTAGCTTTCTGCACAGGAGACATCCTCCACAAAATCGATCGCCATGTGCTGGACCAATTAGCAGGTAGTGACCACAGACCAATCAAGCTTGAAATGAATATGGAGTATGTTCCACAGGAGCAAAAGCCCTTGCCCCACTGGAATTACAAACGAGCAGATTGGGACAGATTTGCCA
>JACEFZ010021980.1:0-121809 GCA_014155875.1 Cepaea nemoralis | reverse complement strand
CCCCCTTTTTTCCCCCTTTCTCTCTCTCTCTCTCTATCTGTCTGTGTCTGTCTGTCTGTCTGTCTGTCTGTCTGTTTATGAGTCTCTATGAGAGAGAGATTAGTTAGTAAGACACAGATTATCCTCACTGAACATCAGACATTCTCAGACAATAAGTCCATAAGTGCTCAAATCCCATAAAGCCACAGTTCTTTGTTGGTTGACTAATCTTCTTTGCACCCTGCTCCCCGCATAGTGCTCTTGTTTGGCTTCATCCTTTTTCATTTTATGTTCTTGCAGTCTGGTCAAGGTTGCAGAGCCACAGTCGTTTCTAGGTTCGTTTAATCGCCCTGCCTCACTGACGGCATTTAGTATATCAACCTCGTCCATTGCTCATCTGCTTTCCACAGTAGCCTGGCTCACAAGTCTTATCATCTTGGTCATTTCCTCTTACACCTGCATGGCCTGGCACAAAAATATACCTGTTTTTTTTTTTAATATCAGGCTTGACCTCCTCAGAGACTCCACCTACATTCTTCAAACCCAGTGCATGTGGTTGTCATGTCCCTTGTGATGTGGCAGTCATGTCCTGTGTATTGTGAATCACAGGCATGACATGTGTGATGTGAGTGACTGTCATGTCCCATGTGATGCGACAGTCATGTCCTGTGTATTGTGAATAACTGGCATTGTCAGAGCCTAACATGGTATAGCTATGCAGCAACATCGTTACGACACCCGGCGGACAAGAATTGTCGGCTGTCAAGATTGTTACCTGACACGCGACCAGCGGTCAGGCTGACGACAGACGCACGCAGGCCACGTGACACCACGCGAGGCAGTGGGCAGTTTGCGTGCTAGCCTCAGACCGAGCTGGGACTTCAGACTGGAAGGACGTATGTGATGAAAGCAAGGCGTTTGTATGGATCTCTGTGGTTGAAAGCCGAACGACTGATATCTTGAGCGTCAGACCTGAGAGCTGTATTGTGGTTGTGAGCGTCGTGAGTTATATATTGTAGATTGTTGTAATTATCGTTCTGTATGTAATGTGGCAATAAATCCATAGAACGTTATGTCGTTGTCTTACGTCGAATCACGTTATACTTGTACGGTCTCACACGTGTTAGCTAATGAGCCAAATATAAGATCCTGACACGTGTGGACGTGGGTTGCTCGTCCTTGTTTAAGAACCTAATATATGTAGACGTGTGTTGCTCGTCTTTGTCATCTAAAACTATAATTCTTGAACTTGTAAAATTTGTCAAGGTTATAGTAATGTAAATGTGATCGGAAAAGTCTCAGTGTGATCCATTACTACATTGTTTAAATATGTTTAAAACTATTAGTAAATGTGCAGTACATATTGTTTGATCCTGTAAACGTGTAAAACATTTGTGATTTGTGAAACTTGTCACCGTTTGACCTTGTCGACATTGTGATTTTGTCGCCATTTTGACCTTGTCGCCATCTTGTAAACTTGATGTCTATGTCCTTACTGAATGTCATCTTGATGTAAGTGATGTGTCATCAATGTTATTGAGTGTTCAAATACAGATAGATTGTCTTTGTGTATTGAGTTTGTGGAACGCAAAGAGTTTTGGAAAGAGTGTAACTTCTGTTGAGAAAAACACTGTTGACGACACATTTACGACATACAATTATACTCGACGCCATCCAAACCTAATCAACACTTAGTGACTTGCAGGCACACACCAACAAATAGACGCTAACTTATTTCTCTCCAAAAACAAAGCAGGTTTTTTGCGTACCATCCATAACTTTGCCGTAGAGGTCATTAGTGGTTCCAAAGTAACGACCCTACAGTTTTCCTAGCCCGATTGTCCAACCATTCTTCACCGTATCCAAGGGCACTTGAGTATATTTTTCTTTACTTTAACTTTACGTATGCATTAGTGGGCACGCATCGTATAGTAAAATCAATTGTAAATTATTTTCTACTAACCATTTACAACATATTTTGTGTAGTTGATTTTCATTGACGTATTTTTTTCCAGCATGTCGTCATTATTTGATTTCATCGATATGGGTATTAAATTACGTCTAACAGGTGATGAATTAACACAATGGAGCGAGAACAAATACGCTGAATACCTGCTGGTACAGGAAAAAAATAATGAACGCGAAGAAAGAGCAGCAGAAAGAGCTCTAAAACAAGCAGAAATGGCTGCCAAGCAAGCAGAGGCAGAAACAGCCTTGAAACAGGCAGAGATTGAAAAAGCTGCCAATCAAATAGAGGCAGAAACAGCTCTAAAGCAAGCTGAGATAGACAGTGAACTTAAGAAAGCAGAAATAGCAGCTCAGAGTAAGAGAGAAGAACTAGAATTACAGTTGAAAATGAAACAACTTGACACTGAGACTGCGATGAATAAAGAGTCAAAGAAATCTGAAAGACTGGAAAAAGAAAACCAGTATAAGAAGTACCAAGGTATCGTACGTAACTATACCTCGGGTGACTGCATAGCAGCCTTTACCCAAAATTTTGAGACTTTAATGGAACATTACCAAGTTCCACTTTCTGAATGGAATATTCTATATATGAGGAGTCTATCTGGGGAACCTCTTAAAGTAATTGAAACCATCCCCAAAGACCTCAGAAAAGAGTACCATTACATTAAATCTAAGATAATGGCACATTTCATGTTAGACGAGGCAGGTTACAGAGAACAATTCAGTACATTGAGTCCAAAATCAACTCAAACGTTCTCTGACTACCTCTGTTTAGTCCGAGATGTTTTCAGCAAATGGACTTCAGCAGCCAAAATTAACAAAAATTATGATAGATTAGAAGATCTCATCATTCGAGATAAAGTCATTTCTTCAATCCCATCATCTTTTTCTAAGTTCTTACAGGAGAATGAATGCACAAGTGTGGAAGAAATGGAAAGACGTGGGTCGGCCTATTACACGGCCAATAAACAGTGCTTTATCACTGAAGCTACTGACAGTAACTGGGTAGCAACAGCCAACTATGAGAAAAACTATAGTAGGCAAAAACCAAACAGGCCTACCTCTGAGAAATTTAGACATTGCATTCACTGCAAATTTTCTCACCATTTGAACGAGATGTTCGATAAAAACCCAGGGTACCAAACATACTTGCAAAATATGGTAAACAGACAAGACAGGGAACGTAAATCGTTCAAAAGTTTACGTAAATGTTTTCAATGCAAGGCTTACGGGCACCATCGCATGGATTGTAGAGGCAGGCATATGACCAACAAAGCCAATGCCGCCTTGTTCGATAGTTCAGCGTCAGAAGACGAAAATCCAGAAAAACATCCTGTAAATGCAGCACAGGCTTGTGATGTATTTAGTGCTAACAAATGCACTGTCTGTAATACCTTCTTTGAAAATGGTATCTTAACATGCGGGCACGCCATCCCTATTGCCAATGAGGAAGCTAACTTGGTAATAGACTCAAAAGGTAACAGGACAATAACATTGACACCTGGACAGGACGTTCTACTACTACTACCTAGTGACAGACATCTACTGACTGATTCTTGGCAGGGACCTTTTAAAGTGACAAGACAAATCTCACCTGTGGACTACGAAATCCTAATAAAAGACAAACACAAAATATTTCACATAAATATGCTAAGACCATACCACAACAGAGACAACGAACAAGACGATACGACAGCTTGCACCGTGATAATAGATCACGAAGATGACGATTCTAGCGACGAGATTCCAACACCTACATTAGACACGACAAACTGCTTGAATGAAATCAAGATCAATCCAAACTTAAGTCAAGCAGAGACAAACAGTTGCAAACAGTTGATACAACAGTACAACACCATTTTTTCAGACAACCCAGGACAAACAGAATTAGTACAGCATCACATCACACTCACATCAAACACACCCATAAGATGCAGACCATACACCATACCATTACATTACAAGGAACAACTACATCAGGAAATCATCAACTTAGAAAAAAACAATATCATCAGACGATCCCTATCAGACTTCTCTTCACCCATGGTCATTGTACGCAAAAAGGACAACACCATACGACTTTGCATCGACTACAGAAAACTGAACAAAATAACTGTTTTAGATCTTGAACCAATGGCAAACACTGACGATCTTCTGACAGAACTGACTGACGCTAAGTTCTTTACGACGCTTGACATGTCTAAAGGTTACTGGCAGATTGCTGTACATGAAGACAGCAGACATCTAACAGCTTTCGCCACGCCTTGGGGACTGTACGAATGGTGCAAACTTCCATTTGGGCTAGTCAATGCCCCAGCCACATTCGTACGCATGACACGACTCCTCCTTTCTGACATTCCTAATATCATTTGCTATATCGACGACATCTGTGTCCATACAGAGACAATGACGGAACATATAAAGACACTAAAACAGACACTAGAACGTATCAGACAGCACGGACTGACAGTGAAGCCTTCAAAGGTGAGCATGGCTTACCAAGAGATATCATTTTTGGGGTACAGAATATCCAATGGCTTTGTCATGACAGACAACAAAATTGTCTCCAAAATTCTAAAACTGTCACTTCCAACAAATAAGAAACAAGTCCGCAGCTTGCTGGGACTTATCAACTATTACAGGAATTTTATTCCTGATTTTTCAGAACTGACCGAGGTTTTTTCTAACTTACTAACTAAGGATAAGCCTGAAAAAGTTGTACACGGTGAATGCCTACGAAATGCATTTCATAAAGTTTTGGCATACTTTTCTGATAAGAATTCGAATAATCTCATCCTTAAATTGCCCAACATCCATTTACCTTTCAGATTGAGAACAGATGCTAGCTCCGTTGCGATTGGGGCAGTCCTGTTGCAGGAATAAAACAACATCCTGCATCCTATTTGTTTCATATCAAGAAAACTAAGGCCTCGAGAGCGTGCATGGTCCATTCCGCAATTAGAGGCACTGGCCTTAGTAGAAAGTGTGACGAAGCTATCCAGATACCTTCTAGGACGTCACTTTATTATCGAAACTGACAACAGTCCATTACGGTATATAAATGCCGGAGTACCATCCAATAATATGATTGCTCGCTGGTCCTTGAAGCTTCAAAATTACAGTTTCGAAGTGCGTCACATTCCCGGCAGAATCAATACAATTGCCGATCTTTTGTCCCGTTGTCCGACCGACCCAGTAAGCAATGTCTGAGTGCACTGTGTACTATTACACTCAGACCAACACAGCCACCAATGAGTGAAATTTTGTTGCTATTCACCTACTGTGTAAGGTCTATAATTGAAATTGTGATACGGTTAAAAACCGACATGTATAATATACTTATTTTAATTAAACCATGTAATGAGTGTAGTATAATTGTGTAGTGTGTGTTAGAAAGAGAACATTATTAATTGTAAATATACACCAAGAACAGTGTCACAGACGCTTAACCACTTACCAGAAGCGAACTTTACCATTTAACAGTGACAGCTGTGCGTGAATTTCTTCACCGTGATATTTTAACGACATGTGCAAATGTGGACTGAACAGTGACTTCTACACCACCTCTGCATCGAATTTAATCCAAAATGTTCGACATTTGAACATCAGAAATAAGAACAGTCGATCATTATCCAGAAGTTGTGAACACATCGGAAATAAGAACATTCCATCATAATCCGAAAGTTGTGATACTATAACATCAGACTCGAACTTTGAGAACATTTTACTATCCGTTACGAAATAAAACCGGAGCATTTGTGTTCAAACAGTGTAACAGCAACTAAATTTTGCGTTTCGTGTGTATTTCCGGTGTAATTTAAAAAGTATAACAAAATTAGCAGACGATATACAAATATTCAAAAACTTATGACGATTGTAAAATCCTTTTGAATCTATAAAATATAATACACCAATTGGGTACTTATTTATTTTGATAAGTGTAATCTTAGAATCATATCTTGATTAATGTATTCATATTACCGACTTTTTCTCGTTAATATGAAGAAACGTCAAGCAATGACGCTAAGAAATTAAATAATTATTGTAATTTATTGAATTTCTTGAATGTCAAAATTACTTCCCTTGCATTTATGAATTACACCAAGGGCCATAATTTGAAACATATTCATTAATGTGTATTGTATAAATAGACATTTTGTTGCTCAAACGGCTAACACAGCGGGTAGGCGTCCACCAAGCATGACATAGAGCTGCCAACATTGCAAACCAACATAAAAGCTCCTGGCCAAATGAGGTCAGAGTTTGATGGTTTAATACAACTCAAACAAAGTCGTATTTCAGTCTGGCTAGATGGCTGTTGCAAAACAACCATATTATTACGTTTTTTTCAAATTGCTGCGAGGTAGATGCGAGAAGCTGGTACTACTGATCTGACTGGGTATTATTGCAATGAAGGTAACCAGGCATCAGGGGGATGAAACCTGATTTGTGTTAAAAGTTGTACTTCATTTGTCATTTCAATGCAACTTACATTTTTTGTATATATTTCTATGCCATATATGTATTTTCATGCATAACAAAGGTAAAGGGTAGTCTCTGACATGAAGTTAACACTACCCCAGTATATACATACATCATGAATGAAAGATGGCATCTTTCATTGAGGTACCCGGGGAGAATGTCAGAGCCTAACATGGTATAGCTATGCAGCAACATCGTTACGACACCCGGCGGACAAGAATTGTCGGCTGTCAAGATTGTTACCTGACACGCGACCAGCGGTCAGGCTGACGACAGACGCACGCAGGCCACGTGACACCACGCGAGGCAGTGGGCAGTTTGCGTGCTAGCCTCAGACCGAGCTGGGACTTCAGACTGGAAGGACGTATGTGATGAAAGCAAGGCGTTTGTATGGATCTCTGTGGTTGAAAGCCGAACGACTGATATCTTGAGCGTCAGACCTGAGAGCTGTATTGTGGTTGTGAGCGTCGTGAGTTATATATTGTAGATTGTTGTAATTATCGTTCTGTATTTAATGTGGCAATAAATCCATAGAACGTTATGTCGTTGTGTCTTACGTCGAATCACGTTATACTTGTACGGTCTCACACGTGTTAGCTAATGAGCCAAATATAAGATCCTGACAGGCATGACATGTGTGGTGTGAGTGACTGTCATGCCCCATGTGGTGTGAGTGACTGTCATGCCCCATGTGATGTGACAGTCATGTCCTGTGTATTGTGAATCATTGGCATGTCATGTGTGGTGTGAGTGACTGTCATGTCCCATGTGATTTGACAGTCATGTCCTGTGTATTGTGAATCACAGGCATGACATGTGTGATGTGAGTGACTATCATGTCCCATGTGATGCGACAGTCATGTCCTGTGTATTGTGAATCACTGGCATGACATGTGTGGTGTGAGTGACTGTCATGCCTCATGTGGTGTGAGTGACTGTCATGTCCCATGTGATGTGACAGTCATGTCCTGTGTATTGTGAATCATTGGCATGACATGTGTGGTGTCAGTGACTGTCATGTCCCATGTGATGTGACAGTCATGTCCTGTGTATTGTGAATCACTGGCATGACATGTGTGGTGTGAGTGACTGTCATGTCCCATGTGATGTGAGTGACTGTCATGTCCCATGTGATGTGACAGTTATGTCCTGTGTATTGTGAATCATTGGCATGACATGTGTGGTGTCAGTGACTGTCATGTCCCATGTGATGCGACAGTCATGTCCTGTGTATTGTGAATCGCAGGCATGACATGTGTGGTGTGAGTGACTGTCATGTTCCATGTGATGCGACAGTCATGTCCTGTGTATTGTGAATCACAGGCATGACATGTGTGGTGTGAGTGACTGTCATGTTCCATGTGGTATGAGTGACAGTTTCACAAATGATATTTTTAATTGTCTTGTCCTATCTGAAAATTCAAATAGCTGAATTGTTTCTACTTAATCCCTGTTAATCCAGGCCGAGATTTGATTGGTGTGCAGAACCTGATGAAAAAGCATCAGGCATTGCTAGCAGAAGTTGCTGGTCATGAGCCTCGCATCAGTAATGTTTGCCAGACAGGAAATGAAATGATCAAAGAAGGCCATTTTGCGGCTGACACAATTCGTGAGAAAACCACTGAACTCAAGGAAAAATGGCAAACTCTTAAGGTCAGTTGCTTTTGTATGTTTGTTAGCAAAATCTTCTTTTTATTCACCAAACGATGAATAGGATGTGGAAATTAGGAATCCAATGGAATGCAACAAATCTGAGGTTACAGGGACATTGTTGGAAATACAGGATAAAATTCGGCATATTGACAAAGGAAGTTCACCATAGAAATTAATGGATGGATCTGTCTCCTCCATGGCAAAGAAAGCACAAACAATTGACCATAGTGTTTGTGATGGCAAAGAAAGCACAAACAATTGACCATAGTGTTTGTGATGGCAAAGAAAGCACAAACAATTGACCATAGTGTTTGTGATGGCAAAGAAAGCACAAACAATTGACCATAGTGTTTGTGATGGCAAAGAAAGCACAAACAATTGACCATAGTGTTTGTGATGGCAAAGAAAGCACAAACAATTGACCATAGTGTTTGTGATGGCAAAGAAAGCACAAACAATTGACCATAGTGTTTGTGATGTATGTAATTGACCGTAGTGTTTGTGATGCATGTAATTTCCACATATAGTTGCAGCAATAAGTAGTTATTATGCTTGGTGTTTCAAAAATAATATCAGTGTTTTTAAGGTGTTTAGTTTTGGTTATCACAAACTTGGCAAAAAATGTATACTGTCCAAGTTTAGACAGTTACCTGATAAAACAAATGTCTCTTCGTTCAGTCACCAGGTAGTGCATGAAATAAAAATACTGATAATAAGGGCTCTGCTGGAACAGCTTTGGGGAAATTTGGACTCATTGAAATGTGTGGTGCAACATGAACGGATACATTGAGGGATTGTTACATAAGAGATTAAACTTGAAGTTCTTGTGATGCAAACAATATTTTTTAAAATGTTCAATCACCAAAGTTATATGAATCTGTAATAACAATATTCTTTTTGAAATGCCCCTGTGTTTTGTCCTCACCCCCAGAGTGTAACAGAATGGGTGATGGGGAAGAGTTAATAGAAGGAATAAAAGTTGCAAACTTATAAATTGGGAAAGTAATGTAAAAGAAAACAATTTGCACGAGAACGCACCAGATGGGTTCTGCGTAAGATAGTTAGGGGTAATGGCATGAGTTAACAACAATAAACAACGAAAGACAGGGGGATTTGGTCGTCAGTGGTGATCGAATGTCTCCAAGAAGAAGATGTATTATATATATATACTCCATAGACAGTTGGCATCAAGAAGGTTTAAATATATTTATTACTATCATATAATTAGGTGCAAAGAAAAAGGCTGTAAATGAGTTTTATTAATGCTGCTTTGGAAAAATGTAAAAAAGGTCAGTGTGGATTTCTTCTTCTTCTTCTGTGTTCATCCGGAGTGTTTTGTCAAACGTAATTGCAGTGTGTCACGTTATGCACCCTTAGGCCAACACATCCGACTTTAGTGGGCATTTTTATTGGGTTTGCTTTCCCGGAATGTGGATTTGAGATTGTAAACTTCAAGCAAAAATGGTTCTGAAGCATGGAATGCCTGGCCATGTAATTTGATTTGAGGTGACTTGACACATGTACTGGATGTCGTGGAACCTATGCTATTTATAAAACAAAATTGTGAAATTAAAATTGTAGACATTTAAAACAAAAGGAAATTATTTCAGGAGTCCTCTTATGAATTCAAATGTGTGTTAGTTATGCTTTTGAAAACATGATATCAAAAGGAGTAGAGATTCATGGATTTGTCTACTGGATAATTTGAAAACAACATCACATATTCGACCATCCACACAACGTGGAGAAAGTACACCATGCGAGAGTCAACAAGCTATTACGGCCTATGAAGTGAAATTATCTTTAGTGAGAGACTTTAAGAAAGTCAGTCAAGTAAAAGACTTTAAGTGGAAGAGGACGTTGTCAGGAGAGAAGTTCTAACAACAGCCGGCAGTCGCACACCCTGTCACAAGAGTGCCGATTAGCCTATAAAAATGTGGATGTAGAACTATATGCCTTAATGTCTGTAAAAGGGATTTTACTATTTGTTTATCTGTGTTTTGTCCTTGTAATACACCTATAACAGCAAACTCTGACTCTGGTGCAGCTATAACAGTAAACAATGGGTAACTGTCTTGTCTCTCAGGATAAAGCATTCCAGCGCAAGCAAGACCTGGAAGACTCGCTGCAAGCACAGCAGTACTTTGCAGATGCCAATGAAGCAGAGTCCTGGATGAGAGAGAAGGAACCCATAGCTGCCAATACAGATTATGGCAAGGATGAGGATGCTTCTGAGGTGAGATTTGACTGAACAAATGCACTACTGTTTTATTCTATGTTGATGTGTTGTTTGTTAATTAGTTGCTTGTCATTTACAGGACATCTCAGTCAGCTCCAGCATTGATTGTCTGTTTGTAATTTTCTAAGCCATTTTACACTCAGTAGTTTGTTATTGCTTTCTGAATGACCGACACTCATATCATTGTAAAATCAATGCAAAGTGATCTGCTCACAAATTGCATACAGCTGACTTTGAACGTGGTATTTTGGGATTGAAACTGTTTGTAGCCTGTTGATATTGTCATGTCAAAGAAAGCAAGGTAACCAGACTGTGGTGGCTGCAAAACAAATAATGAGAACTATCTGAGGTCAGTGATAATACCAGATGGAAAAAGCAACACGGTGACAACATGCAAAACAATCCAAGAAAGGGCAGCATTTCATCAGATGAACATTCTGTGCAACAGATCCCTGTCCGTGAACAACAGAAAATGGGTGTTTACTATGTCACTTATTGCCCGTGGTGTCCAAAACCTTTGAATTGGGGGAACTGAATACCAAGATTCGAAAGAAAATTAAGGTCATAGAGGTGTGGTTTATTTGCAGAATGCTAAGGATTCCATGGATAGCTAAGAAGACCAATATCTCAGTACTGCAAGAGACAAATTCACACATACAGATGATTACCTACATTAGGACAATGTACAATGAGACAAGTATTTTAGATCCCACAGAGAAACAACGAGCACACATGCATGCACACATACACACACACATACACACACACATATATATAAAAATACATATACCTTACAATGATCTCAGGCTAGGTGAATAGAGAAAACAGTGGGAAAATGACTAAGATTAACAATGCCTGTAATACTGGTCAGCATGGCCGATTGGATAAGAATGTGTTTCTTTAAACATCCGGTGTGCTGATGCCAAGGTAAGGGGTTCAACACCTACACCGGACAGTTGGACTAAAATGTTAACCTATCGTCCTTGACTTGGAGATGTAAATTAAAAGTACCTCTGAAGTCGGAGTGGGTTCGCCTGATGGCGAGGGACACTGTTAACAGAGAAAGCTAATCCACATGCAAAATTCAGTCCAGTACTACCAGAAGTAGTGTGTGTGGACTACACTTGAGTTCAAAGTGAGCAGGGGGGATACTGAGAGAAATCTTACTCTTGCCATAACTTATAAGTAAAATCTTGTGTGTAATAGACCTTGTCATTGACAAGAGAACTCTTATATTGAGGCTTATGTCGACACCCATTTTTTTAAGTTCCATAAACACTTTTAATAGCTCATTGTGAGAATTAGAATTCCAGCTTCTGTTTTTTGGCATGTTTAGTGATGGTGTGTTTATGCACACATCAATTCCTGCAAAATTATCAATATTTTTAAAAATTCCTCTCTGATCTTTGATGTCATAAGGTTTCTAAATCACAGAAATAGGGAACATTTTCCCTGACATAACCAACTGCACTTCTGTATTTTGGTAAACAATATAAAATAACACAAATTAATGCAGCTTTAAATAACAGAATTATGACACATACAGGACGTTGCGGCAACTAGCTAACATTAGCAAACAAATACTTGCACGAAGCACAACATATAATACAGGAGAAGATCCTCCGGTAACCACATTAAGGCATAAGGTCAGGATGAGAAGAAGAAAAATATTTAAAAAATGAGAGCAATGAAGAGAAAATGAAAATATGAAAAAAAAATGTGCTACTTAACTCAGAGTCCGAGGCTGTACTGCTACCACAAATATATTCTTGATCCTCTTTTTACATAGTCATGGGGGCCGACATAGGGGTTGATACCAGGGTGGTTGGTGGTCACGGCTCAATGACAGTCCCAGGTAAATGAGTGGAAGTAGTACGTGCAACAATAGGGGCAGGGATGTGAGGCGGGAGACTGGAAGCAATTGAGGTGTGGTAATTATCCAAGAGTGAGAGCTGAGGAGTCAGAGTGGATGTACCTACAATGCATGAACATTGCATGCATCATCCCTGCCCCTCTTTTTTCACGTACTACTTCCACTCATTTACCTGGGACTGTCACGGAACCGTGACCACCCACCACCCATCATGCATTCATTGTACATAAATTGTGCTTAAATGGAATGATTTAAATAGACTTGTATGAACACTAACATCACTGCTAGAATATTCATTTTCTCTATTACTGAAATGTTTCCATACATTTCTGAGCTTGTTCAACAGTCATGTGAACATGGCACAATCATGTAGATTTAGTTAGCTAGTCATCAGATTATCCTCACTGCACATCAAAACATTCAGTCCATAATTGCTGATACCACCTACTCAGTATCTCCCTCAACGTGTAGCAGACATCAGTTCTGTGTTGATTGTCAATTTTTCTATATCCCTTGCCTGGCTGTTGTCTGGCTTCACTCCTTTTGACTTGATGTCCTTGCAGTCTGGTTAAAGTTGCAGATTCACAGTTGTCACTTGATTCTTGTAATCATTCTGCCTCTCGTCCCTAAGTATGTTGTTTCTTCTGTCATTGTATCTTTATGCTGATCATGTACATTTTTGGACGCTGTTGAAAATGGGTTGCTACATTTTATTTAACTCAGTCCAGTGCTACTAGAAGTAGTGTGCATGGACTACACTCGAGGTTGAAGTGAGCGAGCACAAAATAAAATTTAAAATGTTTAATTGAGGTAGCTTATTTAATTGTATTCTTTTATGCTGACTGTGTGAAACACCTGCTTGAGAACCACATTGAATAATGAAAGGACATTAAAAACATATGTTCACGATAAAATGAAATAAAACATTCCTTTTAAAGTAAAGTGCTACAAAAACTGTCTTTTCTGCAAAAATGCTTAGATTGATGAGCAACAGTTACTGGCCAGGCGGCACTTAAGTGTTAAAATTGTGTGGTGAGGTTCAGCATTGCATTATAAGATTCACAATGTTTGAGTTGTTTTGAATTAAAATTTATTTGTGATGTCAATTGTAGCATGTGTGTATTGTAAGGATAAACATTCTGTTGTAGGCATTGCTGAAGAAACATGAAGCTTTCATGTCTGATCTGGAGGCTTACCGCAGTGTGATTGAAGATCTGAGACACCAAGCCCAGGCATGCAATGTAAGTATGTCACTGTAGACAGTGTGTGGTTGTTGTGTCAAGTGTGTGAGCCAGACGTTGAAAGGTCAATATGTTGCAGTAGTCAGTGTGTGGTTGTGGTGTCAAGTAGTCAGTGTGTGGTTGTTGTGTCAAGTGTGTGAACTAGATTATGAAAGGTCAGTATGTTGCAGTAGTCAGTGTGTGGTTGTTGTGTCAAGTGTGTGGGCCTGATGTTGAAAGGTAAATATGTTGCAGTAGTCAGTGTGTGGTTGTTGTGTCAAGTGTGTGAGCCAGATGTTGAAAGGTCAATATGTTGCTGTAGTCAGTGTGTGGTTGTTGTGTCAAGTGTGTGGGCCTGAAGTTGAAAGGTAAATATATTGCAGTAGTCAGTGTGTGGTTGTTGTGTCAAGTGTGTGAACTAGATTATGAAAGGTCAGTATGTTGCAGTAGTTAGTGTGTGGTTGTTGTGTCAAGTGTGTGAGCCAGACTTAAAAGTTAAATACTCTGCTGTGTTCAGTATGTGGTTGTTGTGTCAAGTGTGTGGGCCAGATGTTGAAAGGTCAGTATGTTGCTGTAGACAGTGTGTGATTGTTGTGTCAAGTGTGTGAGCCAGACGTTAAAAGGTAAATATGTTATTGTAACCAAATCATGCTCGTGTGAATGTGTTTATGTGAATCAGAGCTTAAAAAGTGATAACATCACTGCAGTTGCACCATGGTTGTTATGACATTGTGTAAGACAGAAATTGATGCAAATATGATGATGTATTCATTCTAGTTGTGTCAATGTATATGTAGACCAGAATTTTCTCCAGAATAGTAATTGTGATATGGTTGTGTTGGTGTAAAAGCCATAAATATTAGTGTCTTACATTTGCTTCTTCTAGAACATTGTTTGAACAACAGCAAATACCCCCCTCTCCTTTCTTTCTCTGTCTGTGTCTTTCCCATGATGACCCAGTCTGAAATATGCATCAGGAAATGTTGTGGCATGGTATTAATCACAGCACCTGATGAGTGCTGATTGATCTATACAAATATGGGGCTGGCATCATATACCCCATTTGCCTCCAAAAGGATTCTTTACTTTATCTGGTAACTTCTCCTACATGAACAGATGGGTCAAACATCTCAGGGTGGGCCTCTATTACGGTACAAAGATGTGTGTAAGCAGGATATGATAGATAGAGGCATTGACATCGCACCTTGAGAAAAGGATCAGAAATGGAATAAACACAAAGGAGAAAAATGATTGCAGACAGGTCACAAACAGACCTGTGTGAGGCATCAGATGGTGCATGATGGTGGAAATGACCATGTGTTCACATGCATCTATTGTGGGTGAACATTTACTGCGTTAATTTATTTGATCAGTCACATTTGCTACTGCCATGGGTTATAGTTATTATGCCTGTTTTGAAGCACACTGTAACAAACTATCGTCTGTCAAGACAGCAAGGTGCCAGCAGCAACAATTAATTAAGGAGTGAAACAATAATAAAATCCTTTTAATATTAATTATTTTTATTGGAAACATTATCAAATTTGTTTTACATAATCAAATTTCAAGTCATAGCATTCATAACAGTGCATCATGTCTGTATAACAGTTCATGTATATGTTTGAACACTTGTGAAATGTGTGAGAGAGTACATGTGTTGGTTTGAATACTTGTGAAACCTGTGTGACAGTACACATGTTTCAATAAGGCAGTAGATGTGTATATGTTAATACATGTGTTTGATTTTCAGCAACAAGAGGCTCCAGTGATAGATGATATTGGCATGGAGAAAGTTGTTGCACTGTATGACTACGTAGAGAAGTCACCACGTGAGGTCTCCATGAAGAAGGGAGAAGTCCTCACTTTACTCAACTCTGCCAACAAGGTCAGACTTCAAACCTTTCTAGTACAGAAAATAAATTAATAGATTTGCATTCATGATTCAAACTAATTAGACAGGTAAAATTTGAGTAGTTATAATAATTAACATATTTAACAACTGTAGACTCAGGCATTGTAGAGAGGGAGAATACTTAAGTTTCTGTCATTTTTTCATAATTAACAAGTGGAAACTCGAAAATTAAGAGAGAATATTTTAATAGCTAGAATTTTTGAAAGTGTGTGAATGGAATCGAATGCCAATTTGTCTCAAAATATTTGACCAGCACCATATACCCAATATGCCTAGTGGCATTAAAAGGGGTCCTTCTCCTGTTATTTTCTGTGACACAGAGTAGAGCACTAGTGACTCTAGAGTTGATTGCACAGTGATTCTTGTGTTTACTTTCTGGAGTCATATACATGCATCACCATACTGGACCTTCATTCGCTGATGACATTCTGTAATTTCATCCCTTTGCTGTTCAAAAACTCTATAACAGAATGCTGCTTCTCTTTGGTGCATGTCAGTATTGGGTCAGTTTTATATTCTTACTGTGACATGAGGAAGTTCATCTGCCCCATGAAACCACCAGCCTGAAACACAAAAATACTGCCCACTGACATGACACTGAACAGTGTTTCAAATTTATATTTCTTCTTTTTATGCCTTTTTTTCTGCCAATGAAGCATATACCATCAACCAACTCTTGCCACGTCCTACTATTATTTGCTGGCTCCTTCAGATCCTTCTGTGTCCTCCCTATATTATTCCATCTTGGTTGGCTGAGTTGTTTTTTTGTTATTTATTATTTGTTCATAATTGGTTTGATTTTGAGCTAAAGTTTCCTATTAGATGTGGTAGCCGATTGGTTTGATTTTGCAGCCAAAGTTTCCTATTTGATGTCGTAGCTGATTGGTTTGATTTTGCAGCTAAAGTTTCCTTTTAGAAGTGGTAGCCGATCTTATGCCAACCCTTCTTAGTCATCTCTTGTGACATGCTTGGTAGTTAACAGTGTTACTATTCTTTGCTTCCCTTATGGGCCCCGGGAACACTGGAGCAGTTTGAACTTTATTCTGCAAATTTAATGTTCTCATTTGAAGTCCACTAATATATTATCATCATATTCATATTGACACTTTCATGTGAATTCCTATTAATCTTGCCTTTGAATGATTGATTTCTTTCTTTTAAATGAATTATTTCTTTTCTATTAACAATTTACTACCGGTCTTGTAATTGACAGAGACAGTGCTTTTTGCTTGTTGTTTAATACACAAAATAGTCGCTTGTTAAAGTTTGCAGAAGCCATCATGATTAATCTACATAGGCCAGTTTTGTGCAAACAGAAAGTCATGATAGTCCATTTAAAATTACCGCTGGTAGACAACTGACATTACTTGTGAAAGTTTGACTGCTTGCCTATGAGTTTATTTCTTATTTTGAAATTTTTGAATTGTGAAATTATTTAGTTTTTACCCATGAATGAATGAAATTTTGCTTATGAGTGATTGGCTTGTCTGATAGTCATTGACTTCATTCAAGTGAATTTGTCAAATGTATACTACTCCAGGACTGGTGGAAAGTCGAGGTCAATGACCGGCAAGGTTTTGTCCCTGCTGCCTATGTCAAGAGGTTGGATCCCAGTCTGTCAGCTTCCCGCAACAACCTGATGGATGAGTTTACCATCTCTGCTCGCCAGAATCAGATTGAGACTCAGTGAGTGCTGTCTGTTGTTTGATGCTTGTGATAATCTGATATGTGTGATACATCTTGTTGCATATATCATGGTTGACACAATGTACAGACAGTTGATTTGTTTTGCTGATCTCATTAATTTTGTTAATGTCAATGAGTCAGTTAAGATGGAGGAGATAGATGGGGCTTGGTCTCTCTCTCTGTCTCTCTCTTCTCTCTCTCTGTCTCTCTCTTCTTTCTCTCCCCTCTCTCTCTCTCTCTCTCTCTCTCTCTCTCTCTCTCTCTCTCTCTCTCTCTCTCTCTCTCTCTCTCTCTCTCTCTCTCTCTCTCTCTCTCTCTCTCTCTCTCTCTCTCTCGCATATTCAGTGGAGCAGGGTGATATTTGGAGCTATAGATATTCTGTATTCTATACAATCACGTAGACATGTGGTTTCTGAGGAAACTGCAATGGAAGGACATAAAAATTAATGGGGCAGTCCGTCAAGAAGCTGATGAAAACTGCAGATTGGTTAGAGAAGTTAGATAGTGAGACTTTTGGGGCATGCTATTAAGAGAAATACACTGGCAAACTTGATGGGAAAAGAGCAAAGGGAAAACAAAGAGATAAATAACTGGATTGCTTGACCACATTGCTCAATCGGGACAAGAACACAGACCTGATCCAAAACTGGTGATCAGGTGAGATGGTGAACCATGACTGCCCAAGGTTGTGATGATGATAATGATGATGATGATCTTATTACATATTCAGGAAAGCTAGATGGTATTTGAAATGTGTGTGTATCCTGGTAACAGGCTCAAGGAATTAGATAGTGTTTGAAGTGTGTGTAAATTCTGGTAACAGGCTCAAGGAATTAAATAACATTTGAAGTGTGTATATATTCTGGTAAAAGACTCAAGGAATTAGATGATGTTTGAAGTGTGTGAATAATCCTGTTTGATGGTCAGTGAAACTAGATGGTATTTGTATTGTGTGTATATGTTCTGATTTCATACCTGGGAATGATTGTGCTTGCTATATCTTGTGTGGACAGCATTATTTTTGTATGGTTTTATTTTACTTTTTTGCACCCATTTTTCTTGTTCACTATTAATTTATTTTTTTTTGTATTGTCTATATAGTTTGTTTTTTGGTTGCATTCCATGATTGGTTATTTTAATTGTGGTTTCACGTTTGGCCAATTTGTTTTATAACTGTACATGATTTCTGCTATTAGACAGTTTCCGCAGACATATTTCTGGCTCTGAAGCATCATACTGTTGAATATCTACCAGGTATGCCAAACTGATAGACTTGGCCAAGCAGAGATGCGAGAATGTGCAGGAATCATGTCGGGCCTACCAGCTGGTGAGAGAAGCTGCAGACCTGGCTTCCTGGATCACTGAGAAGGAAAACATGATGACAGCCGAAGATGTGGGTGATGACCTTGAGCAAGTGGAGGAGTTGCAGAAGAAATTTGATGAGTTCCAGAAGGTCAGGCCACCAAAGTATTCATTTACAACATATTTTACATTTACTATCTTCTACTGTTTCCTCCCTGCATAGTCTGTGATATGTGCTGTGTTATTTCCTGCTATATGTGCATAGTTTTACTGTCATATATTGGCACATTGTCATATAATTGATGTTATTCTGACATCAGACACACAAAAATATTTTATTTTTTATAATTTAAACAAATACCAGTCAATGAAAAGGTAAAGAATGAAAATAGGCTGTTTCTGGTAAGGCAAGCATTGAAAAAATCTGTTAACTGTACCACAAGACACTCCCTAAAAACACATGATGAAAAGAATTTGAGATAAGAGATGAATATTATGAGAAAGACATGGAGGGAACTGAAAGATATAGCAAAGCATAGGACAGCCTGGTGTGATTTATTGCCTGGCATATTTGGTTGCATCTCATCAGGTGCATACTGCAGAACTATATTTCATGTGAAATAAATAGATGAATCATATAATAAATACACAACACACATATCCCTGATATTGTTTGAATGTGAAGCAATGTTATCCCTATAGTAATCACAGAATCACTGTGAAATCTTTCTATCAGAGTAGCCCTGGTTTTACATACTTAATTGCTATAGCTCGATGTATTTGAATAACTGTTTATTGTTCGCTGAATACAGTATAAGAAATGCCTTTTCTTTATTAACTTTATGACTGCAAGTTAACAATTGTTGAGAGATCACTGATTTCAGGCTTCCTTAAGATTGATTATCAATCTCTTCCACCCATACTGGTGTGTGTTTAGTTACTCAGTTTGCTAATTGTCATTCTGTTCTATCTACATTCGCTGCTTGATACTCACACTTCTATTGATAAATAGATTAATTTCATGTATGGAGGCATATACTTATTTTACAGATGGAATAGGTATTGGGGTGGTATTTTATATCTGATATTTGGTTCAGCAATAAAGAATGTTTGGTTTACTGCTGTGTTAAATCAATTGTGTATTAGTTTTATTAGATCACTGCCTCGCAAGATTAACTGAAGAAACACTTGAACTGTTGGAACCGATGGTTCTGTTGGAGTAGGTTTGGGTGGCTGGCAGTGACATATGGTGAAGCCAGCTGAACATCCATTTAGACCGCAGGGTCTGGTTAAGGGTGCTATATTAGTGCTATCAGCTACAGTAGTGGTTAAGTGTAACCCATAGATGAGCTGTTTCAACTATATCAATAGCAAGAATAACCCACACCCATGCTATGTTAGCCATGTTAGTGAGCTGTGTCAACAAATACCAACAACCATTGACAGATGTAAAAGCATTCCATATGAAATACCACAGCTCACAGTGTTGCTCTATACACTCAACTCAGTTGGGTGACGGAACCATATACTACCAGTCCAACGTGAGAAAAATGTGTAAGCAAGCTGTAGCCAGAAGCAGAAACACTCCAGAGGCCTTAAAAGTTCAACAGCCTATCCGCCATATTGGAAGTTCTATCTGGGTTATCATTTTCTTCTTCTTTATATACCTTCAAATGTCAACCTAAATACATCCAAAGAAAGCAGCAGTCAATTGAGATCATTATCATCTCAATAGAGTTTGTCCTTTCATCTGATTTTCACTTATTTTTGTCACATTTGGAGGTGCTTGTTCTACAGAAACAAACACGATTTCTGTTTAATTCCAGGATCTGAAAGCAAATGAGGCTCGTCTGCAGGAACTGAATAACATTGCAGACCGTCTTACTGCCATGGGTCATACTGAGGCAGCGGAGAAAATCAGGGAGCAGATCATTGTGAGTATATTTGTTAACATATGGTTAGGTTTGTTAACAAGACTATGTTAGTTGACAGAATACAGAACAAGAATGTGTCTTAACCCTTTACAAGGCATAGCGGCCATTACCGGCCGATCGCTAAAAACGAGCGTATCGTCCGATTCCGGCCGATACTATTATGCATTGTAAAAACGCGATCTCTCGGCTTTCCGACACTTCTGACGGCTACTTTCACTTTCGCCGATAGCTTGACAACGTGGCCGCCATTTGTAAACGCGCTACAATGAATTTGAACAGACTTTTGCGGACTTTATTTGATAGTTTTCGGGATGTTTACGCTGTTTTTCAAAATGGATTTCTGCGATTCTTCAAGTGATAGCCGAGATTTCGCTCTGTTCAATTTAAATGACATTAAAGGGCATGAAGTTGATTATTAATCGGAGCTAGATATCAGTGCAAAGCGTTACTTTGCATTAGCAGTCGTGAGTCGGACTTTAAAGAAAGTGATTATGATTCTGAAAATGTGTTTGTAAATTGCCGTATAGATGACGGAAAATCACAAACAACATGCTGTATTTCGTAAATATTTGTGTTCATATATGGATTACCAACAACAATCATGTGAGTAACATATTCTGCATGCTTTTACCTTCATTGTGTTGTTTATTTAACTAAATTCGGTTGACTAACACCTTATTTGTGATGTTTTTAATAACGCGACCCGAAATGTTACAGAACCTGAAAAAATCTTGCCCGTTCAGGGCTACAAAACGGACAAGCGTCTGCCCTGTAAAGGGTTAAAGAAATAAAAAAGAGAAGGCTTTCTTCGTGGCCACATTCTAAGATGAAGAAACATCAACTAGAGTGAAATCAAACATATTTTAAAAAGTGAAGAACACATTTTCACACCATGAGACATATTGAATATATGGCCCAATACGTTTAGACCATTGGGCATTTGGTGGGTGATGTGGTCCACATCATGCCATCTTTACTTCCAGTGAAATTTCCTGTTACCCAGTTTAGGTTGGATTGACCTGGGAGCCCAAATGAATGGGGGATAATCCTGACCTTGAGAGGAATTCAAACACATACCACCAGACTGGCAAGGAAGCATGCTAGCCATAGAGATTCCAACCAAAAAGAGTACTAGAAGATAAGCTGCTGGGCACAAGTGGAAGAGGCAGACCAAAACAGAGATTCCACCAAAGAGAGTATTTGAAGGTAAAATACTGGGCAAAATTGGAAGAGGCAGACCCAAACAGAGATTCCACCAAAGAGAGTACTAGAATATAGAATACTGGGAAAAAGTGGAAGAGGCAGACCCAAACAGAGATTCCAAACAAAGAGAGTACTAGAAGGTAAAATACTGGGCTAAAGTGGAAGAGGCAGACCCAAACAGAGATTCCAAACAAAGAGAGTACTAGAAGGTAAAATACTGGGCTAAAGTGGAAGAGGCAGACCCAAACAGATTCTAACCAAAGAGAGTACTAGAAGGTAGAATACTGGGCTAAAGTGGAAGAGGCAGACCCAAACAGAGATTCCAAACAAAGAGAGTACTAGAAGGTAAAATACTGGGCTAAAGTGGAAGAGGCAGAGCCAAACAGATTCTAACCAAAGAGAGTACTAGAAGGTAAAATACTGGGCTAAAGTGGAAGAGGCAGACCCAAACAGAGATTCCAACCAAAGAGAGTACTAGAAGGTAGAATACTGGGCTAAAGTGGAAGAGGCAGACCCAAACAGAGATTCTAACCAAAGAGAGTACTAGAAGGTAAAATACTGGGCTAAAGTGGAAGAGGCAGACCCAAACAGAGATTCCAACCAAAGAGAGTACTAGAAGGTAGAATACTGGGCTAAAGTGGAAGAGGCAGACCCAAAAAATAACATTTATAAACGGGTTTGCACAGATGTTTGAATGCAGACATACAAATGGAATTAAATAACGGTGATGTCAGATGGACAGCTGTTGAATGGAATTGTCAGGAAGTTTCATGATAATTCCAGGGGCTGAAACACTTGAAGATGATGTTAGTTGACCAGATTAATTTATGTTTTCCCTGATATCTTTTACTGGTATATTAGTATAACCCATTTTTGTCTTTCTTTGTTCATTTCCACTGTTATGGTGGGGGGAGGGGGGGGGGGGGGGGGGGGGTATTTACCCTGCTCTTCTCTTTTCCTACGGGTTCCAAGGCTGTATTTTATCCTTTAATCTTGTTTTCTGTAATTATATCATATCTATGTAAATTTTCTTTCTTTTTTTTTTCCTTATTCTTATGTAACTGCTCGTGACTGTAAGATTATTTGTTAATCTTGTTATCTTGATAGTTATGTTGATATTTGACATAGAATGTGACTACAGACTTGCTATGCTTGTGAACAATATATATATATATATATATATATATATATATATATATATATATATATATATATATATATATATATATATATATATATATAGATGTAACTCTGGAATTTCTGAAGTAAAAGATATCATCATTACATGTGGTTGTATTGTATGTCACATGTTTGTAGTCACATGCCAACATTTCATGTTTAGGATTTCTGTCTTTCTTAACTCTAACTGGTTATTTCTATGTTTCATTCACAGCAATTGAACGAGAGATGGGTAAATTTGCAGCAAGTCACAGCTGAGAGGGCTCAGACTTTAAGCAGTTCATTCGAAGTCCAGCGATACCACAGGTAAACTTAGTGTAGTTCGTTCTGTTTCTTTGAGCAGTAGCACTGGTTTCACCCACATGCATGATATATGAATTGTGACAGAGAATTAAATGATGAATAGAGGGAGGGAGTGAATGTCAGAGGCTATTCATTAGTCATGATAGATAGATAGTCACACGGAAGATAGATAGAGAGGGGTTAGATAGATAGACAGACAGTCACAAGCAGATAAATAGACAGATAGATTGATAGGCACATGGACAGATAGAGAGAGAGGGACTAGATAGATATACACACAGACAGATAGATAGACAGGCAGATTGATAGACACATGAACAGATAGAGAGGGGTTATATAGATAGACAGACAGATACAGGCAGATAAATAGACAGACAGATTGATAGACACATGGACAGATAGAGAGGGACTCGATAGATATACACACAGACAGATAGATAGACATGCAGATTGATAGACACATGAACAGATAGAGAGGGGTTAGATAGATAGACAGACAGATACAGCCTACCACGCATGTCGTAAGAGGCGACTAAGGAGGCTTGATGGTTCCGTCGCCCTGCTACTGAGTGAGTGCGTGGCGCGACACTGTGAGCTGTGAGTTTCATGTGAAGTGCTTTTGAATCTGCCCAAGTTTTTATTTTTGGAACATGACTGCATGTTCGGAGCGATGGCAGGTGGCTATGTCCCAGAGTTGACCAGTTTTTGCCTTATGCAGAAATGCGTGGCTGCTGGGCTTCTGGTTGACTGCCACTGCCGTCAGTGATGAACTGTATGTTCGTGGACTGTGTAGGTGAACATCTAGGAAACATCCAGATAGGAAAATGACTGCCGATTCCATCAGAGATGAATTGGGTGTTTCGTGGGGGACTGGTGTGTTGACATTCTGGTGGCAGCATTATGCACAGTGTATCTGTGTGGGCTGTTGTTTGTCGAGACTCCTGTCTTTTCCACTTTTCACATTGGGCAGTGGGGAGCGTTTTGTGTGATATTCACTGGCACAGGAACGGAGCATAATGGGGACGACCCGATGCTGTGAAGTTGGAACTGCGACTAACTAACTAACTAACTAACAGACAGATACAGGCAGATAAATAGACAGACAGATTGATAGACACATGGACAGATAGAGAAGGGTTAGATAGATATTCACACAGACAGATAGATAGACACAGGCAGATTGATAGACACATGGACAGATAGAGAGGGGTTAGATAGATAGACAGACAGACACAGGCAGATAAATAGACAGATTGATAGACACATGGACAGATAGAGAAGGGTTAGATAGATATTCACACAGACAGATAGATAGACACAGGCAGATAGATAGGCAGATTGATGGACAGATAGAGAGGGGTTAGATAGATAGACAGACAGACACAGGCAGATAAATAGACAGATTGATAGACACATGGACAGATAGAGAGGGGTTAGATAGATAGACAGACAGACACAGGCAGATAAATAGACAGATTGATAGACACATGGACAGATAGAGAGGGGTTAGATGGACTGACTGACAGAAGAATGGGTGGGCAGACAGATGGATAAGCGGCCAGATTAATTTGAGTACATGCCTAGAGATGATTCTATACTGTTTCTGTAAATTGACCCAAAAGTCAGGTTTGAACTGGATTCATTCACACAGGGAAGTGGATGAGACCAAGGATTGGATCCAGGAGAAGGATGCAGCACTGAATAGTGACAATTATGGCCACGATCTGGCCAGTGTCCAGGCGCTGCAGCGGAAGCATGAAGGCGTAGAGAGGGACTTGGCAGCACTTGGAGAAAAGGTACACGTTCTAAATACATTATTTTCATGCTGCTGGTTGGTTTGTGTATTGAGAGTACTTCTCTCTCTCTCTCTCTCTCTCTCTCTCTCTCTCTCTCTCTCTCTCTCTCTCTCTCTCTCTCTCTCTCTCTCTCTCTCTCTCTCTCTCTCTCTCTCTCTCTCTCTCTCTCTCTCTCTCTCTCTCTCTCTCTCTCTCTCTCTCTCTCTCTCTCTCTCTCTCTCTCTCTCTCTCTCTCTCTCTCTCTCTCTCTCTCTCTCTCTCTCTCTCTCTTTCTCCCCCTCCTCCCGTACCCTTTTTACACTTCTTGAAACCTTGGAGATGTTTTATCGAAGAATGTTGAAAATTAATTGGACAGCCAAAATGAGCAACCAGGACATTTTAAGGAAGCTGAGCCGCAAAGACAACCTGTCACAAACATGAGAGACAGGCAGCCATAATTTTTTGACCACGTTATGAGAAGACAACAACTGGAACATGTTGTGACAACCAGAAAGATGTGTGGAAAGAGAGATAGAAGAAGATAGCGTGAGAAGATTCTTGACAGTCTTGTGTCGTGGCACGGAAGGGAGTCAACACACGAATTGATCCGTGATGTCAGAGTTCGTAATTTGTGGAGAGGCATGATCACCCACGCCAGCCGGAAAGGCACTGGATGATGTTGAGGCTATTGGGCAAATGGTGCTAGTCGCATATTTGCATAGACTAGTCAGAACCCAAGGATGATATGGTCAGTATCATGGAGGCCTTTTTTACTTCACAAGACATTTCATGATACTCATTTTAAGCAGGATTGAATCGGTAGACCAGATCAATTTTGAACATGTGCTTTCATGTGAGTTTGAACCCATGACCAGTGTCAGCAGGCAAGCATGCTAGCCATGCGCTACACCTGTTCCCCACACTTGATTCATCAAATTCAAATCATTATAAGTTAGTTGTCAGGTCTCACCAGCAGTAATACAAAGGAGATGAGAACCATCTTGTAACGGATTCATCTTCAAGAAAGACAAATCAAATCTTAATGCTATCATCATTTCAGTATACTGGCAGTGTAATAAATGGTGTAGATAGAATTGTATCACATGGGTAGACAAAGCCCATCACCTTCTTTGGAATCTGTCTAGGGGAAGCTAACCTGACACAAATGCCTGCCGAAGTGGGACACCCTGACCTTTGAGGGGCATACCAGGTGTGACACGCTCCTCTTGAAAGAGGAACGAACATGAAGAAGCCTTGTATCTACTGGAGTAAACATCAGTAACTCTAGAGGGTGTAGGGAGTATCTGCAGTAACTTCCACTTTTAAAATCGTGTTGGTCGAGTTTGGTTTCACAAAATATTTGTAAACATCGTACATTGGCACCATGCCGTCTTTACAGGGGCCTAATTTAATATGGGCACTTACTGACCTTCTGAACTGTCCTCTGTCCTACCGTTTCCTTCCATGTTCCTCTGTCGAATCAAATTGTCCCTGGTGTTATCTTTCGCCGAAACTATTTGCCTAGTGGTTGCCGGTCGTTTCTTTATTCATGGCATTTTCCAATAATTTGTCAGATATTCGTAGCTTGGAATAAGTCCGCTGCCAGCCTTCAATCCATCTCCTAACCAGAACGCTTCATCCTTAGAAAACACAACACACGTCCGTTCCGTTTGGAAGTCACACAACGTATCCTTTGTTGACAAGTTCCCGTTGTCCCGTAAACGTGGCCATGACGTCTTAGTGGTCATGTCCTGTCCACTGCACTGTCCACTGCAGTTCACTTTGCGTTTATCTTTTGGTTCTCTGTAAAGTGTGCTTTTTTTCGATAGCTAAATGGCATTTATTCCATTTCTGATATTTGCCCTCCATACAACACGATCAGCGGCAACTTGCTCCCAATGTGCATTATCAATGCCTGTATCAATCATGTCCCACTTACACACATCTTTGTATCGTACTAGAGGCTGACCCTGAGATCTCCTATCCATCTGTAATTCACCAAAAAAGATGTCCTTTGGTATTCTACCATCATCCATGTAACAAGCTACGTGGAGGGTCCCAAATAACTATGACACAATGTTTCAATACTATTCTATAGCCCTGGCTGGGATAGGTCTTTGCTTGCCAACCCTCCTCCGTTCCCCGGACTCACTGTCACTCTCTCTTTCGACCTCGGGACCTATTTCCTGCAATGTCTTTCTGGCTGACACAAACATAACATGACGATCGTCTCAGTAACTATAATTAGAATTTAATACCTTCATCAAGACAGATGAACCTATAAAAGTCTATAAACAATCTGAGGAGATAACTCTAGTCCAGACATGAAGCAACACAACTCTGAACATCATAGACCACAGATCTCAATATTGTCCCGTTAGTTCACATCCACCTCACCGGACAAATCCTCAGGTCTCTCTTTCCAGCGTAGGTTGTTCGAACAACAGGCTGCTGTAGAATCAGGCTTCCAGGTTTCCGTGGCCCACACGATATGGTCACTCAACTGGTCTGGGAAAGTGCCATGGGATCACTTGGCACAATTTTGGTTGGGAAATAATATCATGAGAACAGTTGTGTATGGGGAATGGGTCGGAGTCTTTCGCTGTCCCGGACAAGGATGGGAAATAGGCGTAGGTCCAACCAGAATCATAACCAAACACTTGACCCTAAGTCGACGAGAAGACTTGAGTTGCGGTATTGTCACTCGTTTAATTTTAGTCCTGATTCTCCCTCATAGTTAGAAACATTATACCTGGTATGGCCACTGACTTGACCTGGCTTCAACAGTTGTATATAGCTTTAGGCATAGAAGCCCTGTTGAGACTTTCAACTCACTCTACTGCCAAACGAAGGACCCTGGAGATGACAAAGATTAGTGAGCGACCGGGCTGACTCATGCACCACAATCCTGAGGTCCAATTGGGCCTCAGTTAATAAATTTGTCATGCATTTTGGCTTACCTAATCAATTAGATAAGTGGCCCGCGTGAATGGGTCTGACCTGTCAGGTAGCCCCTGGATTGGCTACATCCTGGCTTGAGTAGACCTCCATCTTGTAGACGTCCTGTCGGCTACCCTATGCACCTTTTTGCATACAAGACTCACTCTCCACACTCATACCCTGCCTTTATTATTATTGGGCACATTCGTTTCCCGGCTTCTCTCTCACTTGCAAACCATGCCTTTCTCACGACAAAGCTCTTGTGGTGTGGTGTGCTTAGTGATATGTGTTTCTCCCCCTTAACTAATATTATAGTAGTGGGGTTGTATGGCACGCAATGTAGTTCCCCATCCCTAGCAAGAATAGGAAAGAAGATACTACTCCTTCCGGCTGCTGCTCTTGTCTGAGCTGTCGCCGCAATGTACCAGCAGTGCCTCACCTTACACGTAGAACTAGATGATCTTATCGACCAGTAACTATTCAGTTCACCCGGCCACCCTATCCGCTAAAAGATGAAAGAGATAGCCCAGTGGATCCCCTCTTCCGTTTTCAGAAGACAGAACATAAATGGTGGGAATCCGCGGATATGTAATATTTATAGTCACATGAAAGATGACAGTATGCAGAGTTCAGGCCGTATGAAGAAAGATAGCCCCCCGCCCATCTGCTGCCAAGAACAAGCGAAATCATCTGGGAAGCTATAGTGCTAAGATTCGTTCCCAGGCAATGCCAAGAACAAGACGCTTAGCTAGATTGGCCAACGGTCAACCCACTCCCAATATTGCAAGACTGCCGTCTCGCCAATTCGTCTCACCAGTCGAGACAACCAGTTATCTTTATAAACCAAGGTCTAGCAGTATTCAATAAAACCCAATTATTACCTTTTCATTCCCCAGTAGTAGGTTGCACTTTTGTCCTAATCTTTGAATTAAATTGACATACTGCAAATACCAAACTGTAGGTGTTGTAACGGACATGAATTGCACCAGAAGTTGCACTGGTGTGTATTTGGTGTAAGGCGCCCTATCGGGTTTCCCCGAAGACAAGACATATATCTAATCGTTCTATGAAAAGATTGTGTTGTTAAAGTAACCCAAAGAACTATCTTCCATGGTGATTGAGCGAACAAGAGAACTGAGGGTTCCCAAAAGCTGTTTACCCAAACCCAAAGAAGGCCTGAGGACATGGGCCACTGACGTTTTGTCACAATCCAGTCCTCCTAATGTGTCCTATCCATCTAAGTCTACGAAGACTGAGCATGGAACAAACCGTCACACAACCTGATCTTTCCAATACTTCTGTATTTATGATTTTGTCTTGCCACTTAATACCAAGTATTCTTCGCAGACACCGCATATGAAAGCTGTTTAAACATTTCTCTTGGTGTGTGTGAAGTTGATCAGGCTTCACTGCCATAAAGAAGAGTATATTAAGGACACAGGCTTAATACACATCGACTTTTATTTGGCATTAAGCTTCCTGTTCTCCCAGACTCTTTTTGTTAACCTGTTCATTGTTATTGCTGCCTTTACCAATTCCGATGTTGATTTCCTGATCGATGGATAATTTGCTATTTACCTCTGATCCTAGATATGTAAAATGGTCTACTATCTCCAGTTCGTCGTCGTCAATAAAGATTGATGGCACCCCATGTGCACCTTGTGACATAATTTGTGTCTTCTTTTTGCTAATTGTTAAACCAAATTCAGAACAAGCATTGGAGAATGCAGATAGCAGACCTTGTAATTCTTCCTCAGAGTGCGTCGTAATTGCAGCATCGTCTGCAAAAATCAACTCTCTGATCAGTACCCTCCTAATTTTGGTCTTGGCCTTCAATCTCTGAGCATTGTAGAGTCCGCCATCTGAGCATGAGTGAATATATATACCACCATCCTGATCATGAAAGGCATATTTCAGTAGAAGTGAAAAGTATATTCCAAAGAGGGTGGGAGCTAGACACAACCTTGCTTAACTCCACTCTTTATTTCAGACTCTTCTGAAGTTGCACCGTCAAACTTGATTTTACCCTTCATGCCTCTGTGGAACGATTCCACAATGGACAGAAGAGTTGGTGGGCAGCCGATCTTCATTAGTGCCTTGAACAGACCCTCATGACTGACCAAATCAAATGCCTTTGTGAGGTCGATGAAGGCAATAAACAGTGGCTGATTCTGTTCACTACATTTTCCTTTCATTTGTCGCAATGAGAATATCATATCAATGGTAGACCGGTTCTGTTGAAAGCCACACTGTGATTTGGGGGTAAACTTGATCTCCCAGGACTTGAAGTCTGCACAGAACAATTCTGGGAAATATTTTCCCAACAATACACAGAAGTGAAATACCCCTATAGCTGTTACAATCGCTCCGATCGCCCTTGTTCTTGTACAATGTTATGATGCTTGAGTCTTTGAAATCCTGTGGGACTTATCTTTCTCGCCAGCATAGCTCTATTAGCTGGTGGATCCATAGAGTGAGTATGTCTTGCTCGCTCCTGATAACCTCTATTGGAATCCCATCCCATTGTAAACATTGAGGGTTTGAAAAATAATGTTAAAGAATAGAGTATGTGCTAATGTAATGATTAGGACATTGCACTGGCAGTGGCTTAAGCATGGTCGGACAAAGATTTGATGCCATCAATTTTTGTTTGGTCCAAACCCACTTTTTGTTTGGCAGTGAAACAGTTAAGCATGGTCAGACAAGGATTTCATACCAGCAATCACTCATTGAAAACATCGCATAGCACATGAACTCTGAGGGAGTCTGAAAATGTGGATTGTTATTGTATGGTGTTTGAATTAATATTGTGTACACAAGCTTGTAATTGAGTGTACTTTATGCTGTAAATGTGTGCAACACTATTTTGCATTTGTTTGTTTATGCTTGTTTATAAATGTGTGCACATGCTAGGCTGTAAATATGTGTACAGCAACAGCAGGCTGTAATAATGTACTTTCTATCTTTAAATTGTTATCAGGTGAAACATGACATGATAATGTAGTATTTGAGTGAATTTGTCTGTTTATAATTGAAAAGGTGCGTGAACTGGATGAAACTGCCCAGAGACTGATGCAGACACATCCAGACCAGGCTGAGAACATCTATGAACATCAGACAGAGATCAATGAGATGTGGAACGCACTAACCATCAAAGTAGGTGCTCTTAAGTGTAAAACTGTTCCTGGCCACATCTCTTGCAAACATTCACCATAAAACGGTGTAATAGACATAAGTGTAAACTGTTGCTAGTGGTTTCCAAACATGTAAATCGTAGTATGTGAGAGGTGCAGTAATAATACTTTTGTTGGCCTTGTTTAATCACTTACACATACATGTATGTCGGTGCATGTATGTATACTTAAGTGTGCACACACTGTACTTATTCCTTCCTTAACTTAGCCAGCTCCTTTAGTTCCTGCTCAACATCCTTGCTCCCAAAATATTGATTCTGCCAACTGCTGACCCAAAAGCTCAAAGGCTTGGAAGGCACATGCACATATACCCATTTGTATGGGATGTTCCTTTAGTAATCTGTGCACATACAAGTGCACAGAATCATCAGTCAGGCCAGCACACATGCACGCAATCACATATTTTTCACTACTTACTTTAGAAATAAATATTTTCTTGTTGATAGTGTAAAATGTATGTGAACATAGATTTTAATGTTGTGTTTATGTGTATATGAAAGCTGTGATAGTGCAGTGGCTAGCATACTTGCCTGCCAACTTGGTGGTCATGTGTTCAAATACCTCTAGAGGCATCAATTGATTTTTCAATTGACCTGAGCTTCTGGTTGATTACACCTAAGCCTAAAATGTGTACCAGGACATGTTCTGGGAAGTAAAGGTGGCTGATTGGTCTATATTAATTACTAAACCTTATACAACATTTCGCTAAATGAAGTGGGCATGGGAAAAATCTGTACAGAGCTGGTTCCAAGACACCTTCATAGCAAACAAAAGTAAAACTGAAGGAGTCTGTGCCTTGAATTTCTAAAACACAGACAAAATCATGAACAAATTTGTTCTGATATATCACAGTAGTTGATGATCTGAGTCTGGGTGACCTTTTCAGTTGCCAGTAGCTTATATTTCAACTAACAGTTCATCATATTGGAACACCTCTAAATAACAACCGAAAGGTTGTGACAGACGAGCCGAAAAACAATTTCAGCTGAAGTCTTCCAGAACTGCTTCTAAGGGTGTGAGCATATCCAATAATGTGTCATTATTAACTTCTTTGAAGGGGATAATGTTGAATTGTTGGCTGCTTTTTAGTAGAAATAAAATAGAAAGGACCAGTCTCATTATTATTTATATACACATAATACACATGAACATAGCTATATAGTGTACTCTATTTGTCAATTTAAATTGTATCCATAGATCTGTAATGTACTTAGACTGTGTACATAAATCTATAATGTACATAGGCTGTGTACATAGATATATAATGTACTTAGGATGTGTACACAGATCTCTAATGTACCTAGACTACATAGATGTATAATGTACCTTGGCTGTGTACATAGATCTATAATGTATTTATAATGTATCTAGGTTGTGCACATAGATCTATAATGTACCTAGGCTGTGTACATAGATCTATAATGTACCTAGGCTGTGTACATAGATCTATAATGTACCTAGGTTATGTATATAGATCTACTAGCTGACCCGGCCCGGCTTCACCCAGTTCCTGGCGGGGATCTATCTATCTATCTATCTATCTATCTATCTATCTATCTATCTATCTATCTATCTATCTGCTTACTGTTTAACGTTTTATTTCCCGTGTGGGATACTCCGCTTTAAACAGAGACATTGACTTGTGTAGTCATTTATTAATTCTGTTGGATAACAGTTGGTTACTTAGCTTGTGAAGTAGATTTTTCAGGTTAATTATTTGTTGTATGTTCTTTAATTCGTTTTGTTCCGTGTTTGCATTATATTCGTTGGTCTAATTAGTTATATCGTTATAATATTGTCATTTACATATCGATTTGGATTACTGATATTTTGTAAGTTAATGTAATTGTGTTTTTTTTATGATCTTGTATTTTTGCTTGACTTTGACTAATTTACACTTTCTTCATGGATGAAATGTCTGAGAAGTGGCAACACTGGCTCAATAAGTCAGGAATACGCCTTGGACACTTAAACATTTGCAGCTTATTTAACAAGCTATCAGAGTTATCTTCTATTCTCAATCAAAATTTTCATTTATTCGGCCTTAGTGAAAGGAGGCTTAACGATAACATTTCAGATGAGGACATCTCTATTAAAGGTTACAAAGTTTTCAGAAGGGATCCCTGTAGGAAACAAGAGACAGGCATAATAACATATGTTTCTAATTTACTAAATGCTAACCGTAGGCTAGACTTTGAAACTTGCGAAATAGAATGTATTTGGTTAGAGCTAAAACTTCAAAACCGCACACCCCTGATAATTGGCTACCTCTATCGAAATCCCAGTGCTGGACACGTCTGGTACGAAAACTTCACTACCATGATGGATGTGGTTTTCGCTTCCGGTAAAGAAATTATACTACTCGGAGACTTTAACATTGACACCAACAAATCCAACATAATATGGGGAAATATAATTGCATCATACAATTTCCAACAAATAGTACAACAAGCTACTAGAGTAACAAAGTCATCTTCAACAATCATAGATCACATTTATGTAACTTGCTCAGACAACATCATAGAATGCACCGTACCCAATTGTGCAATGAGCGATCACTACCCAATATGCTGCATGTGGTCTAAAAAAGGAATTAAAACTCCTAAACATAAACACATAAGTGTAAAATATAGAAGTTACAAAAATTTCAACCAAAACGCATTTTTACAGGACTTGCTCAGTTCACCTCTAGACAATGTATATCAGCTTCCTGACCCGGATGATGCTTTGGAATTCTGGATGAAAACCTTTATTGATGTTTTTGATAGACATGTGCCAATCAAGGAAGTTCGAGTAAAACACCACGTCAAGTCACCTTGGATCACACAGGAAATACTTGAAATTATGAGAGACAGAGATAAAGCACATAAAAAGCGGGATCTCAACGTATACCGTACTCTTAGAAACAAAGTTCAATATACCATACGACGGGAAAAGAAAAATTACTTTAAGAACTTAGTAATAGATAAAACAAATAGTAAGGATATATGGAAGGCAATTAACACTTTGACAAACAAGTATAACTCCCGAAATTCCTTACCATCAAATCATATTACATGCGACCAATTCAGACCATTACAGCCGAAGCAGCTGCCAGAACTGGAAACAACAGAGCCGTATTCCATATCATGAAGCAACTATGCAATCACTCGCCTACACCAAATATACCCATCAAAGACAAACAAGGCAATCAATTGTTATCCGATGACCTTCAAAAGCAACGATGGGCAGAACATTTCAAAGAAATATTAAATAGACCGCGGCCTGACACTGTTCCGAACCTGGATGGAGAAATTACTATGCCCCCACTAGATGCCTCCTGTGAGTCATTCACCATGGAAGAGATTAAAGCAGCCATCAAAAAATTGAAGAACAACAAAGCTGTTGGTGAAGATGAAATCTCAGGAGAAATGCTCAAAGCAGCAGATGAGAACACCTTACAACGTTTGTTACAGCTGATCAATGAAATCTGGCAAAGCGAATCCCCACCACAACAGTGGAAAGATGGTGTAATTTTCAAACTGCCTAAAAAGGGCGATATGTCTGATTGCAATAATTGGCGTGGTATCACTCTATTGTCAGTACCAGGAAAACTTTTTTGTAGCATGTTACTTGAGAGATTGAAAAAGGCGATAGATGAAAGGCTCAGAGAAGAACAAGCAGGCTTCAGACCAAAACGGTCATGCATAGACCACATTTTCACCCTCAGAATAATCATTGAAGACTCCGTAGAATTCCAGTCGAAATTAATCACCAACTTTGTCGACTTTCAAAAAGCCTTCGACAGTATCCACCGTCCTTCACTTTGGAATCTACTTAACATCTATGGTTTTCCTACCAAATATACCAACGTCATAAAATCTTTCTACAAAGAAACACGTTGCTGCGTAAGAACAGAAACAGGCAACTCTGACTGGTTCTCAGTCGAAACAGGAGTGAAACAGGGTTGTGTCTTATCACCGATGCTTTTTGGAATAGCTATCGATTGGGTCATGCGCAAATGCACAAACAACACAAATATGGGTATCCATTGGGTTGACAAAATTCTAGAAGACCTGGACTTTGCCGACGACATAGTGCTTTTGAGTTCAACACACCCGGATGCCCAAGAGAAAATAAACCACCTCCAAAATGTTTCAGGGCAAATTGGTCTCCAAATTAACACCACAAAAACAAAGACTATTGATCTTACGAACAGTTCAGATGACACCAAATTGAACAGCTACGTTCTTGAAAAAGTCAACAGCTTCACATACCTAGGAAGCAAAATGACATCTACAGGGGACTCAACACCAGAAATATCATCTAGAATCGCACTGGCATCTAGTGCCTTCAATAAACTGTCAAACATCTGGAAGTCAAAGACACTCAGCAAACACACAAAACTTAAAATCTTCAACTCTTGTGTGATTCCAGTGTTAACGTATGGATGTGAAAGTTGGAAATCAACGGTAGCTTTAGATAAAAAATTAGACAATTTTGAGAACAAATGTCTTAGAAGACTTCTAAACATCCACTGGACAGACTTCAGAACCAATTCGCAAATAAGACAAGAGACTAAGCAAGATACAGTATCCAATTTCATAAGAAGACGCCGTTGGAACTACATCGGCCATGTACTCAGAATGGACAAGTCAAGACTCCCCTACCAAGCCCTCATATGGTCACCAGTAGGGAAAAGAAAATGGGGAAGACCAAGAGAGACCCTGTGTAGAACCATCATTAGAGAAGGCTCATTCAACGGCCAAGCAAATATCCAAGATCTACAACAGATAGCAGCGAACCGCCAGGCATGGAGAGACAGGACTTCTGCCCTATGCGCCGCCTTAGGCTCAAGAGGAAAGACTAACTAACTAATTCAGTAAGTTTTTTCAAACTGACATAGACCAGTTGAAGGCTTCAATACCTAATTCTCCTTGCAACTTATCTTTGCTGTCATCGTTTTGCGAGAGTAGATGCTCCCGCGATATTCTTTCCGACATACCGCTAATGACAATCACTGAAGTATTCACTTACCTCAGTAACCTAAAAAACACAACCTCATCTGGCTTAGATGGAATCAGCAACCGGATTCTCCGTTGTGCTGCGCCAGTGATCAGTATATCACTAACCTATGTATATAATCAGTGTCTCACCAAAGGCCACTTTCCATCAGCTCTCAAAATCGCTAAAGTGTACCCTCTTCTTAAATCTGGTTCATTGGACAATGGTCTCCCGAACAATTACAGACCCATTTCTTTACTATCATCACTATCTAAGCCACTAGAAAAACACATCCATAAAGTAACAATACAGTATTTAGTTCGCAACAAGCTTATTGTTGACAGCCAATCAGGATTTCGACCAGTGGGCAGTGAGCTCCAGCGTTTTTCACGTTGTGTGGAAAGCCCCTGCTTTCCCCGTTCCCGTGTTCAATTCTGAACACAGTCGCAACCTGTACTCTGTGACCCAGGCTATAACTGAACCATGCCATGACGTCGTCAGGCTCATGGCATTCCCCCCTTCCACGGGCAAAAATTGAGAATCAATTTTTGAAATATCCAATTTTCAGTTATGTAAGCAATATTAATGTAGTTCTAATTCTAATTTAACTATCTGTCGTCTTTCCGTAAACCTTGTTAAGTTCTTGTCACTCTGAAATATACAACTAGTTAATTATTCTCATCAACATATAAAGTACATCCAAATGCATACCTCTATTTTGTCCTACAACCTTTTATCAAATTACTATATAACAATATCAATGTAACTGTTCTTTGTAACATTGAATCAGAATTTCTACATCTAAATTCTAATCTGTCTATATATGAACCCTCAGTTTTGTAATATGACTCCGAGACTTAATATTTCCATTCTATTAATGCTATGATGGTATCATAATCAATTCTGCGTTTTGTTGGCAGGTAGCGTCTATAGTGGTCATACAAGACTAACCATCACTCAGCTTCATCTGCTCATCCTCACCACTCATTTGCTAAGCCACTCGTCCCAGGTCTAGAAGATCAGCTGTTATCGCGTTACATACAAGGCCACCTGTACAACGCAAGCCAGCGTTCCCATGGTAGACAGACTGATACCCGACTGCAAGGATTATCCAAGGAAGATACTAAGTTCCAAGTACCGCCAGCACATCTTTGCTGTTTTCGCGTTACCATACTTGACCACCCGCATCCCCAGTCAGTCAACCACTGCAGCCACAGCCTTCCACCACCGCCCATGCCTATACAAAGTTCCAAGTACCGCCAGCCTAAACATCCTCTTTGACTCTGTCGTTGTAGACCCAGCGTATAGCAATGAACATAGTTGCAGCTAATAAGCCTGAGAGCATCTTATATTACTGGCCGTTTCGTTCCATTTGACCAACTCATTACGCTTCAACTGCCACAGCTTCTATTGTGTCTTCATCCTCTATATCGTACTCTCATCAATTTCATTAATGATTCCAATACTAAGTATCCTATAAATCTAAACACTTTCTTCTTATATTAATCAAAATCAATCAACAAATATCAATACATGCAACATAATAATAATATGAACACAAATATATGTCTCCATCAATCAATTAATAACACAATTAAATAATATCTATACTCAACCAATAAGTAATTATATTCTCATTACTAAAATTATATAGCATTTACATAAATAGTTCACAATATTCATTAATACGTATAAATAATAAATATGTAATAGTAATAATAATTATCTAACACCCAACATCAATCATATAATTATATAACATATAATATAATGCTATATTTGCAATAATAACAATCATTGCTTATAATTTAAGTTCTCTATTCCATAAAATAATTACTAATCAATCTCTATATAATTACATAATCATACTCATATTGCAATATAGCTTCCTTTCCAAAAACATCTCTTCAATTTCAATTCTAACTCAACCTGTATGGCTATGTGGCACCATGACCACGTGTTAGTGATACATGCAATCAATCATCAAGTTATTTACATAGGTTAGTTCTGTACAGTCAGTTAATTCATAGTGCCTCCATACATGAGTGAGTCTCCTTCTGCCACTTAACCACCCATATTAACAACCTGCAATGCGAGACCGCCATCACACAGCGAGCACACACTCAGCTCACCCGGTGTTAGCAACCCCACATTAAATGATGCCAATACCCCTATGGTTTTACCTACCCACTACTGTTGTCAATCACAAAATCTTTCAAAATTAAAATATAAACCTAACAAATATCGAAATGATCTGTGCCGCCGGTCCCCGTCACGGATTATCATTTAACACATTCATTCCATTCACATCAACCACCATAACCCGTATCAGAGATCAGCCGCCCACATGACGTAACTTATCATACTATCAATATTGACAAAGTCATCTCCGGTTTCCATCCCAACTGATGTTTTCTCCCAGCGATCTCTGCCAATGCCGTGCTAGAGTCGACAAGTCTGATGTTACCAAAGAGAACACTGCACTGCCAAACACCGCTCGGATATCCACCCATTTGACATGAATTCCCATTCACTAAAGATAGTATTAACCAAAATCCACTAATGAAAATTAAACCAACTACGATGCACCAAACTTCCGCTAACTCGACATCTGAAACCGACGCTCTCTCAACAGTTGTCAACCCAGTGCTGCACCAGTGGTACCCGATGTTAAAATCAAATACAACACCACTCCAAGTCTGCCGAGACCCCAGCAGTCCAAAAGGAAGTCCCTTTGTTAGTTTGGTGTCAGTTGTTAAATCCATACTTAATATGTCTTTTAGCTCCCTAAATAAATAAATAATTTTCCACATTAACCAATAATTCTGTAAACCAACATCAATCATTGCCATATATAACAACAATCAATTACTTGGAATTGTTAATGTTCTGAACACAAAATGAATCCATGCAACCAACAAGTGCATAGCCTTAATATCTATGAACGCTATATGATATCACCTTTAAGTGCTGAATCCTATTGTACCGAATTCTGTAGCCGAGCATGCTGCGTAAACTTCATACGACTTATCACATGATTCCTCGTACACTAACAGCCATTCGATAACCAAGTTATAGTCCTCCAACAGTCAAAACCAACATCTTAACCTCCACTTTTACTTCTGGATGCAATGTTGACTGCTGTCTTACAGCTATGTCCAAATCATTATATTAACACCATGAAGATGATGTCTCTCTTGTTAACTACATTAGTGTCTTTGCTATCGTCATTACCTCTCTTGCTTTAACTTTTAAGCACCACCTCTTATATTAGTTAGTAACTCAATATGACAATCTTCCCACTAGTTTGATCATATTCTCTGCAAATCTATCAACAAACTGTCTTCATGTTGACTTATTGCTTTCCTTCTTATTATGCAGAGATTCGTATACGGTGCTACTAATCCTTACCTCATAAATTGTACCCTACTCTTGGTATCATATGGTATGACAGATTCATAAAATCACAGACCTTCGGTCAGCCCACACTGTACCTCTTTACTTGATATCTTGTCTCTCTATACCCTTGACTGTATCTGAAAGTATACTTGCTTAGAACAGAAAACTAGCAATATTACACTATAGCATGTAAGAATGATGATGTTAACTCAAATCAATTAATCTATACATGCCACCAACTCAACTTGAAACAAGAAAGAAAAAGAAAAAAAATAACTAGCAATATTACACTCCCCAATAGCATGCCAGACATGATGATGTTAATCTAAATAATTTCTGCATGCCGCAAACTCAACTTCAAACAAATTTATACAGTGGAAAATATGAACTAAATCCTTAGAAATTATGTTCCACCATAGCCCAAAACAATGCCGCGTATCATAACCCAGAGACGCGACACCGGTCAGGTGTTGATGTAACACAACCTCACAAGCTGTTATCATTTGTAAGCTATTTTTATTTCTAGATCACTCTTTTCCGCAACAACACTGCTGTGCATCATTAACCCATACACACAACAACAGTTAGTTGAACCTACAATCACATATGCCCAACACCCTGTATAGCAGGTCCCCCGCCACATAACAATTACCCATGCCATATGCCGGAAGGCTGCCCCACACGATGCCAAACACATTCTTGAGAAATGCTCTTGTCGGCACAGAAAGATTACCCACGAACCATGCCGGCAATGCACGTCTCCAGTTGTAAACAAACTCACTCATGCGAAATTCACTTCGCCAGGTGTTTATTCCCTATCTGTTAATTTTCCACTGGACAAACAATTGCCCATTCTATTTTAAATAACAATAAAATACCTGCAGAATAATAATAATAATAATATCATCCTCAACCTGCATGCAAGAAATGATGATGATCTAAATTAACCAAACTTCTGCATGCAATAAATCATTAAAAACCAAACAAAATAATTACTAAAATTATAACAAAATTCAGAAATCATGCATAACAGTAACCTATAACCAAATTAATTATAACAACATAACCGTAAAATATTCTACCGTATAGTTCACTACTTATTACTATAATCTTATCATATAATTTCCCTTAATATATTGGTTTCAACACATAAGTACTAGTACTAGTTCTATTATACTAACTGTGAACTAGTAAGTTGTTTAATAATTATAATTATAGTTATTTCCTAACGTAGGCTGCACTCCAATTATTACATAATGCTACTACTCTACTACCAAGTAATTTTATATGCATTCGTTGGGTTACTGTCACATAAAACAAATTCACAATTACATATCTAACACAAACTAAACAATAACAACATATCACAAATATAACTACACATGCTTAATAATAATATAGACTAATGTTAAATACTAATTGCACAACGCTAATGGCTTCTATATTGCCTGTTCTTAGCTTAACTGTCCTGCTGTTTGTTTACAATTCTCCTAACTTACACTGTCTAATCACACAGTTACAATATTTAACCTAATTTCAGTTGATCCAATAGCGCCTAGGGTTAATGTTTTTACGGCAGCTATGAACTACACACACACCAGGCCCCACGAATATAACACGGCGTTCTGTCAAATACCGGCGCTTTACAAGTTCACTCAGTTCCGGTGTTTATTATAAAATGTTCACGTTTTATAATAGTTTATTTCAGCCTGGCTGATCATATCCTGACGTCTCAAATTGTTAACGTGTGTCGGTTCTTGAATTTACACACTGTAGCCAGCTACGACTGTCGCTTCTCTGTTGACCATCTGTTCATCAACACAGTAGACCTGTCGACCGTCTGACCTCGCTTGTTGACACAGCAAGCCTGTCACAACTCTGTAGGCCTGATTCGTATTTTCTCTTGCTGTGACCTGGTTTTAACAGTTCGTACGGGGAATTCCCGTCACATATGTCTATTGCCTCATTAGCATAATCAATACTTGCTGTTGATTTGTCTTTATTCACACTTATAATAATTTCACAGTTCAACTTGTGCACACTCATTGTTACTAGTGACACATTTATAGGAAATAAATTTCTCTTGGTCTTTAAAGTCTTGCACCAATATTAAGTCAATCTCTTCAATCACACAGTACTAACTGTTTATATATTTCACATAGTCACATTTTCAATCCTTGATAAGACATTTAATTATTACACTTGTTGACTACATCTTTTTGCCGAATCTGTTCAATTGTTCACATGCCTTTTGTAATGCGTACAGTTCAACGCCTGTTTTGTCATTTTAAATTCATTATGATAGCAGGAGTTGGTGATTATGTTTCTCGTTTCATCATGTGTGATATCAACTTTTCCGTTAGCCAATTCTCTACTTGTAGAATGATACTTTGTGGCTTAAACTTTACGTTGGCACGTGTTACGTATGTCAAATCATCTGTGGCCTCAGGTTTCATATGGACGATAAACCCCCAAGTGCCAGGGTCTGTGTCTGGGTCTATCTGAATGAGCTACTATCAATACTTGTGTAGCAACACTGCTCGTGTCCAACAGGGGATGCTTCTTTCTTCTCTTCTTCTCCAGTCAGAACCCTGGTCATCTCGCAGCACATGAGTATATCTTGGTTACTCAATCATACGTCATAACCTCGCCCACTCGAACTGCAGTTAACTCGAACAAGAGTAAACACAAAGACTGTTATAAGTTTCCTACGTATAATATACACAATCACATAATCGAAGATATCATCACTTATTCGACAGTCACATCACATTACACTACATCACAGATTAAATGCGTGGCTCAATATAGAGCCATAACGCTGTCTACTTTTCACCATGTCCACCCAGGACGATGGATCAACGCCGACTAACTTGTCCCGAGCTCACTTCCTGTCACCTGGGCAGTGAGCTCCAGCGTTTTTCACGTTGTGTGGAAAGCCCCTGCTTTCCCCGTTCCCGTGTTCAATTCTGAACACAGTCGCAACCTGTACTCTGTGACCCAGGCTATAACTGAACCATGCCATGACGTCGTCAGGCTCATGGCAGGCCCTAACAAACATGATAGAAAATTGGCACGAGAGTATAAACAACAACAGTCTATGTGGAACTGTGTTTATTGATTTCAAGAAAGCATTTGATATGATAGACCATGTTATTTTAATTAAGAAACTTGAGACAATGAAAATTGGTCCTAATGTAGTCACTCTAATATCATCTTTTCTATCGGACAGAAAGCAAGTAGTATCACATAATAAATCGCTGTCTCAAACCACTACATTCAATATTGGAGTACCACAAGGCTCTATTCTTGGCCCTCTATTATTTGCCATATATATTAACGATCTACCTTTGCATCTTTCATCGTCCTGCGATCTATTTGCAGACGACTGTACAGTGTACACAAACGCTGAAAACTGTATTTTACTAGAGTCGTCTTTACAACAAGAATTAAATAATGTAGTTAGGTGGAGCTATTCAAACCGTATGCAAATTAATATCACTAAAACAAAATCAATGTTATTAACAACCAGACAAAGACTTCAAACTCTAAGCTCACACACATCACTTCAACTTCACATCGATAACATGCCAGTAGAAAGTGTAATTGAGCACAAAACATTAGGCCTAATCATTGATAGAAACCTAACCTTTACTTCCCACGTTCAAGCGCTCATTAAACAAACAGCGAAAAAAGTCTACCAACTCGCCAAAATTAAAAACTTCCTTGATGAGGACACAAGGAAACTATTCTATACTTCTCATATTCAGACACACTTTGACTACTGCTCTACAATCTGGGACGGTTGTTCTAATTCAAACACCAAGCGACTTTACTCACTCCAGAAACGGGCCATGAGTCTAATTTATAGCAAACATTTATGTGACAATCCCAGCCTGTATAAACGCCTTCGGTTGCTACCACTCCGCAAACGCCTGCTTTTCAATAAAGCTAAACTAATTCACAAAATCTTGCATCGGAATGCCCCAAATTACCTTTGGCCATTGTTTAAATATAATGCTAGACACAGTAAACGTTTAAATATATTACACATTCCGAAGCCTAGGATTGACTTATACAAAACAAGCTTAACGTACTCTGGAGCTCAGCTGTGGAACAATCTTCCACAAGAAATAAAAGACATCACCAATCCTTATTCATATAATCGCAAATTACTCGAACACTATCTCAGTACGGATTACCTTCCCCCATAATAATAGTGATAATAATAATAATAACAAAACCCTAGTATAACAGCCAGTCCCCTTTTGGTAGGCCAGTATATTCCACATGGCTAATAAGTGTCTGACCATTATCTAATGTTACTGTATCGTGTAGTTTTGATGTTCGCATTTTGCCAATGCTTTTATAATGCATAAGTTTTATATTGTTGCTGTTCTCTGTTAGCCTTGAATGACGTGTGAATGAAATAATGTATGGAAGAGAGTGATAGAAGGGCAGAATGTTAGACGGGCCTGCGTGCCCAATTCTTAACCCTTTGAAAATAAAGTTTGTTCGTTCTGCCTGCCTGCCTGCCTGCCTGCCTGCCTGTTTGTTGTCTGCCTGTCTGTCTGTCTGTCTGTCTGTCTATCTATCTATCTGATAGATAGATAGAGAGGGAGGGATAGATGGAGGGAGAGACGGACGGACGGGTAGGCAGGCAGGCAGACAGACAGACAGACTGTCTGTCTGCCTGTCTGTCTAATAATTTATTGATTGCAGTTAGAAAATTTCGCTTAATGCTAGGATTATTTTTTTTTAATGTTGTATAATTTTCATGTAAAAAATAATGTTGTCGTATAATTTTCATGTAAAAAATTATGTGGTGGTATCGAGAACAACCTTAGATAAATGAAGACCAACTTACAAAAAGCATTAGAAAGAGCACTTGAAAGATCTTTACATCTTCCCCCAACAATTAACTTGGGTAAATGGAGCGGCAGCAGCAGCAGCAGAGGAGGGGGGAGGAGGAGGATTATAATGCATATGCCTGTAGATAACTGTAGCGAAAAGGTCCACCTATTTGAGAAATTTTACATATATAGCAATGCTATTAAAAGTTATGTCCCCTCGCTATATATAAATTATAATGTAAATTGAAATATTAAATAATATTAAGTAAATAACTGTTTGTACACTAACAAACTATGACAGTTGGCAGCACCGGAATGATAAGAAGACATGTAGAAAATTTCATCTCAATCGGATAAATGACATACAGACAGACATTGTATTTTATATATATAGATAATGCAACTAGGCAGTGTATATAGATCTATAATGCACCTAGGCTGTGTATATAGATCTATAATGTACCTAGGCTGTGTATATAGATCTATAATGTACCTAGGCTGTGTACATAGATCTATAATGTACCTAGGCTGTGTATATAGATCTATAATGTACCTAGGCTGTGTACATAGATCTATAATGTACCTAGGCTGTGTACATAGATCTATAATGTATTTATAATGTTCCTAGGCTGTTCATATAGATCTATAATGTACCTAGGCTGTGTACATAGATCTATAATGTACCTAGGCTGTGTATATAGATCTATAATGTACCTAGGCTGTGTATATAGATCTATAATGTACCTAGGCTGTGTATATAGATCTATAATGTACCTAGGCTGTGTACATAGATCTATAATGTACCTAGGTTGTGTATATAGATCTATAATGTACCTAGGCTGTGTATATAGATCTATAGTGTACCTAGACTGTATACATAGATCTATAATGTATTTATAATGTACCTAGGCTGTATACTTAGATCTATAATGTACCTAGGCTGTGTACATAAATCTATAATGTACCTAGGCTGTGTACATAGATCTATAATGTACCTAGGCTGTGTATATAGATCTATTATGTACCTATCATGTTCATGAATATATCTTCTGAAGTCAACTTGTAGTCTTCTTATATCTTTAGGCTGATGCTCGTAAAGTCAAGCTCCTTGACGCTTACGATTTGCAAAGGTTCCTCAGTGACTACAGGTAACAATATATCATGTCCAACCATAGAGTTGTATGAAGACTATAATATATAACATTATGCTACAGAGGTGTCTGAAGACTACAGTAAATCACATTCAGCTATAGTGTTGCTTAAAGGCTACAATATATCACATTGCACTATATTCAGGGTGATACACAAATAACAGAACCCATAAAAAGTGTATTAATTCCTACAAAGGTCAAGCAAATTTCTTGACATTTGATGAACGTAAACTCCAGTCTGTGTACAATCATTTCCAAAAGTTTCAGTTACCTCGGTCGCTTTGCATAAAAGTTATCTTATGTCCAAATTATGCTCCAAATGGCCTCCGCAGTGTTGGATGCACACTTGCATAATTACTCGACAGCATTCCTCTGTGGCAATTTCCCTGATCTTTGCTGTTCTGGTATACATTATCCTTGAGATACCCCCATAGATAAAAATCTAGGGGGTTCAAGTCTGGTGAATAGAATGCCCACATTCAAAGATTTGTTGGTTCCGGTTTTTTTTTTTGGTTTTTTTTTGGTCACCGTGTACTTGTTTAAAGACTATGGTAAATCATATTGTACTACAGAGTTGTCTAAAGACTACAATATATTATATCCAGCTATACCCGCAGAAGTCGGATGTGTCGGCCTAACGGCGCAAGAACACAGCTCTGCTGTAAACAGGCACAACGCAGTCACATCCGGAAAAAAAATCTGGATGAACGCAGAAGAAGAAGAAGATATTGAGCTATAGAGTTGTCTAAAGACTACAATATATCTCTATAGAAATATATAAATTTTATTATGTATCTCATTGAGCTATAGAGTTGTGTAAAGACTAAGGTATATTACATTATGCTGTAGTTGTCTAAAGACTACATATATCACATCCAGCTATAGAACTGTATAAAGACTATAATATACCATATCCAGATATAGTCGTTTCCAGATTTTGATTTGGGGCTTAAGAGTTTTGGGATCAGGGTTAGGGATTTGAGGATTAGGGTTTTGGGCTTAGGGCATACAGTTGTATGTACACTGCTGTATACCACATTCAGCATTAGAGTTGTATCACGATTTTGGTGTATCACAGCATGCTATTGAGGCGGGGTGAACAATTCCCTGCCTTCCACCTTCCCATCTCAGACAGTTCGTTAGAAATTATAAAAATGACCATGTGTGCATTTTATGAGGTTGGGTCAACTCCACAGTTGTACTGGATAGACAAAAAGAATCTTGTCACTTCTGGTATTTGAACCTAGATCATAGACTACACTTTGTTAACTGATTAAATGCCATTGGGATGATTAATCATCTTAAACAACTTCCCATATCTGCCATGGTCTTATATACAGTAGTTTTCCCTAAGCAACCCCCTTTAATTTGATATATAATAAAACATGTCTGCTACCATATTAACAAATTTTATGTCACAACTGTGACTTACCCCTACTTCCTATTTTCTGCCATCCATTTTTATTTGGTCTAAACCTGCTTTTGGTAAAGACTGCTGGTGACTTTATCTTAAGCTGTTATGGCATTGTATCAAGGATACAGATAACATCTGGCTGTAGAATCACAGTCTAGAGTTAACACCCAATTATAGACTTGTATTGTTATAGGAAACAATATATCACCTGTAACTGGAGAATTCTGTAGTGACCATATGTAACGATATAACACATCTATCTGTAGAGTTTTTTGGGGCTACATGTAACAATAGATCACAACTAACTGTAGAGTCATATAGAGATTACATGTAATGGTCAACTGTAGAATTGTATAGAAACTATATGTTACAGCCACCTATAGAGTCAAATAATGATTACAGCTAACTGTAGAATTGTATAGAATCGATAGGAATCATATACAGGTAACAGTCAACCGTAAATTTGTATAAAGACTATAGAATTGTATGAAGGATATAGGTCAGTACATACTTCATGCGAATATAGAATTAAATAGTGTTATTTTATTTTGGAAACAGTTTTTAAATATCAGCAACTACATTCAGATAATGTTGTTCTGTTTACCATGTATTTTTGCAATTTTGATCGTTCAGAGATTTGACGAGTTGGATCAACAGCATGACAACATTGGTGTCAACTGATGAGCTGGCTAGGGATGTCACAGGTGCTGAAGCTCTACTGGAGAGACATCAGGTGGGTGTGACATTTAGAGCTGATAATTCTCTCTATGGTTGTATGATGCCTTATCGGAGGGATAAACAACTAGGCTGAGACACAAAAACAGCTGAAGACATAGAAACAGCTGGTATCAGTTGTGAGTTGATGTAACTAGGACAGACAACTAGAGTAGACAAAGAGAGACTCAAGAACAGATCTGGTGACATATGAAAGTGTCTTCTCTAGGTAGAACTGTACACTAGAGTGATGAAGTATGGCACAAGACTGAGAACTAGACTGGAAACTTCAACAAAAGTAGGAGAAAAGAAACTGCCAAAGTTTATGCAACTCCAAGCTTCCTGCTCAACATATGATTCATCCCATAGACAAATATGTCTTCAGAAGGCTATTATAGAATGGAATCTAGCTTCCATGCATACATTCACTAGCAATATTAATTGTAAGAAGATAGATACTTCTAGGAAATGTTGCTAAATTTAGGTTATTTCCTTTTGGCTGAATAGACCAGAATTCCATACGTGAGGAATATGTATTTACCACATAAGTTAATCTAATATGCTTGCTTATCGACCTGGTGGTAATTAGGTTCAAATGTATGTGCAGACGAATGTTGTAAATTGACCTGGGTTCCCAGTCTATCGTGGCTAGTAGGACATGTCTTGGGAAGTGAAGGTGGTGGTCAGCATGATATTGACCACATCACCTCTCCACACAATATGCCTCCAGGCATATAAACAGGGTCTTTGACTACTGTGACTTACATCAGCTCAATGGGCTGACCACACCAAAGACACTGTACAGTCAACCGGAGGGACACTATCCAGTGCCACAGTTAGGTCGTCGCTGAAGCTACCGAGTTCGTGCTTTGTGTGGCGCTTTCCGCACTGTGGAAAGAGAGCGAGCCATATGGGATAATAACCCGGTGCAATGAAGTCGACCCTGTCGACTTTTAAGCGACTGCTTTTAAGCAGTGCCACCCATCGGGCACTGCAGCACCAACTAATCCTCCCCACGATGATTGACGGCAAAAGTGGAAGATAGTGATGACATACAAAAGCTAAAAAGTATGTTACTTGTCAGGTGAGTTGATCTATTCAGACCTCAATTGCCAACTTGAAAGTATATTGCTTGACAAGAAAAAGTGTTATCTTTACCATATTAACTAGCAGATATGTTACTGGTAGGTCATGCCAAGTTGGAATATGGTTTTATCTTATAAACTAGCAGACACGGTTCACATCCGGTCTCTGTTGTTATGTCTTTGCTGTGTAAATTAATAGGTGTGTTACACATCTTGTGTAGATTGTTCAGCAAATGAGAAAATCCTTCCAGAAACAAATTGAAACTATATATTGATTAGAGAAATTAAACATAGTCAAAGATTTTTGGGCACAATATGAGAAAAAATGTCAGCTTCAAAACTTAGTAACAACTGACAAACACGATGGGAAAAGAGCAAGGGAAGGAAAAGAGATAAATACCTAGACAGCTTGGCCACATGGCGTAATCGGGACAAGAACACAGAGCTGATCCATGACTCTAGCGACCGTGTGAGATGGTGAATAATGACCGCCCATGCTTATCGGTATCATGATGATGATGTACATTATATTTTCCCTGTGTAAACCAATAGTATTTTATGTGGTCTGTATAGTTATGTCTTGTCAAGAGGTATATTACATTTCAGGGATCTTACATGTCACATCTCAATTGTTCAGGTGTGTGTTTGCAGAATACATTTCTAAGCAATGTTAACTATTGTATTCTAATATGACACCCAGATGTTCAGTTCAGAAATTGTCAGCCATTATGGCATCACTGCTCTCCCCGGAGAAGAAGAGGATGAATATCTAGAGGAGGTAGATAATACAAGTCATTGCTTGAAGAGGAGATAGCTTTTTCTAGAAACTAATCATTACTGACAGATTTGCTTCATGCTAGACTAGTGCGTCATGGAGATTATGCTTATAACTAATGCCTTCAACTCATTTCTAAAGCATGTTCCCGAGAGAATGTGATGTGAGGTTTACTGACATATGATTAGTTTAGTGAGTGATTATGATGTGAATCTTCATGACATACCATTAGTTTGGCTTATAACCATAATGTGAACATTGTTTAAGTATCAGTAGTTTAGTATGTGAATATCCCGGGAAGGTTAACCCGGTCAACAAATGCCCGCAGAAGTCGGATGTGTCGGCCTAACGGCGCAAGAACGCAGCTCTGCTGTAAACAGGCACAACGCAATCACATCCGGAAAAAAAAAACTCCGGATGAACGAAGAAGAAGAAGTATGTGAATATGATGCGAATCTTAATGACATGCTACTAGTTTAGACTCTGAGCATTATGTGAACCCTCTTCACATAATCATTAGTGGAGTGTCTCCCGTGTGTTGCCGGGGCCCATAAGGGAAGCAAAGAATAGCAACACTGTAGCCTACCACGCATGTAGTAAGAGGCGACTAAGGAGGCTTGATGGTTCCGTCGCCCTGCTACTGAGTGAGTGCGTGGCGCGACACTGTGAGCTGTGAATTTCATGTGAAGTGCTTTTGAATCTGCCCAAGTTTTTATTTTTGGAACGTGACTGCATGTTCGGAGCGATGGCAGGTGGCTATGTCCCAGAGTTGACCAGTTTTTGCCTTATGCAGAAATGCGTGGCTGCTGGGCTTCTGGTTGACTGCCACTGCCGTCGGTGATGAACTGTATGTTCGTGGACTGTGTAGGTGAACATCTAGGAAACATCCAGATAGGAAAATGACTGCCGATTCCATCAGAGATGAATTGGGTGTTTCGTGGGGGACTGGTGTGTTGACATTCTAGCGGAGGCATTATGCACAGTGTATCTGTGCGGGCTGTTGTTTGTCGAGACTCCTGTCTTTTCCACTTTTCACATTGGGCAGTGGGGAGCGTTTTGTGTGATATTCACTGGCACAGGAGCAGAGCATAATGGGGACGACCCGTTGCTGTGAAGTTGGAACTGCGACTAACTAACTAACTAATTAGTAGAGTGTAAATATGATGTGAATCTTAATGAAATACCACTGGTTTAGCATGTAAGCATTATGTGAACCTTGCTGACACACCAATAGTTTAGTTTGTAAATATGATGTAAATCTTAATGACATACCTATTGCTTAGCTTGTGAGCATTGTGTGAATCTTGCTCACATACTAGTAATACAAGGCATATAGTGTTTGTGTGTACATGGTGGGAAAATAACTGACATGTTTTATGAGTTTTGTCATGCACATATTGCTAGATCTTATACAAGAAAGAACTAAGAGTAACATCAATCAACAAGTCAGGGAAGAACAGCTAGGATTCATATATAATTATTGAACAAGAAAGGTATTTTCTGTGTGGGGATGTTAATAGAGAAAAACTTGGAAGTACAGACAGACATACATCATGCTCCATAGGCTTTAGTAAAGTATTTGACAGAGTGAAACATGAACATGTTTAGTGTGTGGTGTGAATCTTGGTGATATACCAGTAGTTTAGAGTGTAAATATACAAAGAATCTTGCTAATATAACCATTAGTTTGCTGTGAACATAATATGAATCTTGATACCATACCAATAGTTTAGTATGTGAATGTGAAATGAATCTTGCTAACATGCCAGTAATCTAGTAAGTGAATGTTGTATGAATCAAGTTGATATGCAATTGAATCAAGTTGATATGCAATAATTTTAGTGTGTGAATATGATGTGAATCTTGCTGATATACCTAAATTTTAGTATGTGTGATTTTAATCTTGCTGACATACAAGTATTTTATTGTGTGTGTTTGATGTTAGTCTTACTAACATACCAGTAATTGAGTGTATAAATGTGATGTGCTAACATTCCAGTAGTTTAGTGTGTGGATGTGATGTAAATCTTTGTACAATGTGCGAATGTGATGCGTATTTGCTGGATCAAGGAAAACCTATCTTCGTTGTCATAAACTAATATATAAAAGCATGTTTAATGTGGACATTTTTGGTGAACTGTCTTTGTTACTATACTAATTATAATGCACTAATTATGATATGCTAACTGTAATATTTTCATTATGTTAATTGTGGAATTCAAGGGGAAACATCATACGTAATATCCCAAGAAAGTTTTATGGACAGCCATAAAGTTAGATTTATCGTGATTTTGTTTATGTTGCCCTGTTAATTATGATGCACTAATTATGACATGCTTTTAAAAAAAACATGTGAACTTTACCTTTTTCAGTAGTATTATTAGAGCTAGTTAGGTTTCTTTGTAGAATGAACGTGACAGTCATGCTACCTGGTCCTTGTTTTACCATTTTGAGAACCAAGCTCATTGTACCTGTTGTAGTAGCATTATGAGAATCATGGCAGTTGATAACCTTGTAGAAAGATTATGAACTAAATAGCTTCTTGCACAATCCTCAGTATGACTGAAGTGTACTGGTATTGCCAGGAATACCTGTGTTCTCTAGCCACCGGAATGTTCATTACGGATTCAAAGAATATGATTAGCAAGGTGGAGAAAGGAATGTTTCGTGTGGAATGGCTCTCGTCGCTTCAGAGGTCACAGATTGTGAGAATTGTATGGATATTTTGTCCTGGCCATGCGGGTGTACAGGGGAATGAACAGGCTAATAGGCTAGCAGGGAATGTACCTCTTGGTGGTATCTTGCCTATGGACAAGGGGGAGGTGGTCGAGCGCTTGTGGGACCAGGTGGAGAAGGCGGAGGAACAGATTGAGAACCCATATGTGGAAAGAATGAGATTGCGGGGGATCGGCAGGGGTTCTGGAAGAATCGCAAAACTGAGAGGGAAGACCAGGAGAACATTTAATCAGATAGCAGTGGGAATGATTAGTAGTATGACTCTTCGCTGGCTGTTGAACGAGGGGACTGAGCACGTATGGGAATGTTCTGAGTGCAGTGATGTCGGTTCTTGACTCAACTCAACCTGTGTTCTGTGCTAAGAGATATATACATACGTGTGTACTAAAAAGAGACATACACCCATAATGTATTCTAAGAGATACACGCCCATGTTGCTTTCTGCTTCGAGAATTAAAGAAAAATGTCTTTATTGTAAATGGTATACTCATGTTTTGTGCTATAAATTATATACCCATATACTTTGCTGTGAAAGATATACCCATGCTCTGTGCTGTATTTACATATATAGCCATGTTCTAGGCTAAGAGAGTTATACTCTTGTTCTGTGTTGAGTGAGATATAATCATGTTGTGTACTGTAAAAGATAAACCCTGATTCTGGGCTGATAAATATATACCCATCTTCTGTGCTGTGAGAATTATGCTTTTGCCCTTGTCTGAGAGTTCATCATGGAATTTTTGTCTTGAACATCAGTATAGCAGTTTTGTTCAACCGCTACAAAGCTGAGGAAGATACTGAGGAGGGGATACAAGCACTTGTGGATTGAATGGTCCGATGTGCAGTGAGGATAATCTGACGACAATCTAACATAACAGTTTTATTTGTTATCAGTTGTATCCTTGTTGTTAAAGTCTGACACAGGGTGCTTGAATTTTTATCTAGAGAAGAACCATATCTGACACTATTAAATATAGCAGGATATGATATCAAATGAAAGACATAGGGTAGGTTGAGAACCTGTAAAGAAACAATGAATGCAAACTTGTGCGGTATATGCCTATGCGTTCCTGAACAAGTAATAGTTATCATCATCGAATGAATTGTGTTGCACTGTTTTCATCAAGCCTTTGGCTGTGTACATCTGACTTCCAGAAGCATTGGAGAGGGGGAGGGGGGGGGGTGTTCTTTTTCCTTTCCTAGCCTTTAACTGTGCCCAGTCTACAAACAAGGTGATAGGTTTGTGTCTGTCCGATTCCTATCCATTGACCTGTCCAAAATGGGAGGCCCTACCAGTGGCTGTGCTACCGTTGACATAGCTCTTGGGGTCATTGAAACACACAAGCCCCTCTACTTTTTCAAGGTGCAGACACATCAGAGGGGTAGTAGATGTTTGCATTTGCTGTTTCTCTGTATGATCTCAGTCTAACCTATTTGACAGAAACTAGAGTGTAGACGCAACACAAATACATTGATAGGAGCTAGGGTGCACACAAAACAAAAATTCACTGACAGAAGTGTAGCATAGCGTATGCTATGATGGTAGATAATATATAAAAGTAGATACAGAATAGACTTCCTAAGAGTAGAAAATCTCACTACTGCAGAAGAAGCGACCCAGTGGCTTGTAATTCTAGACATTATTTCAAAAGGTCCTAGAACGAGTCAAGACTTCTGACAGTGACAGGCAGGAGAGGGATGGTGACCAATAGTACTTAGCATAAGACTGTATACCAAGATTCTCCGGCTATCTTGCCTGTATAAATATTGAGCCCCCAAATCTGATCCACTCTCACAGACATGGAGAAAGACAGATTAATATATATATATATATATAAAGTGACAAACCTTCCAAATTCTCTCACACTAATTCAACTAAATGTACTTACTCATATAATAAAGTAAGTTTGGTAAAATATGCACCTCACAACATTTAGTTTTAATGAATTATCACACTGTGGGTGATCCACGGGATACAGCCCTGTACACTTATAAGGGGTTAACAATACCCTTTTCCTAATCTAAAATCCTCTGAGAATTCTAATCCTAAGTATAGTGTTCTTGGACTACTGCCCTCTACTTCAGCTGTAATAATTTTAATCACAGACAACACTTCGTTGGCCTGAAATATTTGGGAATATTGTTTGATTGGTGTTGTGTTGGCCAACGGTAAAACGTGACCACTTAACTGAAGAGTCTTATCCTCCGGGTTGGCAAGCGGTTCATCAGATCTCCCTTCAGTTTCTCTTCCTCGGGTTAAATAATGTTCCAGAATTTCCTTTTCTCGGGTTTTGACTTCCAGATCTTTCAGTCCGAAATTAATATTCAGAAATAGAATGTTCACTGTTTTTCCAAATTTCAAAGTGCGGCTCTGCACTATGGGTAAAGTTTCATTTTGATTTTAGTGGTAATTAATCACGCACATAACAGATTGTGTTGCGGAGAACGTTGAATCACTTTTAGTCAAAGCTCATGACTCATTTCAACAATTTGATGTTCAAGGTGGTGAATCCTTCAACACACGTGACCACTTCTAGTACGTTGAGTGACTATCACCTTCTTCTTCTTCTTCAGCATTCCGAGCCATTGAGGTTCTTTGCTGCAAATACAATCTGTCTCCATTCGTCTCTCTGGTGGACCTTCTCTTGCCAATCGTTGATTCCAAGTGCTTGTAGGTCTGTATGTATATTATCTCTCCACCGCCTTCTTGGTCTACCTCGGGGTCTACGGTCATTTATTTCCTGAGTGTAAGCGAGTTTTGTTTCCCTATTATCTTCCATTCTTTCTATATGCCCCAGCCATTGTAGTCTATTAGCCTTCATGATACCAGTGATTAGCGGGGACTTAAACAAATCATAAATGTCTTTGTTACTTCTTCTTTTCCACTCTCCACTTTGTGTATCCCTAATGGGTCCAAAGATGCGTCTTAAAATTTTGTTCTCAAAGGTTTGTAACAAGGCTTCGTCTCCTTTCGTTGTACTCCAGGTTTCAGAGCCATACAGCACAACTGGTCTGATCAGTGTTTTGTATATTGTGATTTTGGTGTTACGAGATAGCGCCTTTGATTTTAGTAGATGTTGTAGTGCATAGTATATCTTATTTCCAGAGTTGATTCTAGTTTGTATTTCTTCCCTTATGATGTTGGAGCAGTTGAAGATTGTACCCAGGTATTTGTATGTTTCCGTTCTTTTAATGGTCATATTATCTATTTGTATGTGGCCAGAGTTTTTAGCCATTCCGTCTCTTGAAATTACCATATATTCTGTCTTATCTTGGTTGATAACCAGCCCCATCTGTTGGGCTTTTTCCTTTAAGTGAGTCAATATTTCTAATGTCTTTTGTTCACTTTGCCCTATAATATCTATATCATCTGCATAACCAAGCAGCTTGGATGTTCCTCCAATATCACATTCCTCCTTTACCTTCCTTACAACTTTCTCTAGAGCCAGATTGAAGAGTAGCGGCGATAGTGCATCACCCTGTTTCAAGCCAGATGTTATTTGGAAGGGGTCTGATTTCCTGCCTTTATATGTTACTATATTATAAGTATCTTCCATGCATAGTTTGGTCATGTTAATTAACTTCCTTGGTATTCCAAATTCCTGCATAACATTCCATAGACTATTCCTATGGACACTATCATAAGCCTTTTTAAAATCCACAAAAATGTTATGGAGATCTCTTTTATATTCCCAATGTTTCTCGGCTATTTGTCGTAAGATAAATATCTGATCTATTGTTGATCTGTTTTGTCTAAAACCCGCCTGGTAGTCACCTAATATGTCTTCTGAATATGGTTTTAGTCTATTTAGTAATACTGCGGATAGTATCTTATAGCTTGTGGACAGTAGTGATATTCCTCTATAATTTCCACATTGGAACTTGTCTCCTTTCTTAAAGATAGGTATCAATAATGACTCTTTCCAGTCATGGGGTAATTCTTCTGTCCTCCAGATTTTTATTATTAGTTCGTATAGCTTTAGATGTAATGCATGGCCACCTGCCTTTATAAATTCAGCAGCAATTCCATCAGTCCCAGTTGCCTTATTGTTTTTAAGTCGTGTGATTACATATAGGATTTCTTCAAATGTAGGTTCTTCAATTTGTGGTTCGCATGTTAGAACCTCTTCCTGTGGGAAAATGTTACTTGGAGCTTCACAATTTAGTAATTCAATAAAATATTCTTTCCATGTGTTGCACATTTCCTCATTGGTATTTATCATATTCCCATTTTTGTCTTTTAAACCATATGTGTTTTGTTGGTGCCCTCGTTTCATTGACTTCAGTACTTTAAAAAATTTTCTGGATTCATTTTTCTGGTGATTAGTTTCCATATCTTTGATTATATTACTCATATATTCTCGCTTCTGCTGTCTGACTATTTTTGTAGCCTCTTTACATTCATTTCTATAATGCTCTTCCTTTTGGATGTTATTGATGTCATTTAACCATACATGTCTGGCATTCTTCTTCCTAGTGACTGCTTCTTCACATTTTTGATTGAACCATCTGTTCTTTCTATGCGTGGTTGACACACCGAGACATTCTTCTGCGGTAGATTGAATTGTATTCTTGATGTTCAACCAAGTTTGGTCAACGCTTTCCTCCAAAGGGTTTTGCAAAGTTTCAAGTTTACATTTTATTTCATCTGTAAATTTCTCTTTGACTGTAATGTCTTGTAGTTTTTCTCTGTTATATGTTGGGTGTAATCTTTGTAATTTAGTATAGAAAGCTCTCTTAAGTTTTATTTTAAATTTTGCTCCAACGAGGAAATGGTCACTGTGGCACTCAGCTCCTCTATAACTTCTGACTTGCTGTATGTTTGATGCATTTCTGTTGTTAATTAAAATGTGATCTATTTGATTATAGGTTCTCTTGTCACATGATTTCCAAGTTTGTTTGTGTATATCCTTTCTTTGTAGTCTGGTACTGCTAATCTGCAGTCCTTTGGCTTCTGCCAGGTTGATGACTCTCCATCCATTATCATTTGAAGTTGTATGTAGGCTTTCCATACCGGCCACTTTTTTATTAGTTTGCTCTCTACCTATTTTTGCATTGAAGTCTCCCAGCACAATCAGGATGTCCTGTTTGGGGGTTTCTTCTATGACATCTTCCAGATCATTATAGACTATCACCTTAGGAATCCTAATTTAGCTGGAATCCTAATTTAGCTGTGTAAATTATTGGCTTAACTAGAGCTGTGGATTATATTATCACACTCTACCTGAGTTCTTATAGCCTAGTGATTAGCGATGTTGACTGAATCTAAAAAGGACACTTAGCAGCTCGTTTTCCTAGATGGAAAGTAATCCGTCCAGGAAGTTTGGTTGCCACGATGTTCTCAGACCAAACTGAGAAAAATGTCTCAGCCGAATCTGTAGGTTTGGCAGGGTACGCAAACTTGTACATAGCAACTTTCCTGCTTTTCTATTGTACTATCTCTATACATATAAAATTAGTACTACCAATTAGGAATACTTTATAATACAGACTGGTTACACATATATGTGAATGTAAAGCATGAAAAACAAGATGGGAGTTTGGAGACTTTGTCACAAGAAGCTAGTATAGACACAAAACAAAAACATTGACAGGAAGTTGAGTCTAAAGGCTACAAACTACACATTAACAGGAGGTGGAGTGAGAAGTTCAACAGGAGGTACAGTGTAGAAGTTTGATACAGATACATAAACAGGAGGTAGAGTAGATGTTGGGCAGTGACACATTAAAGGTAGATAGAATAATAAGTTAGACACTATACATTAACAGGAGGTAGAGTAGATGTTGGGCAGTGACACATTAAAGTTAGATAGAGTAATAAGTTAGACACTATACATTAACAGGAGGTAGAGTAGATGTTGGGCAGTGACACATTACAGGTAGATAGAGTAATAAGTTAGACACTATACATTAACAGGAGGTAGAGTAGATGTTAGGCAGTGAGACATTAAAGTTAGATAGAGTAATAAGTTAGACACTATACATTAACAGGAGGTAGAGTAGATGTTGGGGCAGTGACACATTAAAGGTAGATAGAGTAATAAGTTAGACACTATACATTAACAGGAGGTAGAGTAGATGTTGGGCAGTGACACATTAAAGTTAGATAGAGTAATAAGTTAGACACTATACATTAACAGGAGATAGAGTAGATGTTGGGGCAGTGACACATTAAGGTAGATAGAGTAATAAGTTAGACACTATACATTAACAGAGGATAGAGTAGATGTTGGGCAGTGACACATTACAGGTAGATAGAGTAATAAGTTAGACACTATACATTAACAGGAGGTAGAGTAGATGTTGGGCAGTGAGACATTAAAGTTAGATAGAGTAATAAGTTAGACACTATACATTAACAGGAGGTAGAGTAGATGTTGGGCAGTGACACATTAAAGGTAGATAGAGTAATAAGTTAGACACTATACATTAACAGGAGGTAGAGTAGATGTTGGGCAGTGACACATTAAAGGTAGATAGAGTAATAAGTTAGACACTATACATTAACAGGAGGTAGAGTAGATGTTGGGCAGTGACACATTACAGGTAGATAGAGTAATAAGTTAGACACTATACATTAACAGGAGGTAGAGTAGATGTTAGGCAGTGACACATTACAGGTAGATAGAGTAATAAGTTAGACACTATACATTAACAGGAGGTAGAGTAGATGCTGGGCAGTGAGACTTTAAAAGGGTTAGATAGAGTAATAAGTTAGACACTATACATTAACAGGAGGTAGAGTAGATGTTGGGCAGTGACACATTAAAGGTAGATAGAGTAATAAGTTAGACACTATACATTAACAGGAGGTAGAGTAGATGTTAGGCAGTGAGACATTAAAGTTAGATAGAGTAATAAGTTAGACACTATACATTAACAGGAGGTAGAGTAGATGTTGGGCAGTGACACATTACAGGTAGATAGAGTAATAAGTTAGACACTATACATTAACAGGAGGTAGAGTAGATGTTGGGCAGTGACACATTACAGGTAGATAGAGTATAAGTTAGACACTATACATTAACAGGAGGTAGAGTAGATGTTAGGGCAGTGAGACATTACAGGTAGATAGAGTAATAAGTTAGACACTATACATTAACAGGAGGTAGAGTAGATGTTAGGCAGTGAGACATTAAAGTTAGATAGAGTAATAAGTTAGACACTATACATTAACAGGAGGTAGAGTAGATGTTGGGCAGTGACACATTACAGGTAGATAGAGTAATAAGTTAGACACTATACCATTAACAGGAGGTAGAGTAGGATGTTGGGCAGTGAGACATTAAGTTAGATAGAGTAATAAGTTAGACACTATACATTAACAGGAGGTAGAGTAGATGTTGGGCAGTGACACATACAGGTAGATAGAGTAATAAGTTAGACACTATACATTAACAGGAGGTAGGGTAGATGTTAGGCAGTGAGCACATTAAAGTTAGATAGAGTAATAAGTTAGACACTATACATTAACAGGAGGTAGAGTAGATGTTAGGCAGTGAGACCTTAAAGTTAGATAGAGTAATAAGTTAGAGCACTATACATAACAGGAGGTAGAGTAGATGTTGAGCAGTGACACATTACAGGTAGATAGAGTAATAAGTTAGACACTATACATTAACAGGAGGTAGAGTAGATGTTGGGCAGTGACACATACAGGTAGATAGAGTAATAAGTTAGACACTATACATTAACAGGAGGTAGAGTAGATGTTAGGCAGTGAGCACATTACAGTTAGATAGAGTAATAAGTTAGACACTATACATTAACAGAGGTAGAGTAATGTTAGGCAGTGAGACTTAAGTTAGATAGAGTAATAAGTTAGAACTATACGATTAACAGGAGGTAGAGTGATGTAGGCAGTGAGACATTAAGTTAGATAGAGTAATAAGTTAGACACTATACATTAAAGGTAGGTAGAGTAATGCTTGGGCCATGAGACACTTAAAGGTAGATATAGTAATAGTTTGACACTATACATTAACAGGAGGTAGAGTAGATGTTAGGAAGTGACACATTACAGGTAGATAGAGTAATAAGTTAGACACTATACATTAACAGGAGGTAGAGTAGATGTTAGGGCAGTGACACATTACATGTAGATAGAGTATAAGTTTATACACTATACGATTAAACAGGAGGTAGAGTAGATTGTTGGGCAGGTGACCCACATTAAAGGTAGATAGAGTAATAAGTTAGACACTATACATTAACAGGAGGTTAGAGTAGATGTTGGGCAGTGACACATTACAGGTAGATAGAGTAATAAGTTAGACACTATACATTAACAGGAGGTAGAGTAGATGTTAGGCAGTGAGACATTAAAGTTAGATAGAGTAATAAGTTAGACACTATACATTAACAGGAGGTAGAGTAGATGTTGGGCAGTGACACATTACAGGTAGATAGAGTAATAAGTTAGACACTATACATTAACAGGAGGTAGAGTAGATGTTAGGCAGTGAGACATTAAAGGTAGATAGAGTAATAAGTTAGACACTATACATTAACAGGAGGTAGAGTAGATGTTAGGCAGTGAGACATTAAAGTTAGATAGAGTAATAAGTTAGACACTATACATTAACAGGAGGTAGAGTAGATGTTAGGCAGTGAGACATTAAAGTTAGATAGAGTAATAAGTTAGACACTATACATTAACAGGAGGTAGAGTAGATGTTGGGCAGTGACACATTACAGGTAGATAGAGTAATAAGTTAGACACTATACATTAACAGGAGGTAGAGTAGATGTTAGGCAGTGAGACATTAAAGTTAGATAGAGTAATAAGTTAGACACTATACATTAACAGGAGGTAGAGTAGATGTTAGGCAGTGAGACATTAAAGTTAGATAGAGTAATAAGTTAGACACTATACATTAACAGGAGGTAGAGTAGATGTTGGGCAGTGACACATTACAGGTAGATAGAGTAATTAAGTTAGACACTATACATTAACAGGAGGTAGAGTAGATGTTGGGGCAGTGACACATTACAGGTAGATAGAGTAATAAGTTATGACACTATACATTAACAGGAGGTAGAGTAGATGTTGGGCAGTGACACATTAAAGTTAGATAGAGTAATAAGTTAGACACTATACATTAACAGGAGATAGAGTAGATGTTGGGCAGTGACACATTACAGGTAGATAGAGTAATAAGTTAGACACTATACATTAACAGGAGGTAAAGTGATGAGTTAAACAGTAATACATTTACAGGAGGTAGAGTGTAGAAGTTAGGTTGTAAAACAGGAACAGTAGATAGAATGATAAGATACTCAGAGATGATACTGACACTGTTTCCTTCAAGCTGAGACTAAATGAATGATTTTGCTACTCTAGGAACACCGCACAGAAATGGATGCACGTGCAGGTACATTCCAGGCTTTTGAGCTTCTGGGACAGCAGTTGTTGCAAAATCAGCATTTTGCCAGCGAGGATGTTCAGCAGAAATTGGAGGAGCTGGCCAAGTCAAGGGAGGAACTAGAGCAGTAAGTTCTGAATACCTTCTGTGTGTACACATGTTATTCTGATATGTCTTCAGGGTGGACATGCTATGTTGAATATCCCTTGTATGTGTACCTACTGTGCTGAATTGTTTCTGAGTGTATCTGTTGTACTGAATGTTTCAGGGCTTGGATTGCTCGCCGTATGAAGCTTGATCAGTGCCTAGAACTACAGTTGTTTTACCGGGACTGTGAACAGGCTGAATCATGGATGGCATCTCGGGAAGCCTTCCTAGCTGGTGACTCTGTTGATGGAGACAACGTTGAGACACTGATCAAGAAACATGAAGACTTTGACAGGGCCATTAGTTCCCAGGTAAATTTTGACATGGCCCACCAGATAAATTTTAACAGAATCATTAGATAAACTTAATTTGAATATTGTGTATTTGCACTATCTGAAAACTAACCTATAGGCTTTCATTTGTTTTATACATTGGGGTACAAATAAAACACATCACTTCTTTCTTATATTTTAACAATGAATTTTTTCATAAATGTCATAGATATTTCACCATCAAGTGAGAAAACCGGTTTCCTCTGTTTTTATAATTGTAGGTTTTTCTCACAATTATCATGTAATGTTATTTCTTCTTCTTCTTCTTCTTCTTCTTCTTCTTCTTCTTCTTCTTCTTCTTCTTCTTCTTCTTCTTCTTCTTCTTCTTCTTCTTCTTCTTCTTCTTCTTCTTCTTCTTCTTCTTCTTCTTCTTCTTCTTCTTCTTGTAAGATAGCTTACACATACAGATCCAATATAGTTCTTGTAAAAGAAAACACAAACAAAGATATGATATAATTCTTGTAAGAAAATATTCATGAACATATGTGACATTGTCCTTATAAGAAAGCATATGAAAAAACATTCATGCATAAATATAATACAGTCATTTTGTGTTCATTGTTACAGGAGGAGAAAATCAATTCCCTCCAGAACTTTGCTGATCAGTTGATTTCATCAAGTCATTATGATGGACATGCAGTTTCTGACAAAAGGGATCAGGTGTTAGACAGGTAATGTCTGCATACTGTGTAAAGTTACGTCTATCCTTTTGTTATTCCTGTTGCTTTGTTATTCTTGTGAATAAACTTGTATCTTTCTTCTTGCTGTTGATCTGACTTTCTGTAGTTGTGCTTTCTGGCTGCACTTTATTAGACATTTCCTTTACTTTATTTTTTAATAATCACTGTAGAGAAAATAAAAATTCAGTTGCAGGTTGTTTGTGTCCTCAGGCTGACTTTGTAGGATACTTCTGTATGTCATAATGTGCTAATAGATGCAGCTTGGTCATTCTCTAGTACTATGGAATTTTCATTATGTAACTTTCATTCTCTAATACTGCCAGACAATGGAAATTTCATTCTCTAATGCTGTTAGATTTATGGAATCTCCATTATGTAATTTTCACTCTATAGTGCTGCTAGATTTGTGGAATCTGAATTATGTAATTTTCACTCTTTAGTGCTGCTAGATTATGAAATCTCTAGCCTGTAACTTTCATTCTCTAGTGCTGCTCAACTATAGAATCTCCATGTGATTTCCTGCAAGCAGATACACTTGATCAGTCTCTAGTACAGCTATTTTCCTTGCTGAAGATCTCATTAAAATATTTAAATAAAAGCAGTCATCACTTTGCAGAAATCCGTACAAGCTTTATATTAGAATTTTCTGTGCTGGAAAAATTAATAAAGGTGATGATGATGATAATTGTTAATATTCTTTTAATTACCATCCCTAAGGTGGTCTAAGCTGAAAGACGCTCTCATTGAAAATCGCTCCAAGCTGGGAGAGGCCCAGACATTACAACAGTTCTCTCGTGACGCAGATGAAATGGAGAATTGGCTGCAGGAGAAGCTACAGATTGCAATGGATGAATCATACAAAGACCCGTCCAATGTCCAGAGCAAGCACCAGAAACATCAGGCCTTTGAGGCTGAACTAGCTGCAAATGCTGACCGACTTCAGGCTCTACTGGCCACAGGACAGAGTGAGCATTTGTCTTGTGTGTGGATCTCTGTGACTGTTTCATTGCACTGGCTTGTTTTCTTTTATAGACTTCTTTGTGGATAGTCATATGATTCAGGGTGATGAGCAAGTAACATGCACATTATGTCTTGGTAACTGATAGTACAGACAATCAATACGACTGAGATTAGCCATAACAGGACAAGCAGTCAGAGTGAATGAGAGAGGACATTCAGCATGACTGAGGAATAACAGACTGTATGGCTGAGAAAGTACTGACAGTCAGTATGATTGAGAAAGATCAGTGCCATTTCCTCCTCTAAAGCCATTTAATAATTTAACACCCAGGTCTTTCCATCACGATTAGTTGTTTCACACTTTAGTTTTGTTTTTACTGCCTCTCTTCATTGCTCCAAGACATTTGGGCACTATTTATATGCCCTTATGTTTTATTTCTACTGTCTCTCTCCTTGCTCAAAGACATCCGGGCACTGATTTTATATACTTATGTTTGATTTTACTGCTTCTTTTCATTGCTACTAGACAACTGGATGCTGATTTTATATACTTATGTTTGATTTTACTGCACTTATGTTTGATTTTACTGCTTTTCTCCTTTGCTCAATGACAACAAGGCACTGATCTCATACACTTATATTTGATTTTACTGCTTCTCTTCATTCCTGCAAGACAACAGGGCACTGATTTCATACACTTATGTTTCTCTCCATTGCTCCAAGACGGCTGGGTGCTGATTTCATGATGTCGCCCAGTGTTATATGGATGTTTTACAAAATTTGAACCAGATGTTCACACCTGAACACATACCCATCTCATTGTAGCTATGTATGTCCGGGGCATATAATGGTGGTGTCGAGAGCATTCATAATAATTACAGCTTTCCCAAACTAGATCTTATCCAAAATTTGTATTCATATTTTTTAAGAGAAAATATCAATAATTATGTCATGTGGATTTTTCTAGAATCAGGCAAGATGATCCACATGGGTCGTAATTTCATAGATAGACATAAACCTGCAATACATATATAAATATATATAGGACTTCTTAGTCAAACTTAGTCAGTAAAGGACCTGTTTACATGCTAAGACAACCCAATGGTGCTAGACCTATATTTTTATAGATGCTGTGATCAGTATCTTGCTGGCCACCTTGACTTCCCAAGACAGTTCCTGGTACCCATTTTAGGCTGGATTGACCAGTGAGTCCAGGTCAGTTTTAAACATTCTAACCCGCCCATGACCACCAGGCTGGCAGGCAAGCATCTAGCCACTATGCCACCATGGCTCCCTGGTAAAATAAACCTGGTCATCTGTGATTGATGTTGTTTTCTTCAGATCTCATAGACAGACGTCACTGTGCTGGCTCCGAGGATGCCGTACAGAATCGTATTGAGAGTCTGCTGGGCCAATGGGAAGATCTAGTTTCCAAGTCGGCGGACAAGAGTGAGAAACTGAAGGATGCCAGTAAGCAACAGACATATAATGCAGGTGTCAAGGATATCGACTTCTGGCTTGGAGAGGTTTGTACATATATGTAATTATGTGATTGTATGACTTCATGTCATTTGTACATCTATCTCCATTCCTTATCTGTGTGTCTCCATCTGTCTATCCGCATGCTCCCTTACTCTCTCCCTCTGCCCTTGTTATTAAATTTTGTATATTCGTTGAATTAATTTGTAGAACATAAAGTCGTGTAAGTATTTTACGGTTGTATAATATTATGTTATGTATTATAAAACATATGGGTTGTGAGCATATATTATTTGCAGTATTATAACTAGCCAGTCTCCCTGGCCTAGGGGTTAGCGACTTTCTCCTTAATCCCGTATACTCTCATGATTAACGTGACATGCGTTAGAATCGGCAGCAGTTCTCTTCGTGTCAGTAACTTAGGGGTATGTGAGCCAGTCGCTCAGAAAGCAATGGCAAACTACTGAGCGTAATCTTGCTTAGTACATCAACAGCAGCTGAAAAATGCTGATGTTGACTGCAACGTCCTGTAAGGAATATGCAAAAAAAAAAAAAAAATTATAAACACTATCACTTCACATTGGGCATTCCCATGCATGCTTAGTCCTCTGATGAAATAGCCACCCCAAAGTATTTAATGTTACTGTTGTATATATTCTACTGCTAAATCTAGAGGTGTATTGAATGTAAGTCTAATTAATGTATGTAGTTCATTGATAGATGAGTTGAGTTGAGTTAAGAACAGACATCGCTGCACTTGGGGGCATTCCTATAAGCGCTCAGGCATTATCTTCAACAGCCAGCATAGAGTTGCAATACTAATGGTGCCCGTTACAATCTGATTATATGTCCGTCTTACTTTACCTCTGAGTGACTGCTGTCTGCCAGATCCTCTGATTACCCCCTGCTGTTGAATTCTCTCTAAACCATGATAGTCTGTCTGTTCTTCTGCATTATTCACATGCTCCAGAGGTCTTCACCACATCCGTCTTTATCATGCTTTATCACCCTTCAATGATGCAGCACCAGCCAATCTGTCTGTTCAGTTTCAACCACAACAGAGTGTCCTGGAGAAAAGATCCAGCGAATACTCACAACCCACGACCTCTAAATTGATGCACACCATTCAGCACAAAGCATACTCGTCTTCACGTTTGTTGGCATGCTTTGTGAATCAGTTACAATTGTAACATGTGTATACAGTTTGTTCTCCAATCATTGGAAAGCTGCAGTAACCACCTCCACCTCCATTCTCAGACTTGAGGTTGTGGTGTCATATGCCAAGCTCTCCTTTACTAAATTTTGGCTTTTGCTATGAATCCCCAGGCACTTTTTTTGCCTATTAACACAGAGCCATCAGTATAGAGAATCACGTCACCAGGACGAGGGTAGTCCTGAATTAATTGCTGAATTTCTACTTCCGTAGCGCCTGCTGGCCACTCCCTACACTCATGTCCCAACGTGTTTATAACCCCATCTTTCTCTTAACAGTCTGTAGCCCTTGACTGCATACAGGGAATCATGCAGGTGTTCCTTGTCCACAGCTACCTTGAGGTATGACCGTGCCTGCAACATCTTGAGTCTGTCTGCAATAGTCGGTAGCACCAGGATCTATCACATACACACTATTGGGGTTTCACTTGTACACCCCAGAGTCACCCTCATGGCTTCATTCTGTATGTGCTTTAGTTCACTAGCTGACTCTTAGAGACAGTGAGCATTCCTAGTCCATACTCTACCACTGAAATGATCAAGTGCTGAGAAAGTGTGTATAGCATTTTCTGTTCTGCTCCATGTCCCTTGCCGCCATACACTTCAGTGCATTGAGTCGCTTCTGACACTTTGTAACAACCACTTCAACATGATCCCTAAAGGACAGGCTTCTATGAAAAGTGATTCCATTCCCAGGTGCTTCAGTCTGCTTTCTTTATTCACATTTCCACCATTTATTGTGAGGCTTGGAAGATATAGATGTAGAACATGAAGTCTAGTGTGTGTATTATAGTTAGTTATCTGTTGGAGTATTATCCTTGCACTCTGAACATAGCCATAGGTGCTCATATCCTTCCCTCAACATATGCATTAGCTGCAGAAATCACACAACCTAAAGTAAAGTAACTAAATAAATCCTTCAAGCTGAAATATACACATGTTTGCACAGTAATTTCAATTGTCTACCACGGTAATTTTAAATTGACTATAATGTCTTTCTTTGTCATCAATTGGACGGTACTTTTTGGAGACTGGTCATGTGATTGATAAAGACAATGTGTTTCGTGTGTTGTTTAACACACAAAATAGTCGCTTGTTAAAGTTTGCAGAAGCCATCAAGATTAATCTGCATAGACCAGTTTTGTGCAAACAGAAAGACATGATAGTCAGTTAAAAATTACCATGGTAGACAATTGAAATTACTGTGTGAACGTGTATATTTCAGCTTGAAGGATTTATCTAGTTACTTTATGTTGTGTGATCTCTGCAGTATGTACCTGACGAGATGCAGTGAAGTATGCCAGGCAATCAATCGTGCAGTCTATTATTTGTGTCTTCGTTATTTAAATTCACTACAGGAAAACATTGTTTTGATATGCATCAGCGTCTGGTGGCTAATAGTGCCGACTGTGTTTGTTAACGAGACCCCCTCATTCTCCTGATGTACTTCTCGTGTCCCAAGTCTCTCATTCTAGACTACTAGTGTCGTGTGTGTATTTTATTGTTAAATGTAAAAGATACCTAGAAATTGCGGGAGTTTCAAATAAAAACCTTAAAAGTGTGATAGAAATTACAATAACCATACCATTGTCTATCAGTTGAAAGATGCTGATGTTGACGGCGATGTCCTGTAAAGGAGATGCAAACATTTTTTATACCATTGTCTTGTAACCTGTCAGTATTGTTGTTAAGGATGTCAAGAGTGTTCAGCACATGACATCATGTGCAGACGAACACAGTGATATCATACAGACATTTTAAAAATGGCTGCCCCACTTTTGACATGCACCAAAGAGGAGCAGCATTCTTTTATCCTTTTTTGATCAGTGAAGAGATGAAACCTACAGATATTCATTGGTGAATGAAGGTCCAGTATGGTGATGCATGCCTGTCAGTCCAGCAAGTGTATGAGTGGGGTAGGAAATTTCAAAACTGTTCGGTCCGATGAAGAGATACAACAGATGGTGCATGAGAGATTATACATGCGACCAAGAGAGTTTTTTTCTACGGGAATCCAAGCACTTTATCAAGGCTGGGGTACTTTCATTGAATGCAGTGGTGACTACATTGAAAAATTATACATTTGTTGTTAACTTTTTCAGAATACTCTCTCTCTCTCTCTCTCTCTCTCTCTCTCTCTCTCTCTCTCTCTCTCTCTCTCTCTCTCTCTCTCTCTCTCTCTCTCTCTCTCTCTCTCTCTCTCACACAGACACACACCCACACACATCCACCCACCCATGCACGCGCACACACACACACACAAAACATTTAAGGTTTTAATTTGAAGTCCCCTCATATATTTTATTGTTAAATGTATAAACATATACAATATTTGTATTGATTTATTAGATTTATATTTACAAAATGAGGTATAGTGAGCGAATTTCATTGTTAAATGTATAGATATGAACAACATGAAATCGAACAACATGAAATCTAGAGTATGTATTTCATTGTTAGAAAAGTAAATATATAAAATATAAAGTCTAGTATGTGTATTTCATTGTTAGATATATAGATATATAATATAAATTCTAGTATGTGTTTTTGATTGTTAAATCTACAGATGTGTAGTACATAAAAACCCTGCTTATTTCAGTGATAATACTGCAGATGCATTGAACATAAAGTTAGTGTTTGTATTACATTGTTAAATTTAAGGTTATATGTAGAATAAAGTATAACATTACAGCTCGTAATCTTTTAATAATTTTCAGGTGGAACAAATGTTGGCCTCAGAGGATTATGGTAAAGATCTAGCATCTGTACAGAATTTAGTGAAGAAACACCAGTTGATGGAAGCTGACATTACTGCACATGAAGTAAGATCTGTCTTGTTTATATAGATATATTTATATCTGTGTGTGTGTGAGAGAGAGAGAGAGAGAGAGAGAGAGATTGATTACAGCCTATGATGTTGGAAGTAAGTGTGTGTGTGTGTGTGTGTGGGGGGGGGGGGGGGGGGGGGGGGGGGGGTGTGAGTGAGTGACATTACTACATATGAAGTAAGATGTTGGCTATATATATATATATATATATTATATATATTATATGTGACATTACTGCATATGAAGTAAGATATGGGCAATATATGTGTGTGTGACATTACTGCAAATGAAGTAAGATGTGTCTTGTGTGTGTGACTTTAATGCACATGAGCTAAGGTGTTTGTTGTGTGTGCAATATTATTTCCTATGTAGTAAGATGTCTGGTGTGTGGTAGAAGTTAACATATAATATATTTATTGATGGGTGTCATGTGTGTGACATTAATACACATGCAATAAAATCTGTACTGACATATGACTTAAGATATGTTGTTTGTGGTGAAAGCTGATACATGAAGATGTGTGTAGTGTGTGGTAGAAACTCACACATAAAGTTAAGCTGTTGTGTGTAGTGAAAGCTAACACATGAAATAAGATTTATTTTTAGAAGTTGTCATAATTAGTGAGATGTGTGTTTATTTGTGACAGGAGCTGATAAATGTGCTAAGATATTTGTTCTGTGTGGTAGTAGCTGACATGAAGTAAGATATATGTTGTGTGCGGTAGAAACTTAAATGTGAAGATATGTGCTGTGTGCCGTTGAGCCTACACACAAACTAAGATATGTGTTGTGTGAGGCTCAAGAGGAAAGACTAACTAACTAACTATGTATGGTAGAAACTGACAGATGACAAGATTATGTTATATTTATGTGTCAGAAACACATCTAAAGTAAAGTGGCACTGCTAGTTATCAGAAAGCAAGTTATCTATAATACAGATAGTCTATGCACAGAGTATGGCATGAGAGCAGAACTTTCAGGTATATCACATTAGACTGTTTCATATTTTGTGCTGCTAATATTTCTTTCTCAACTCCAATCTCTCGACCTCCCTGCTGCTGGCATGTACAGATTGTTTCACCTCCCCGCTTCTGAGACTGAAATTATTGTGTTGATATTATCAGGACCGTATCAGTGACCTCAACGAGCAAGCAGACCAGTTTGCAGAGACCGGGGTTTGGGATTCGGAGAGTATCGTGTCTCGCAAGAAAACCATCAATGAACGATATGAGAAGTAAGAGCATTAGCTTGTGGTTTTGTTCAGTAAAATATGTATCACATGACTAAATTTTTAAAGGTAAAGGTAGTCCCATAATTGATACTGTCATTGGGCCTACACATATTCTAGGCCATGAAATATGAGGTGACGGCGGCAAGTCCCTTCCTCTTTGCCTTTCCTTCTCAGACAATTCCTAGAATACTCTTACAATTGCCTGGTACCTATTTCTATTACATGTGGCTGGGTTAACCCCCAGAGCCCTACTGGTTAGAAACGATATTCCTGCTTCTTCACACTCCAATGGCAGTATCTGCTATGGGAATACTTTTGACTTTTACAGGGTGAATCAGCCAAGTGTATTGGTGGGGGTTTAAGTTCCTTTACCTTGAGCTGGACTGTGGAGTTTTACGTCTGTGTAGCATACATTTTGTAGATTGTATTAATCTGTTCTTGGTTCTCCTCTTGCTTCATAGCCAGATCTTCCTTGATTGTTAGCACAGAATGGTAGCTGATTGGATTCTATTCTGTCTGAACTACTTTACTTATTGGGTGTACATCAATTATATGTATATTTGAGAAATGCCCCAGTGGTCTCATAATGCGTTGAAAGGAAAATTCCAACTACACTTCCACATAGAGGATGGGAAATATACCATAGGGTCACAAGTGTAGCTCTGAGGGCTAAGTATCCACTGGCATAGGTGGACAATTCTGCTACTGAGTTGAGCAGGGCACTCACTTGTCTCCAACAGTCAGAAATTGTTATTGAAGGCAGAGGTAATATACCTTTCATTTGGATGTGGAAGGAAAGGAGAAACTACCACATTGTATTTCCAAGATTTCGTATAATTCTCAAATTAAGAAGTGCTTGGAAGCAACAGAGATGTGGTTTCTGAGACAAATGTTGCAGATACCTTGGGCTGCCAGAGTAACTAACAACTGAGTGCCTAGACAAGACTAAACGAAGTAGAACAGTACATACAATTATAAGAGAAAGGACAATGTTCTTTGGTCACATAATGAGAAGCAGTGGTAGCAAAGGCAGAGACAAATGGATGGACATAATGCTGAATGGTCTAAGACTGGCATGGAGGAATATCATCAATGGAATTGATCCAGAACACCAGAGACAAAGATCTGTGGAAATTCATGAATAAAAGGTCATTTTTGCAGGGCACATGATGATGATGATGATGATGATGACGATGATGATGAACTAAATGCAGGAAGTGGTGCCTATAATATTTCTAATGTTACCAGTTCTAATTCTGTCTCTAAGGAAGCTGCCAGCATTTCTCAAGCATCTAATTTCCCACACTTATGATGTTCATAATATCCATGTTTTGCACTGGTTTGCCGAAATACAGTCTACAATACAAATTAAATGTTTTCACTCACTGAGTGTGTGAACGATATTTTCATGTTTTGAGTCAAAGACTACACTAATAGTGCTTTCACTTCTGGATTTTGTTGACAATATTTTCATCTTTCAGAATCAAGGAACATGTTTTCACTCATTGATTGTGTGAACAATGTTTTTATGTGTTAAGTAAAACACTTTATTAATAATGTGTTGTCACTCATGAATTTTGCTGACAATATTTTCATGTTTCAGAATCAAGGAGTTTGCTGTTCACCGACGTAATCATCTGGATGAGGCCAACACCATGCATCAGTTCCTCAGAGATATTGATGATGAGGAAGCTTGGATCAAGTGAGTTAACGTATTCACATCAATGAATGTCATCACATGACACCAGTAGATATAGATATTTTGCTTGTTTCATTACCAGTTACACTGATACATATGTTTTCTGTTTGTCTTTACAATGTTTCTTGATAACAATGTAATAAACAGATAAATGGAAATATTCTTAAACATGTGAATTGGTACAACTATCTCGAAACAGTCATAACATCTAATGGGAGATGTCTTGAAGAGATTAGAACAAGAATTGCTATAGCAAAGGTAGCCTTTTGTAAGATGGAAAACATACTCACCAATAAAAAGATGGCAGTTATAATGAGAAACAGAGTGTTGAAGTGCTACAAAGAACTTGTACTTTTGTATACATGTGAAATGTGGATAATGAGCAGAAAAATATCTAATGGCAGTGAAAATGTGGTTTCTGAGTACAATGCAAAGGACACCAAAAAAAACACAATGGACAAGTTCTACAAGAAGCAATTGAAAACCATTAACTGATTAGAGAAATTAGACTTAGTCACAATTTTTTGAGCACGTTATGAGAATAACATAATGACAACTGGCAACATTGATGGAAAAAGAGCAAGGGGAAAGCAGAGAAGTACCAATATAGCACCATCAAGACAGAAACAGAGAGCTGATCTACGACTTTGGTGATCAAGTGAGATGGCGTAACATGACTGCTTACGCTTATCGGCATGGCAAACAATGATGTTGCTAAGGAACATTAGAAAATAGTTATTGATGAAACACAACTGACATGTTTGTTTATAAAACACTCTTGACAGGGAAAAGAAACTTCTGGTTGGCTCTGAAGATTATGGTCGTGACCTAACAGGCGTTCAAAACCTGCGGAAAAAACACAAGCGACTGGAGACAGAGATTGAAAATCATGAACCAGCTATTCAGGTTATTTTCAAATATATGTTCTTTATTAGTTCACAGATCTTTGCCATCAGTGTTTAATTGTTTTTAGTGATTTGGTTGTTTTCTAATGTTTATTTCACACCATCAAACATGTGTGTAGTCTATGAAGCATAAATAAAGATCTGGTTTTACTTCTTAGCACTTTCTAATACTATATACTACTACTCTACTACTACTGGCAGCTTGTCATCTTGACAGACAATAGTCTGTTCTATTGTGCTTCAAATAAAGCATAATAACTACAATCTTTGGCGAGGACCTTGGATGGAGTTATACCTCTCCAGTAGCACACAGCCTGGACTGAATTATAGAGACTGTGTGTTGCCCTATGCGGTATGATCCCTCTCTTGGCCTGCCTGGTTTACTCCAGATGAAAGGTAACACCAATACATCTGGAACAAGACAAGTTGCTGGATCAGCAAAGCAATGCTCTAACTGTCCACCTGTTGGAGCTTTGATCTTATACCAGTTGCTGACTAAGGCTTAGGGCCTGATCACCCTGCAATGACATTTAGTCTTTAGGTTGCATTTCCTCGCACCAGGATAAGGCTTGTACCCTCCCAATTGTGCTCCTCCAAGCACTTTCTAATAGTGTCCTGACAATGTGTATAACGTTGTTTATGCCCTTCCCCTCTACAAATCCACATTGTCCATCACTAATTTCTGGTTTCATCTTATTTTTTACTCTTCTCATAAGTATTCTCAGTAACAACTTTGTCATATGATTCATAAAACTTATTGTGCAATGCTTTTCACTGTAAGCACCTGGTTGCTTTGGTAGAGCAATTAATAATATTTTAATAGTTCATTAGAAATGTACCCACTACATTATCTTCAATATTTGCATCAGGTATCACATCATCATATTGTTTATGTATTCTTTCCACATATTCATTGTATTATCTTGTTGCATTAATATTGCACCATCCTTTAGTTTAAAACATCCACTAGTATTTTGTATTTTCCTACATGTTAATACATTTTTTGTTGTCCAATTTGTTGACTTTCTCTTGATTTGGCCAATCTACGTGCATTTCTGATTCAGCCTGCTACTTTAGCATTTGGGAGTCTTCGTGGCGAAGTGGTCAAGCCATTTGACTCAGGCTCCGAAGGTTGTGGGTTCGATTCCTGGCTGCATCCTTTGGTTTAAGAGTGAAATTTTTTGAAGACTCCTGTGGGTCGTTGCTAGAACTGCGGAAGTTCGTGCTTTGTGCAACACTTTCCGCACTGTGGAAAGAGACCGAGCCATATGGGATAAAAACCCGCTGCAATGAAGTCAAACCTGTCGACTTTTAAGCAACTTTTTAAAGCTTTATGTATTTCATTATATTCTTCCTGATCTTGCTTTTTTTTCCTTCTTTCATCCATCATCTGCAAAATTCCAATTGTCATCCATATTTTTTTGGCAATTCTGTGTATAGGAGGTGTGATATCTTTTGATTTGTGCAACATATCCCATTGTTCATCCATAGTTTGTATCATCTCAAGGCATTATATCTGTTCTGATTGAGTATCACCTGTAGCACATGACACTCCCTACTGGACTGGGTGATTTCATTGGAACCCCCATTGACATCACTAACTAGATCAGTTTGTTAAGAATCATATTTGGCAAGGGATAAATACGTTGCTGGTTTCCCCTTCCATCAGTTTATGTATGATTTTACTCCAGTAGTCTTTGTTTAAAAAAGGGTAGTAGGTATGTGGATTGTCATTAATAGCTCACATTACCTCCAACATTGTATGAGTTTTTAGATATTTTATAGCGAAAGCTATCCCACCATCTCTCTCAATGACCATGCTTGTGTTAGTCCATGAACACTTATTCAGCATATTAACTGCTCACCGCCTTTTCTAGAGGCCACTCCACCATTCTCCACTTTTTGATGTGCCTAATAATAATACAGGCTTCTACCCTAGGTAGACAATTATTAATGATATAACTAATGGCAGAAATTATTATATATAATGCTGTCTTATTGAAGGTTTCACAAGTTATTAAATGTAGCCTTGTTGCCTTTAGGCAGTGCATGACACTGGTAAGAAGCTGATGACTGAATCAGACATTGGAACAAGTGACATTCAGAACAGGCTGGATCAGCTGTCCTTCAGCTGGGAGGAACTTAAACAGATGACTGCCAGCAGGTATGTTGGAATGTGCCAGGTGTAAATTGTGTTGAATGTTACAGACAGTGAAACATTCTCTAGATGGTAGAGAAAGATGAAACAATGAGAGCCAGTAAATGTTGTTGAATCTTAGAAATGGTGAAACAATGAAACCTGTCCTTACTTAATTAATGGTAGAGACAGTAAAGCAGTCAGATATTCTCTGGATGTGATTGAATGTCAGAATGTAAAGCCTTGAATACTCTATATATAACTTCACATACTTACAGGGGACATAAACTGGAACAGAGCTATGCCTTTCAGCAGTTTAGTGCCAATGTTGAAGAGGAAGAGTCGTGGATAACAGAGAAGAAGCATCTCTTGTCCAGTGGAGATTTGGGTGACACAATGGCTGCTGTTCAGGTAAATTCTTCCTCAGGTGTTTACCTGCTTTCAAGTACTGTAGTTTTCTCCTACCTTCCCAAATTTGTTTTCATATCTACATGCACTGTTTGCCATTCTCCAACACACACAGATGCTGTTTTACTTCACATGCTGTTATCATTATCAGTGAACTGACAAGATACTAGGTGACACAAACTCTTTTGTACCAAACTAAGATTGGTTGTTGTCTAGGGTCTAATACTTCTACTAACTCACTGTAGAGTGGAAGCTGAGCTTGCCACCTATCTCACACCACCAGTCCTCACTGCAGCACACATCCGCGAGTCAATTAACAAGAGTTAATCTGCGCACATCAATTCCTTTTAATGACGAATGAATACGGACACACGTAACATATAAATCCAGGAACAATAATTCTCTCAGAATATATCTTCATCCCAATGGAACACTTCGAATAACTGCCTCTCAAGGCCTACTAAATCTCCTCCAACACGACAGTTTTACTACTAGCCACTCTTCTGGCCCAAAATCACTGGATCCAACCCACACTGGATCTAAGCCTCCACTAACTATCCGACCCTCTTTAGGGCTAGGCTTCAATTCACTATGTCTGCTGATAACCGGGCTCAGTCTTTAATCCTTAGTCTCAGAATTCCCATCACTGAAAACCACAGGGCAGAGTTCTATCACTAACTCCCCTCTCATTCACTTCGCAGACCACCGACCTACACTTGTCGGCTCCCAACACTCAACTGTCCCAAACGATCCGACCCTCTCTCTGTCTCAACTTCAACTGTCCCCCTACAATGTTTGTCACTGTCTTTATTAACCCTTCTGTGCAGCCCTCCCTAGGCTCCACACACACTACCCCACAGCTCAAACTGTCTCCCCCACAATTACACTAGCCAGCTGACTTCTCAACTGCCCCTTAAATCACTGTCTTCTCATTTGCCCCCTCCGGGGACTTATTACCCGGCCCAATTTTACCTCGTGAACTTGTTTATGTGTACCATTGCTATCCAGGACACTGACCTTACTGTCAGTGACCCCAGGCATGTGTCACTAGGTGTCCCCACATTTACACAATGTAGGAAATATTTATTATATTTATTGTTAGAATTGTTGACCTCTGTGGTCTAGGGGTAGTGAGCACATTTTCACAATCCAAACATACTGGGTTCAAAGTCAGCAGCAGATCATTTGGGAGCAGATGACTTTGCATTGATTTGGAGGCAATGGTATGGGTATCAGCCGTAAAGAAATCAGTGGTGAACTACTGAACTTAAAATTGCTTGGAAATCACAAACAGCCAATAAATGCTGAGGTTGAATGTGACCTCCTGTAAATGACATGCAAGTAACTTGTTATATTGTTAGAATCCTAGCTTGATGAAAGGGATCTCCCAAATGCACCTCCTAATGAGAGAGAACAGGCAATGCACAAGAGAATGGGAAACACTACTATTTTGAATTGAAAGAAGGTACAGGGAGGCCCCGGTATACGTCGCTTCAGTTTACATCATTTCGCTATAACGTCGTCGTCACAATGTGACATAACTTCACTTTACGTCGCTACGTTCCGCCATAACGTCATCACCTGTGTTGCTATGCTGCGTTAACGTCGCCATTTTACATTTTGTGCAATGCGTTTTTCCAGGATTTTATCGTGTAATCACCCATAATTATGAGTTCAAAGCTCACAGTAAGTGCTGATAGTGTGTCTGGCTGTAAGAGAACCAGGAAAAGTGTTACTCTTGAGGTGAAGTTAGATGTGTTACGTTGTTTTGAGGCTGGCGATCGGGCTGTTGACATCGGTAAAGTCCATGGTTTACCTCCAACCACACTAAGGACAATTTGTGCAGTTGCTGACAAAATCAAAGAGGGTGCTAAAAACAGTAACCTCTTTGAGTGCTTCCAAGATCACTCGTACCAGAAGTACTCTTATAGAGAACATGGAAACATTATTGGCCGTCTGGATTGAAGACCAGAACCAACGCAATATGCCTGTGCAAGATGGCTATCCAAGAGAAAGCAAAGTCTCTCTATGAAGATCTAGCTAAGAAAGCAGGTGATAGCAGTACTAGTTGTGCTGTTGATAGTTTCGGAGCGAGTCGTGATTTTAATGCCTCTACGTCCCAATAGCTCTACCACTCGCCCTCCAACCCAAATCTATTTAGCCAATGAATATCAACAACCTTCAAAACAAACATTACATAATACACTGTATTTCATTTAATTCTATGGGAAATAGTGTTTCGCTATACGTCGTTTCACTTAAAGTCACGTTTTCCAAGAACATAATCCAGATGTTAACCGGTGCCTCCCTGTATATTTAAAGCTATAACTCTCTGCCCCACTTGTGTACACCAAATAAGTTTATTTGACATTCAGTTTCACTTTAGTAGTAAGTATTTCATACTGTCACTGTGCTAACAGCTAGTTCACACTTTCACTTAAGTAACATGCCTTTCATACTTTCAATTTATGAGCAAATGAGTTTGGTTTTGTGATGAAATGTCATTACCAAAATGAAGTATGAAATATATGTTAATGAAGTAAGAGTATGAAATACTTGCCACTGAACAAAAAATGTGAAATACTTATTGCTAATGTTAAATTATGAAATAACTGTTACTAAAGTTAATGTATTAAAAAATTGTTACAAATGCAATGTTTAAAATAATTGTTCATGAAGTAACAACTTAACCTTCTAATAAAGGGTCTCCTGAAGAAACATGAAGCTTTCCAGTCAGACTTGGAGGTTCACAAAGAGAGGTGCTTGGATATAACAAGAGAAGGCCAGACACTGATTGATGAGGTAGGATTGTGTAGTATCAAATCAGTGAGATCAGTTGTGGGATCAGTAAAAAGTAAAGGATCCTTTTTCATGCCTTGAGATATACAGTGCAAACCGCTTAAGGTGCTCTCGGACATGGCGAATTTCTGTTGTGAAGAACAATATTGTATTGTACATTGAAAATGCGTTACTATGTGCTTGAACTCTTACAAGAGGAATTTCTGATAAGAAGAACTTCTTGGGTCCCAGGTGAGTTCACCTCATCAGGTCTGCACTGTATTTAGTATATGGCGCTGTTCCCAGATTTTTATAAACCAATTAGCAATCGATGGGTGATGTGATCATTAGCGTGCCAGCTGCCTTTGCTTCCCAGGTATTTTCTGGTATCCTGTTTTAGACTGGGAGACCAGGTCAATTTTTAAAATGTGTGTTGATGGGACTTAGGACATTTCACCACCAGGCCAACAAGTGAATGTGTTAGCCACCGCACTACCGCTGCTCCCAAGCTGTTTGGTATTAGACACATAATGATTGTATGTAAGACTGGTTGTATGAGACATATGAGGTAAAATTAATGCTATCAAATGATGTAGGTTTGGTGGTATCAATTATCTGAGGTAAGATTAATTATGCCGGTCTCCCTGGCCTAGGAGTTTAACGTCTTTCTCCGTAATCACGTTTACTCTCATGAGTAACATGACATTTGCGAGAATCGGTAGCGGTTCTCGCCACATCGGTCACTTACGGGGAATGTGAGCCGGTCGCTCAGAAAGCAATGGCAAACTACTGAGCGTAATCTTGCCAAGAAATCAACAATCAGCTGAAAGATGCTGATGTTGACAGCGATGTCCTGTAAAGGATATGCGAACAAAAAAAAAGATTAATTATATCATATAGATGAGGGAAGATTAGTGGTATCAGATATCTGTGGTAAAATTAATTATATCACATATATGGGGTAAGATTAATGGTATCTTATAGATGAGGAAAGATTAATTATATCAAATAGATTAGGTAAGATTAATTATATCATATAGGTGAGGTAAGATTAATTATATCAAACAGATGAGGTAAAATTAGTGGTATCAGATGTCTGCAGTAAGATTAATTATATCAGATACCTGAGGTAAGATTAATTATTTCAAAAATCTGAGGTGAGTCTATACCAGATATCTGAGGTAAGATTAGTGATATCAAATTGATGAGATGAGATTAGTGTTATAAGATTGATGAGATAAAGAGTGTATATCAGATTAAAGACGTAACATTATGATATATCAATAGATAATTAAGAGTGAGTGGCATCATCTAATTCAGTGGTTCTCAACCTTTTTTGGCCCATTCCCCCCTTCACCATATTTTCAGAACGTCATTCCCCCCCTTTCATATTTCCTATCTAAAAATCCCCTCACCCCTACACAGTATACGTAAAAGTGGAAGGCAAATGTAATAGCATATACTAAAACAAGTCTAGACATCCACATAAAACATGATTTGTGGGTCTACTTACTTTATAAAATGAATTTTAGAAGGATGAGACATACATAACTGTAAAGTATGAAGGGAAAAACTATGTCAAGTAATCGGTTCTTGTATTAACACGATCTTGAAATGGTCTTCATTCCCCCCCTGGAAACCCTGAAATTCCCCCCTGGGAGGGAATTCCCCACCGGTTGAGAACCATTGATCTAATTGATGTTTGTTTCTCCCAAAAATATATGTAATTAAATGGTAATTGAAACTATAATTATAAATTGTTAACAGTAAAACCTATTTTTTCCACACAAAAAACACAGATAAACATAATGAAGTATTTATTCTAGGGAAATCACAATAGAGACAGTATCAGTGATCGTATTTCTGGACTGATGGAGAGATTGAAGGAACTGGAAACTGTAGCTGCTGAACGAGAGACTGACCTGAATCGCAACTATGCCTTTTTACAGTTTATGTGGAAGACTGATGTGGTAGACAGCTGGATTGGTGAGTAGCTATAGTGTAGTAGATAGCTAGATTTGTAGGTATTATTGTTGTTATCAATTCTTCGATCTGTGAGTTATTTTTGATAGCTAAATCTGTGGGTATCGTTGTAGTAAATAACTGTATCTATGGAATACTGTTGTAGTAGAAAACTGGATGCTATAAGTGTTGTTGAAAAACACAGATTAGTGTGTGGTCATCTGTCATTGTTATCTACTGCCTATAATACCTTGCAGTGTAGGGCAGGGGGTCTTCAGCTTGAGGAATTAAGGCTGCCTGGCTAGTACAGTCACCGTCAACTATGTAGGTTTGGATTTTCTTTTTCCCCGAACAGAAAAAAATTTACGCCTTACCAAGGATTCAAACCCGGGTCTCTTGAAGGAGAACCTGGCGTTCTTGGCCACTCGGCCAGTCGCTCCTCCAACAGTGACAATTTATGATTTTGTTATTTTCTAACTCTTCATAAATAAACACACATGTATTGTTTGGTGCTCATAGAAGTAGAACAAGGAAGTAGAGACTAGAGGTCGCACTAAACAACATACAAACTTACAGCTATTAATGAGCTGTCTTAGTGGCTGCAAAGGGTTCCTCAATTGATATTTTCTAACTCTTTTGAACTCTTGTACAACTTGTTGATTTGGAGACTGGTGGCTGACTTAGTTCCATCCTATTTTATGAGCAATACACTCATGTCAAGCATGATCTTCAACTTTTCAATTAATGCATGTAAAATTTGGGTGCTAATTTCTGTTGTTTTAGTGGGAAGTAGTGATCTAATGCAGTCTCATAGTGTATATAATTTGAGTTCTCAAAGTTGTCATGGACAATTCTCCCTTTGTTAGTGTTTACACAAGCTGGTGTTTGCCCAGGATACTCCAAGTCGAAGTGAAGAGAGATGGTCAGTACAAACCCTGACCTTGGTACACCAGCCCCTCTGTATCCTGACAACATAGGCATTTGTATAATTAATCTCTGTAGGGTGCATCAGCTTCTGTATTGTGAAGCCCTAAGTATGAGTTAAGCTGCAGACTTTTACAAAAGTAAGGAAGCTAGGAACCCCTTTATTCTGAGTCAGTAGATCATACACCAAGCCTTCTCGCAGGATGAATATAACTCATGGACACATTGGGCAAGTTAATAATTTCTTAACAGCTGGCAATTGAAAAGTACACAAAAGATAACTAAGAAGCTCAGCAAAAAGAAAGACACAGATATAAGTGAACGTTGTGACTAAAGTCTTTATCAGTGGAAAAAAAAACTAGAACACTACTGACCCAAAGTAATGCTTTTTTTTTGCATTAGTTTTTGCATGGGACAAGAAGGATTAATGATGATAAATGTAACAATATATATATAAATATGCATATATATATATACATGCACAAGTCACCTTATACATACCAATGTGCTGTGTTTGTGCAATTTATGAAAATAACATTTGTCTTCTTTGTTATGTTTCCACCAGCTGACAAAGAGACACAGGTCAAGTCAGAGGACTATGGCAGAGACTTGTCTTCTGTACAGACTTTCTTAACTAAACAGGTAATCTTCTGTCAGAATTTCTAAGCTGAACAAATAATCTTCCATACATTTATTTAACTGAACATTTATTTAACTAAACAGTTATTCCTCTGTACAGACATGTATAGTAAAACAGGTAATTTTCTAAATAGATGTGTTTAACAGCAAAGGTAGTCTGTTCCATACAGGCTTGTTCGGACTAAACAGGTAATCTTCTGTAAGATTTGTCAATTTAACAAACAAAAAGTTACAGACTGCCTCACAGCAGAAGTGCTAGGACTTCACATATTTTAGGTCAACAGCTGAAGTGAGGTGACTAGTTCCCTTCCATACTGCTTTCTTCCTCAGGAAATAACCGGAAAATTTTGAAAATAATCAGGTATATTTTTTATAGGGCTGGGTCTACTTCTGTGATGTACTGGTCTGGTCAGTGAATCCTGTCATTGCTGGAGAGTGAACTCTGACCACTGTCTTGTTAAGTAAGCAAACCAACCACTAGTCATTATGGCTGCTTCTATACACTCAGCCATCTGGACAGGTAGTCTTCATTAGATGCATACTGAACTAACAGCTAATTTTCTGCACCATCATGTACCATGCCAATTAGCATGGGTGGTCATATTTCACCATCTCACACTATCACCAGAGTTGTAGATCAGCTCTGTGTTCTTGTCTCCATTATGCCATGTGGCCAAACCATTTCTATGAGCTGATGAAACGTGATTTTCTGAGCATTTGTAAGGAAGGCAGTCAATCTTCTACATGTTTACCTCATTTGACATGTGACCTTCTAAACACGGTTGTCTAGATAAACAAGTAATCTTCTATATTGTCTTACTGAACTTACAGGTAATCTTCTATATTGACTAACTGAACTGACAGGTAATCTTCTATATTGTCTTACTGAACTTACAGGTAATCTTCTATATTGACTAACTGAACTTACAGGTAATCTTCTATATTGTCTTACTGAACTTACAGGTAATCTTCTATAATGTCTTACTGAACTTACAGGTAATCTTCTATAATGTCTTACTGAAATTACAGGTAATCTTCTATAATGTCTTACTGAACTTCTTCTATAGTCTTACTGAACTTACAGGTAATCTTCTGTAATGTTTTACTGAAATTACAGGTAATCTTCAATAATGTCTTACTGAAATTACAAGTAATCTTCTATAATGCCTTACTGAACTTACAGGTAATCTTCTATAATGTCTTACTGAAATTACAGGTAATCTTCTATAATGTCTTACTGAAATTACAGGTAATCTTCTATAATGTCTTACTGAAATTACAGGTAATCTTCTATAATGTCTTACTGAACTTACAGGTAATCTTCTATAATGTCTTACTGAAATTACAGGTAATCTTCTATAATGTCTTACTGAAATTACAGGTAATCTTCTATAATGTTTTACTGAACTTCTTCTATATTGTCTTACTGAACTTACAGGTAATCTTCTATAATGTTTTACTGAAATTACAGGTAATCTTCTATAAAGTGTTCCTGAAATTACAGGTAATCTTCTATAATGTTTTACTGAACTTGCAGGTAATCGTCTATAATGTCTTACTGAACTTGCAGGTAATCTTCTATAATGTCTTACTGAAATTACAGGTAATCTTCTATAATGTCTTACTGAACTTACAGGTAATCTTCTATAATGTTTTACTGAAATTACAGGTAATCTTCTATAATGTTTTACTGAACTTGCAGGTAATCTTCTATAAAGTCTTACTGAACTTACAGGTAATCTTCTATAATGTCTTACTGAACTTACAGGTAATCTTCTATAATGTTTTACTGAACTTACAGGTAATCTTCTATAATGTTTTACTGAAATTACAGGTAATCTTCTATAATGTCTTACTGAAATTACAGGTAATCTTCTATAATGTCTTACTGAAATGACAGGTAATCTTCTATAATGTCTTACTGAAATTACAGGTAATCTTCTATAATGTCTTACTGAACTTACAGGTAATCTTCTATAATGTCTTACTGAACTTACAGGTAATCTTCTATAATGTCTTACTGAAATTACAGGTAATCTTCTATAATGTTTTACTGAACTTCTTCTATATTGTCTTACTGAACTTACAGGTAATCTTCTATATTGTCTTACTGAACTTACAGGTAATCTTCTATAATGTCTTACTGAACTTGCAGGTAATCTTCTATAATGTCTTACTGAAATTACAGGTAATCTTCTATATTGTCTTACTGAACTTACAGGTAATCTTCTATAATGTCTTACTGAACTTGCAGGTAATCTTCTATAATGTCTTACTGAACTTGCAGGCAATCTTCTATAATGTCTTACTGAACTTACAGGTAATCTTCTATAATGTCTTACTGAAATTACAGGTAATCTTCTATAATGTCTTACTGAACTTACAGGTAATCTTCTATATTGACTAACTGAACTTACAGGTAATCTTCTATAATGTCTTGCTGAACTTACAGGTAATTTTCTATACTGGCTTACTGAACTTACAGGTAATCTTCTATATTGACTAACTGAACTTACAGGTAATCTTCTATAATGTCTTACTGAACTTACAGGTAATCTTCTATAATGTCTTACTGAACTTACAGGTAATCTTCTATATTGACTAACTGAACTTACAGGTAATCTTCTACAATGTCTTACTGAACTTACAGGTAATCTTCTATACTAAGTAAATTTTAAAAAACAAAAATATATATATAAAACCCTTTCCCATGCTTTGAAGCATTTTGGGTGTGTGGTGCTATCCACACATTTTTAAAGACCAATTGGCACTTGAGGGGTGATGTGGTCAGTATCATGCAGGCCACCTTTACTCCCCAGAACATTCCCTGGTACTCATTGTAGGCTGTGTCGACCTGGGAGATTTTTAGTGTTGGCTTACTTAGTTTAGTTTAGGTTAGTCGACGGATAACATCACAGCACACAGGGTGTAACCCCTAAGTGCTCCGTTCTACTCCTTACTCAAGCCTGAGTCTGGAGAATCTCAGCTCAGTGCACGAACTCTGTAGCACTGGTGAGGATCCTGAAATACTTTGGCTAGATTTTTAACTAAAAATTTTGCACGGGCAGTGCCGTTAGGCTACTCTTTTTCTATTTCCAACTGCCAAGGGATTTTTTACATGCGAAACAATACACACGGGGCGTCTGATCTCACTACCCAGAGACCAGGGGAAATTTTGTTACTAGAAGTCCATGTGAAAAAATCCCAGCCCTCACCGGGGCTTGCACCCGCAACCTCCAGCACTTGAGGCGGACACCATACCTCGAGACCACTCAGCCCCCCTTTGGCTTACTTAACTAGCAGATAATTTTCACACTTTATAATATTGTATTATTTGGGATGGCCCTCCATTGTATGGTTTAATTTTCACATTACTTTTCCCCCAAATTTTTTGATTTTATTTTCATTCAGCATTTTGTTAAATTGTTTTTTGTTGAGAATAAAACTAGTCGAGCCTCACCTAAGCCTGATTTGACTGTTTCATTACACTTTAAAACAACTGTTCCCTTTTTGTGTGCACAAATCAACAATAATATTTGTCTTTCCTAGGAAACTTTCTCAGCTGGCATTGCTGCATTTGAAAAGGAAGGAATTCAAACCATCACAGCTTTGAAAGACGGATTTGTAGCCACTGGGCATGAGCAGATAGCAACCATCGAGGCCCGTTACAATGCTGTGATGTCTCGCTGGCAGAAGCTGCTGGCTGACGCTGACGACCGCAAGCAGAAACTGCTGCACTTGCAGGATAAGTATCGCCAGATTGAGGATTTGTACCTCACTTTTGCCAAAAAGGCCTCTGCTTTCAACAGCTGGTTTGAGAATGCAGAAGAGGATTTGACAGATCCTGTCAGATGTAACAGTATTGATGAGATCAAGGTGAGAGCTACATTTGCACACATATACATATACTCACCTGTGCAGACTCGCATGTATCTGTACTAGTGTTGAGTAGATCAAACTTTGAGCCACACACATGCATACACAGACATATGTAGATACAAGGGGGCTTCAAATGAAAATCTTAAATGTTTTTTTTTTTTGGGGGGGGGGGGGGGTGAATATATTCTTAAAAAGTAAAGAACAAATATATCATTTTTGATGTAGTCACCACCGTGTTCAATGCAAGTCCTCCAGCGCCGATAAAGTGCTTGGATTCCTACAAACAAAAATCCTTTTGATAGCGTGTGCTGTGCCTCTTCTTCACACCGAAAAGTCTGTCAAAAGATGCATGTTAAAAGGGGGTTGGTCATCTTTAAACTGTTCTTATGATGTCACTGTGTTCATCTGCACCATGATGTCACGTGCTTAACATTCTTGACATCCTTAACAACAATATTGACAGTTGACAAGACAATGGCATGGTTATTATATTTTCTATCACATTTTTTTTATCCGGCTCCGTGGCTAAAGGCTTGCGAATGCAGTTCGTGAGCCGGGTACCAGGCCTTCGAAGCTCAGCTGCGACCGATTTGTGCAGCAGACCGTGTCGTGTTGTGTTATAACGTGCTGGTATGGGAGCCGGTCGTTTAGAAAGCAATGGCAAACTACTGAACGTAACACTTGCCTAGTATATCAACAGCAGCTGAAAAATGCTGGTGTTGACTGCAACGTCCCGTAAGGGATACACAACAATTTTTTTTTTAAATCATATTTTTAAGGGTTTCATTTGAATCCCCCTCGTATATACACATGTAGCTGGGATCAGGGTTAGTACTACAAACACATGCATTCACACACAATTTTTACACAGACACGCATATATATACACAAACATACAAATGTATTTCTTTTGTTTGGTTTGGTTCGTAAAGGATTGTTTCTATAGCATATGGTTATCCCCATAAGTGTCTCAGTTTCCTCCCATAGATCACAGAAGGAACATTTCAGCACAGTGCATGAACTCTGTACTTAGGTAAGGATCCATATGTGTCTATAACAGAATCACATATACTGTAAATTTGTTGTGGGTAGTTTTTCTAATTTTGAAATGGTGTCTTGACAACAGCCTGTTCGGCCAGCTGTTTTCAATTGTCAACTGCTGCCAGTGTTCAAGGATCCTTCAAGTTCTTTACCCTTATTCAGAGAAGGCTAGGTATCTAAGCTATAACTTGAGGTTCAGTGGGAGAACACCATCCTCAGAAGCCAGAGATAAACCTGATCTGCATGAGACTAGAGTCAGATACCATAACCTCTGACCTGCTGCTCCCCTGTATGTATCTCTAACAGTATGGAGTCAATCAAGGTCAGAGCCCACATAAAAATATATATATACATATAACCTTAACATATGGAGGGGATCAAGGCTATATTTAGATACATATATACAAACATATTCATACATACATTTACACAAAGAAGTATACATGTTAGAAATCCTAACTGTGTGGAGAAGATCATGGTTCAGGGTCACAGCTACACACATACATGCATACAAGTAATCATATACACGTTTCCATTACGTATCTGTAATATTTGCATCACTTGCATATGATGTTTATGTAAGTTATCTGCAGATGCATGTATTACCTTTCTGTAACATTCACATGTATGAGGTAGATGTTGTCATTACATGTCTGTATATGCCCATCACATATCTGCAAATGTTTCATCATTATGAGTATGATAAAGAAACTGTGTCCCTACACTTGGCACAAACTCATAAGTGCTACATCTCTCCTAGCAGAAGTGGAAGGGTGTGTATGCTGTTTATGTCTGTTACAAGCTGGTTAGCTATATGTTTTCATCATCATGTGCCATGCTGATAAGCATGGTATTTATGGTTCACCATCCCACATGATCAGCAGTCTCAAATCAGGTCAGTGTTCTCGTCCTGATTATACCATGTGGCCATCCCATTCAGATATTTATCTCTTTTCCTTCCCCTTGCTCCTTTTCCATCAAGTGTGCCAGTTGTCACTAAGTTTTCATGTTTATTTCTCATCACAACGTGCCCAAGAAATTCGTCACTGCCTGCATCTAATTTCTCTAATCAATTTATGGTTTCAGCTGTGTCTTGAAGTCACATTTGTCTTTCTGTCTCTCTATGGTATTCTTTGCATTTTTCTCAAAAACCAAATTTCTACTGCTGTTAGATATTTGTCATCATGCCTGCTTATTGCCCATGTTTCACATGCATACAACAGTATAGATTCTACATAGCATGCTGAGGAGGGTGAGGACAGGCAGACTTCATGCAGAGTGGCTTGCTTCGCTTCGGAGGTCACGGGTGGCAGGCATCACCTGATCTTTTCTCCGGGGCATTCCGGTGTGCTGGGGAATGAACAGGTGGACAGATTGGCTGGCTCGGCAAAACTTGGTGGAGTATTGATGCATGACAAGGCAGACGTGGTTGCAGCCTTGTGGGAGCACGTGTACACCTCGGAGGAGCAAATGGATCACCATAGTCTGTCAAGAATGAGGCAGCGAGGAGTGACAGGGGGATCTGGCCGACGCTCGACGCTCAGAGGAAAGGCGAGACGGACATATAATCAGATTGCTACTGGAACTATTGGTGTTGGAACTCTTTGTTGGCTGCTGAGGATGGGGACGGAGCGCTTATGGGAATGCCCCGAATGCTGTGATGTCGGTTCCTAAATCAGTCAATCAATCATAGCACTTTAACACTCCTTCTTTCACTGTAATTGACAGCCTTTTAATTGTGAGTATGTTTTTCATCCTGCCGAAAGCTACTTCTTGTTCTAATCTCTACAAGGCATCTTCCATCAGATCTAATGACTGTTAAAAGATAGTTGTACCAACTCACCTGTTTGAAAATATTCTTATTTGCTTGAATGTTGCAATGTGGTACTTCTTTCTTCTTGGAGATGACCATAATTTCTGTTTACTTACAATTTAATTCCAACCCTGCTTGTTGTTAACAGCATCCATTACAAGCTGCAGATCTTGTTCATTTTCTGCAATCAATACTGTTTCCATCATCACGTGAGTTTCTATTACTTGTCCACCAGTTTTTATTTAATCAAAACAGGCTCTTGGAGAAGCCCATGAGCAGTTCAAGGCATCACTGAGTGCAGCCAAGGCTGACTTCAAGAGTCTGGAGTCTCTGGACGCACAGATCAAGAGTTTCAAGGTTGGCCCAAACCCTTACACCTGGTTCACGATGGAAGCTCTTGAAGAGACATGGAATAACTTGCAGAAGATTATAAGGGTGAGTTGAACTAAGCATATATGACATGATGAACTATGGTACTACTATGGAATTCAATAACTAATTACTGACGGTTAACTCAGGAACTAGATATTTAAATTATGAATTCAGAAAGTGAGTATTGACATTATGAACTTATGGACTAGTTACTCACATAGTGAACTCAGGAATAAAGTAATGACATCATTAACTTGGAACTTAATTATTGTCACAGTGAACATAGGAACTAAATATAAGCTTATTGAAATCAGGGGCTTAGTATTAATATATCAAGCTTAGAGGCTAATCAGTGAACTCAGGACGTATTCTGAGCAATATGACATCAATGTTTAGTATGTATTGTAACTTATCAACATTTTCTACTGTCATACTAAATTACTCCCATATTAAATGACACCGACATTAGATGACATCGTTACTAAATGACAAAAGCGTAGAAAATAAGATTGATGTGTGTCTGTGTCCAGGAACGTGACAATGACCTCAACAAAGAAGAACAGCGCCAGGAAGAGAATGATGTACTGCGGAAACAGTTTGCCCAGGCTGCTAACGGCTTCCATTCATGGCTGACACACACCAGGTAGGCACACTGGATGTCTCTTTATGTCTGGATGTGTGTGTCCTGATATTTTGTACCTGTAAAATAGGCTACGGTGTTTTCATGAATTGTCATCATTGTGGGAATACTGAGATGTGATAATATGAATGTGTATGTATGTATGTATGTATGTATATGTGTTTATATATATTTATAGCCTTTGTTGTGTGTTATGTAAATATTAATTTATGTATGTTATTTAGTTTGCAGTACTTCAGCTAGTGTACATAAATTTGCTATTGATATATATTGATTTGTGAATGTTGAATTCTTGTTACAGGATGTGGCTACTTGAAGGGTTAGACCATTGTGATTATGTGCCTGTTGTCTGCATCTGTTTGTCTGTTTCAGTGTTACTAAAATATTTACCCAGTGCATGCCAAAGTTGTCTGACTAAAGTTATGATTTCAAATCTCGGGTGACTTTATCAGCACACAAATGTTCATTAAGTGCATGTTAAAGTTGCCTCACTAACTTGGTGATTTCAACTGTTGGGTGACTTGATCAGCACGCAAATGTTGACTAAGTGCATGTCAGCGTTGCCATACTAACTTGGTAATTTCAACTATTTTGTCACTAACTTAGCACGCAAACCTTGACTCAATGCATGTCAAACTTGTCTTACAAAAGTTTTGGTTTCAACCATGGCTTGACATGATCATCTCAAGACGAACTTGTGGTTTTTGGAGTTCTCTTTAGTTCCATACAGTTTAAAGTTTCATATCAATCAATCAATAGCTCTCTTTTTCTGAAATTATTTGGCTTCTTTATCTTTTTGTTCAATTAAAAAGGGAAATAGCATTGAGTGAAGATGGTCTACAGCATTGAATGAGACAGGTAAATTGAGTGATACAGATATACATTGTGAGTTGAGTGAAACATGTGGACAGCTTGAACAGATAGGCAACATTGAGTGGATCAGGTTTACAATAATGGGTGAAATCAGCTGACAGCACTGAGTGGAACAGCTGACGGTACTGTGTGAACAGATGACGCCAGGAAATTGAGTGAGAAATGGCATGAATTGAACAAACAAAATAGGTAGGCAACTTGAATTCAGTTATAATAAAAATAGATAGCATTGTAGAAAATAGATAACAGCATTCAGTGTACAGATGGGCAGCATAGAGTGAGTGACACAGATGTTGATAGCATAGTACTGGGTTTTAAAAAATGCTTGTTTTATGTGGCTTGTATTTTTGCTTATGTTTAATGTGATTGCTATTGTTTCTGTTTGAAGCGTCATGCTGATTGTGAGACATCACAACAGTCACAGCAGCTGTGTTATACCTGCACATTCATGTTCACACTAATTATCTTCTCAAACCTGTATTAATTCTCTCTCTCTCTCTCTCTCTCTCTCTCTCTTCTTTCTCTCTTGCTCCTCTTACCCTCCCTCTTTTCCTCCGTTTCCATCTTTTTCCATGTTTCCCTGTCCCATCTGTCTCTCTTTTCCTCTTCCTTATTGCCCTCCCTCCCTTTCATCCCATGTCTATCTCTCTCTCTCTCTCTCATTTGATTTCATTCATCTCTTGCTCCCTCTTTCACCATCTTTCTCTGTGTCTCCACTCTTCACTGCACACAACTATTCATGAGTTTCAGTGACATCTAACCTGAATTCTATCTTTTTCTTGGGCCTCCCTTCCTCTCTCCCTCACCCCTCTCTTATTCTTCATTAGCATGTATTTTTGATTGAGGAGGTGAGGGAATGTGTGTAATAAACATAGTTATTTATAAAAGTGTAATGTATCCAATTTCATGAACATTGTGTTTTCATAAAGTGCATTATAAATCTCTTGTGTCAATCTGTCCTTCCTATACTCTTTTCTTTGATTTGTTCTTTCTATTGAAAGACCACAATAGTGCAGTGGCTAGCATGTTTGCCTGCCTGTGCAGTGGTAATGTGTTTCAAACTTCCTTTGAGACTGATATTTTTAGCAACTGGGCTCCCAGGTCAACCTAGCATAAAATGGATACCAGGAACTGTCCTGGGAAGTAAATGTGGCAGGCTGATATTGATCACATGACTTATTAAGTATCAGTTGGTCTATATTTATGAGGCTAACACCATATAGCTAGTACTTCTCATGGTGTGAAATAGGGTCGTGATAGTGATAGGTTCTTTGTTTTAGCATCTTGTTTCTGTTTCTTATTTTCTTTCAAAATTATTCATTTTATATTAATGGATTTAATTATTATCAGAATAATATGAGAATCTTTTGCAGATAGATAATGTTTGGTTAGTTGTAACATTTGATGAAAATAGATTTAATGAAAACCAGAACTTATATGGGATGAGTGTCAACCATATGTGATGTTGTGTATTAGATTATTGATGGAATGGTTTGTTGGTGATTTGTGTGTCTTGTCAGCTGCCAGAATCAATTATGACTAGTGCCAAGAGATAGCCATGGCTTCCCAGTTCATTTATTGGGGGTGTTATCAATGCTAGTTGCTGGGAAATACATGGTTGCTGATGTAGTTAGTTAGTTAGTTAGTTAGTCGCGGTTCCAACTTCACGGCAACGGGTCATCCCCATATTGCTCTGTTCCTGTGACAGTGAATATCACACAAAATGCTCCTCACTGCCCTATGTGAACAATGGAATAGACAGGAGTGTCGGCAAGCCAACAGCCCGCACAGGTACACTGTGCATAATGCCGCCGCCAGAATGCCAACACAAAAGTCCTCCACGAAAAATAGTTCATCGTCGATGGAAACAGCAGTCACCAGAAAGACTTCATTGACCCGGGTTTTATCCCATATGAGTCTGCCTATTTCCGCAGGGCGACCCACCGAAAGCGCCGCACAAAGCACAAACTCCGTAGCTACAGCGCCGACCCCCAGGAGTCTCCTGAAAAAAGTACTCGTGAACCGGAAAGGCAAACCAGTCAATCCAGCAACAGCCGGCCGCCATCATACCGAACACGCAGTTCACGCTAAAAACAACCGCGGACCGATGCAAAAGCATTCCACGTGAAATTCACAGCTCACAGTGTCGCGCCACGCACTCACTCAGTAGCAGGGCGACGGAACCATAGCCTCCTTAGTCGCCTCTTACGACGTGCATGGTAGGCAACAGTGTTACTATTCTTTGCTCCCCCGTATGGGCCCCGGCAACACACGGGCGGGTTGCTGATGTAACATGCTGTGAATCCACAGCTCTGTGTTAATAATGTGGACTTGTTTGTTTAATACTCCAGACCTTCTTCTTCTTCCTTTCATCTGTGAATGGAGCATAGGCCCTCAACTAACTCACACCACACTTCTTGTAGACTTGTTCATGACTGTCTCCATTGTGCAGCTACTGTGTACTCAGTTATGAGGTAGCCAGTCTCATGACAATACTCCTCAGTTGCCTCTTACAACATGACTGTCTGCATTGTGCAGCTACTGACTGTGTACTCAGTTATGAGGTAGCCAGTCTCATGACAATACTCCTCAGTTGCCTCTTACAACATGCATGGTAGGGTTAAGCTGAGTCAAGAACTGACATCACAGCTCTTGGGACATTCCTATACATGCTCCATTCCAGTCTGCAACAGCCAGAGAAGAGTCCCAATACTAATGGTTCTGAGTATCTGCCAGAACCTCTGGTCACTCCCTGCAGCACCATTCTCTCCAAGCAGTGATGATCTACCTGTCCTTCTGCACTACACACATGATTCCAAAGGGCCCCCGACCACATCTATCTTATCATGCACTAATACCCCACCAAGGGGTGCAGACCCAGCCTAACCATCTGTCCGCCTGCTCATTTCCCACCACACCAGCATGTCCTGGGGGGAAAATCCAACAGATGCATGGCAGGTCACAATTTTGCTATTCATTGCTTCCCTTGTAGGCCCCAGTAACATACACACATTCCTAAAACACTTCTTAGAATTTAATTACACAAGTTTTAAAATGTAAGTCGAAGCATTGTACGAATGACACACATGATGAGCCTTGTCTCTCCACAGAGCTGCCATGATGGAAGGATCTGGCACACTGGAGGAGCAACTGGAGGCCACCAAGGTAAGATCTTCCAGCAGGCCAACAGTGGTCTTTGATGTGGGTGGATAATATACTGCTTTATATAGGTCAGCATGGCCGAATGGATAAGAACTGCTGGTGCCAAGGTAAAGGTTTCAACCGCTACACCGCATAGTTGGATTAAAATGTTGACCTATTGTCCTTGACTTGGGGATGTAAATTACAAGTACCTCTGAAGTCAGAGTGGGTTTGCCTGATGGCGGGGGACACTGTTAATAGGGGAAGCTAATCTATATACAAAATCCAGTCCAGCACTTCTTGTAGTAGTGTGTATGGACTACACTTGAGTTCAAAGCGAGCGAGTGCAAAAAACTAAAATAATGCTTTACATGGATGTTTCAGTGTCTGGACTTGTCCCCTGCTAATTGAGGGAAAGATTGACTACCTATTCCTTCGTGCATTCAGGCATACAAAATGTTGTGTCCCTATCGCATCACAGACAGCAGGAAACTGTTTTAGGAAAAAATATTGTATTTTACATTAATGTAGTCAGACACAGGAGTGTCTAATGTTGATGTAGGCTGATAAAGGACAGTTTCACAGTAATGAAGGTTGACAACATGTGACATCACACTAATGCTGAATGTTGATGTAACATTAGTTTCCCTGTTTATGTATTGAGATCATGCACAGTATTATAACAGCTGTAGATGTTATGTTGTACGAAGAGAGTTCACACTAACTGAGACATGTCTAACAGTAATTGTCTCCTCCATGATCACTCTGGCAGTAACACTTGTATCAACTTTATCTGTACAGAGGAAAGCAGCAGAAGTGAGATCACAGAAACATCACTTGAAGAAGATTGAAGATCTTGGTGCAGCCATGGAAGAAAGACTTATCCTTGATAACAGGTAAGGTGACTGAGTAATTATGTGTAAACTATATTATAGTATGGCTTGATTTTTAATAATTGATTCTATAATTTATTATTGAATGATTTGAATAACGAAGACACATTTTATTGCCAGGCATATTTCACTGCATCTCACCAGGCGTATACTGAAAATTCACACAACATAAGCTAAAGCAATGATAGAAATCTGTCAAGCTTAAATATACATGGTGATGGTTTCACGTGCAGGTACACGGAACACAGCACAGTTGGGTTGGCCCAACAGTGGGATCAGCTTGACCAGTTGTGTATGAGGATGCAACACAATCTGGAGCAGCAGATTGAAGCCAGAAATAGAAGTGGTGTGTCAGAAGATGCTCTCAGAGAGTTCTCCATGATGTTCAAGTAAGCAATACAATTCCTATCTTCAGTTTCATCTGCTGTCATTCTTCCTAGGTATTTGTTAAATATGCTTCTTCCATGTTTGCCTAAGCTTATTTCCTGTTTATATCATCATCATCATCATCATCATCATCATCATCAAGTTCCCTGCTGTTTTGTGTAGACGTGCATGTATCTCCACAAATATCAGTCCATAGTGTTCTGGATCAATTCAACTGATGATACTCCTCTATGCCACTGTTAAGCCATCCAGCATGATTTTCCTTGGGTCTACCTCTGCCTCTTTTGTAGCTGTTTTTTTTTCCCAGTCATCACATTCTTTTCAAATGCTTCTCTTCTCACTGCTTGATCAAATAACATTGTCTCTTTCTATAGTTCTACATAATTTTCTGCTTTCATTAGCCTTTTTCGGTGCCTGTACATTGTAAAATTTGAAGAATTTGCTGAAGTTGTTTTATTTCTGATCATGTACATTAAAAGAGTGAATATGTAATATCCTCTTCAATCCTTCTGGTTATAGCTGGGATATATCATTTAGACAATGGATGTGTATGCATATAAATGATTCACACCTCATAAACTGTTATCAGATCTCCTGGCTTTATAAGTTATTCTGATTTCCTCCTTCATAAGTTTATATCTGATCTCCTTACTTCAAAGGCTTATAGCTCATCTTGTTTCTTCATAAGCTGATATCTGACCTCCTTAATTCATAGGCTGATATCTGACCTTAATTAATAAGCTGATATCTGATATTCTTTCTTTATAAATTTATATCCGATCTCCTTACTTCATAACTGAGCGTAATCTTGCCAAGAAATCAATAATCAGCTGAAAGATGCTGATGTTGACAGCGATGTCCTGTAAAGGATACGCAAACATTTAATTAATTAATTACTTCATAAGCTTATATGTGATCTCATTTCATTAATATATATGATCTCCTTACATTATTTACTTGTATCTGATCTCCTTACAATATAAGCTTATATCTGATCTTATGTCATAAACTCATATCTGATCTCTTTACTTTGTAAGTTTATATCTGATCTATTTCTTCATAAGCTTACATCTGATCTCATTACTTTATAAGCTGATATCTAATCTCCTGACTTTATAAACATATGTATGATCCCCTTGTCCCATCAGTGATATATGAAGATATTTTGTGTGTGTAGACATCTTAACGTATGTATCATATGTTCTGTGATTCATATTTTCATCTTGAGCAGTATAGTAACATATTGACAATTTTTGTTTAAATTTTATGTTTACTATACATTTCTCGTTGAAACATAATGTGTTTGTGAATTCAAGGCATTTTGATAAAGACAAGAGTGGCAGACTGGATCACCAGGAGTTTAAATCCTGTCTAAGAGCTCTAGGATATGACCTGCCAATGGTAGAGGAGGGACAGACTGACCTAGAGTTCCAGACCATAGTGAACGCTGTAGATCCAAACAGGTACATATGAGTTGTAAATGTCACAGCACTATGTTTAGTCTGCTTTAACATGTAGAGAATCACTTTCATTGTACATGGATGTCTCTATAAGTGCTCCAGCCCACTCCCATAGATCACACACGGATATCTCTATAAGTGCTCCAGCCCACTCCCATAGATCACACACGGATATCTCTATAAGTGCTCCAGCCCACTCCCATAGATCACACACGGATATCTCTATAAGTGCTCGAGCCCACTCCCATAGATCACACACGGATATCTCTATAAGTGCTCCAGCCCACTCCCATAGATCACACATGGATATCTCTATAAGTGCTCCAGCCCACTCCCATAGATCACACCAGGAGGATCTCCGCGCAGTGCACCAACTACATAGCACCGGCCAGGATCCACATGTGTGTATAGCAGAGTCACAGTTATACATTTTTTGTGGGTGACTTTTCTCATTTGGAAACTGTGCCTGGGCAGTAGCCTACTGGCCCACTCTTTACAATTTCCAACTGCCGTGGGATTTTTAACATGTACAATATACACACAGGTCCTCCCATGTTTTACACCCTTGTCCAAGAAGGCTAGACATCTAATCTACTACTCCAGGTTCATGGGGAGTATACTATTCTTTTCCTTATTTTGTAAAAATCCAAATAGTTATCACCGTGAGACAAATCTGGTCTGCTTGAGCGAGAGGCAGGCACCTTAGTCTCTGATCTACTCTGTCCCCAGCCTTATATGTATGTTGTATATGTTGCGGCCTTTTTTGTACATTTTACAGCTGTATGTACACTCATCCACTCAAAATCACCAGTTGTGAAACATCATGAGAGACATGCAGTTTCCAGCACATTTGATCCACTTCATTGAAATATTCCTACCTCTTCCCATCAAAAACTGTATCTGCAAAATCTAACCAATCATTAACAAGTCTACAAAGTTCTTAGTATGTATTGGTTGAGAACCTAGGCTGCAGTGAGAGATGAAAAGTAGAAGAATTGAGACATTGTACTGCAAACAACACGCAGCTGTGAGAGTATTCCTGTTCAAATTTATGCTGAAAATATAATGATAAATGTAAAAAATAAAAAATAAATACATGAGTTTTAATCCATTAATTTTTTTTTTTTTTTTTTGTTTTTTTTTTTAGCAAATCCTTTACAGGACTTAGCTGTCAACACCAGCATCTTTCAGCTGTATGTTGATCTCTTGGCAAGATTACGCTCAGTAGTTTGCCATTGCTTTCTGAGCGGCCGGCTCAGTATCCCGCAAGTCACGAGCGGGGGTCGAACCGCCTCAGTTCTCGCTCCGCTACGAGACTCTGCGTGATAAACGGGATTACAGAGAGAAAGTGTTGTAACCCCACAGCCAGAGAGACCGGCAATCCATTAATAATTGGTGGAAATGCTACTTCAGAACTCAGATATACAGATGATAGAGCCAGTGGATTAGAGCAGTTAATTATGTCTGTTAAAAGGCATAGTGAAGATCAGAACCTTTTTCTGAATATTACAAAATTAAGATAATGTCCATGAACACAACTACATGTCAGCCAAAAAATTATAATGGACAAAGAAGAAATTGAAAATATTAACTTTAATACCCTGGCTCCATATTTAACAATAATAAGGGCTGTCAAAAGGTGACTCGTGAAGGTAACTCAGTCAACAAATGCCTGAAGAAGTTGGATGTGTTGGCCGAAAGGTGCAAATATCGCAGCTCTGCTGTAAACAGGTACAACACAGTTAAGTCTAAAACGACATTCCAGATAAATGCAGAAGAAGAAGAAAGGTGACTGGCCATAGCAGTGCAGAGGTTAAACGACATGAAGAACCTGTGGCACAACACTAGCTAACAAATTAACCATTTTAAGAACATGCATCTTTCCTGCGGCAATATACAGATGTGAATTATGAACCATTTCACAAACTCTAAAGAAAAGAACAAATATTTTGTAACTTAAATGTTACAGAACAATTCTTGGAATAAAAAAGTGAATAAATAATGACATTCTGAAATATCTGAACATCTGTATTTGTTTTTGTTTGCCACCTGTGCCTTGCAAGAAACGCATACACATCAATAACTACATATGCAGTCCAACCATCCAGTGAAAACCAGGATTGGTTTTGTTAAAGGCTTGACCAGAATTGGTATTGTTAAAGTCTTGACCAGGATTGATATTGTTAAAGGCTTGACCAGGATTGGTATTGTTAAAGGCTTGGTAGAAATAGCTGAAGGTATGTGTACAACTGAGCAATCTATGGAAGAATTACAGTAAATAAGTCAATGTGCAACTGAGCAATTTGTAGAAGAACTACAAAACATGTGTGTGTGTGCAACAGAGCAATCTATGGAAGAACTACAATAAATACACCTGTGTGCAACAGAGCAATCTATGGAAGAACTACAATAAATACACTTGTGTGCAACAGAACAATCTATGGGAGAATTACAATAAATACACCTGTGTGCAACAGTGCAATCTGTGGAAGAACTACAATAAATATGTGTGTGTGCAACAGTGCAATCTCTGCAAGAAGTACAATAAATAAGTATGAGTATGTGTGCAACAGAGCAATCTGTGAAAGAACCACAATAAATAAGTATGTGTGCAACAGTGCAATCTGTGGAAGAACTACAATAAATACACCTGTGTGCAACAGAACAATCTATGGGAGAATTACAATAAATACACCTGTGTGCAACAGTGCAATCTGTGGAAGAACTACAATAAATATGTGTGTGTGCAACAGTGCAATCTATGGGAGAATTACAATAAATAAGTATGTGTGCAACAGTGCAATCTCTGCAAGAAGTACAATAAATAAGTATGTGTGCAACAGAGCAATCTGTAGAAGAACTACAATAAATAAGTATGTGTGCAACAGAGCAATCTCTGCAAGAATTACAATAAACAGAAGTGACTTTAACAGGAATGGCTAATCCAAGAAAATAATGAAAATATGCTATAGTAGATAATAGTATGCCGGTCTCCCTGGTGAAGGGAGTTTATGTCTTTCTCCGTAATCCTGTATATTCACGTGGGTAATGCAGCTGCGTGAGATTCGGTAGCGGATCGCGCCGCGTTGGTTACTTACAGGAGTATGTGAGCCGGTCGCTCAGAAAGCAATGGCAAACTACTGAGCGTAATCTTGCCAAGATATCAACAGCAGCGAAAAATGCTGGTGTTGACTACAATGTCCTGTAAAGAATATGTGCGGGGGGGGGGGGGGGGGGAGAGAGAGAGAGAGAGAGATAATAGTATGTGTGTCATGATAGTCAAGATGGATTATAAACATGCCCGGAGTTTGATAAAAAATACTATGAATATGTTACACATCTAACTTATAGCATGGGGCACATAAGGAAACTCAATAAATTAACACCTAGAATACTAAAGAATTGTACACACTACGTTATTGTGGCTCACTGATGCTATCTTATATGTGAATAAGTTACCAAGTCTGTAAAATTTCTTGCTTGTTTATGTCTGTTTTTAGGTTTGTTATTTGTTTCTGCAATATAAAATTATGGCTTTTGAAGACATATCATCATCATCATTGTCCACAGGGATGGATATGTGTCCCTCCAGGAGTACATGGCGTTCATGATCAGTCGAGAGACTGAGAATGTCCAGTCAAGCAGTGAGGTTGAACAGGCTTTCCGAGCTCTGACATCAGAAGAGAAACCATACATAACTGCACAGGAGTTATATGCTGTAAGTTTCTGTCTGTTTTACACGTCCACATTGTTTGATCCCTGAGCAACATAATATAGTGGCTGTTTGAACCTCACAGAATATTGTTGTAGTCATTGAACCTCACAAAGTATAGTTACAGTTAGTCAACCCCACACAATATAGTTGTAGTTATTTCTCTTATAATTTAGTTATAATTATAGAATCTCACTGAATATAGTTGTGTATACTGGACATCACAGAATGTACTTGTATGTACTGGATCTCACATGATATAGTTGTATGTACTGGACCTCACAGAGTTTAGTTCTAGGTACTTGACCTCACATGATATAATTGTATGTACTGGACCTCACAGAGTTTAGTTCTAGGTAATTGACCTCTCATGATATAGTTGTATGTACTGGACCTCATAGAGTTTAGTTCTAGGTACTTGACCTCACATGATATAGTTATTGAGCCTGACAATATAGTTATTGTCGTTGAACCTCAATTAATATAATTGTAATTACTGTAGTTATTGAACCTCACATGATGTAGTTGTAGCCATTAAATCTTGTATGATGTAGTTGTAGTTATTGAACCTTATACAATGTAGATGTGGTTATTGAACCTCTATATAGTTGTACTTATTAAACTTGATACAGTATAGTTGTAATTATGGAACATCAAACACAATATTAGTGTAACTATTGAACCTCGCACAATATAGCTGTAGTTACTGAATCTCAGGATAGTTTTAATTATTATACATCACACGATTGTAGTTGTTGATCCTCACACAGTGTAGTAGTAGTTTAACTTTACACAATATAGTTGTTATTTAATCTCACTGAATTTAGTTATAGTAATTGGACCTCACACAATATAGTTGTAGTTATTTAACCTTACTGAATATAGATATAATTATTGAATCTCAGTGAAAAAAGCTGTAGTTATTGAACCTCACAAATACAATTGTCATTGTTGAACCTCTCAAAATAAAATTATAGCTATTGAACCTCATAAAATGCAATTATGGTTAACAAAACTCATTAAATATACATTTAATTTTTGAACCACATAGAATATAGCTGTAGTTTTTTTAACATCATACAAAATAATTGTCTGATTTAATCTCACAGAATGTGATTGTAGCCAAAGTTTCATTGAAACAACAAACTGTCCTTTGTTCACAGAATCTGACTAAAGAACAAGCCAACTATTGCATCAGCCATATGAGACCCTACGTGGACAAAACTGGCAGGGTGATACCAGACTCGTACAATTATGTGGATTTCACTCATCAGCTGTTTGTCAACTGAATGCTGATTTCTTTGTTGGCTGTTTAGTTATGCCAGCTGAGAGTTGACATGTTTGTTTTAGTTGAGTGTTCACTAAATGTTGACTTGTTTGTTTTAACTGTGTTAGCTGAATATTGACTTCTTTATTTCATTGTGTCAGCTGTTTGATAATGGAGAGCCATTTGCATCAGCTGTTTCATTGTCAGCTGTATGCTGAGTTGTGTGATTTAACTGAGTCAGCTGTTTCATTATGAATTGAAGTTGACTTCAGGAGGGTTTACATTCTTGGAAGTTTTTGACATCATCTGTTTTTGTTATTTGTTACAGTTTAACATAATGTCCATATAATGTTGTCAAAGAATAAACAACTGTTATAAGTATCATAGATGTTTGAAATAGACTAATGCCATATCCATACAATATTGCCTACAGTGAGTGCCAGGATATATTTTGAGAAGTAAAGTTGACCAACGTAATATTGACCATAAGGCCCCTTGAGTACAGGTTGATCTATAAACATGGAGCTAGCATTCTTATGGCCAGTACACCTCATGGCATGTAACAAGCACCCTTCACTTGTTTCTTTACTTACATGTAAATGTGTTTGTGGTTTCTATTACAGTTTTTCTTAAATGACAGGTTATTATTATGATCATCGAATGTTGTCATTGTTATTACATGACAGCTTAATATTATGATCATCGAATGTTGTCACAGTTGTAGATTGACGTCAGTTAATATGGTAAATTTATAAAACAAGCAGCTGTCTGAACCTAATGTTTGTGTGTTTTGAAAGCTTGTAGTTTCAGATCTTGGACACACAATGTTTTCATGTGTTCACATATTTTATGTATAAACACATACTAACTTGTCACTAGAGTATGGTTAATGACATCACTAGCTGAGACGGTAGTGGATGTTAGCAAATACCAAATGACAACAGTTTATGACATACTGGCAGACACTAAATTATGATAGTCAAACAGCAACTGAATGTTCAGTGAATACAAACAATCACCGCTTGCCTGTCAGCCCAGTGAACATGTTTTGGAATTCATATTGTAGCAGGGAGTTTGGGAAACTGACCTGGACTACCAGAACACAAGCCAGTCTGAAATGGGGTCAAGGAAACAGTCTTGGAAGTACAGATGGTCACCATGATATTTACCACATCACCCATTGAGTGCTGAGTGGGCCATACAAATGTGAGGCTAGCATCATGCACCCAATACACCTCCGCGTGTGGACAGTGGCACTTTATTTTACTTTATTTACCATATACCCTGTATGGCTCATGGCATAAAGGGCTCTATTTTTACTTTTACAGACAACAGTGAACTCACTCACATGAACAAAACACTTTTCTGTATCATTTTCATATTGGTTGTAAAATTATTGATCTTATAGTCTATACCATATGGTGTTGATGATCATCTTTATCCACAGCCCTGCATCTTGTGTGCTGCCAATCATTTCTAAAACTGATGTTCCTCCAAACCATGATGTCAGACTGTCTAGCTTCTTCTTCTCTCTTGGTCTTCCCCTGCCTCTAGTCCCCCTCCAGCTTTCTCATTGTGACAACAAACTCCAGCATTCCCCGTCTCATGGCAGGAACTAATGGTCGATAGAAATGCCATATTTCAGTGACAAAATCATTGATAGAAATAAAATATTACAATACCAAGGTAACAGGCATACATGTCACATTTCAGTGTTTAGATACTTGACTAATATAACATTTCAGTGACAAATTAATTATGATAAAATGTCACACATCAGTTGCAAAATAATTTATGGAAATGGCACATGTATTTATCAGTAGAAATATCTAATTTCAGTGATGATATTTAGTAAAAATGTTACATTTTTGTGACAAGATAATTAATAGAAATGCCAGGTTTCCGTACTGTAAATTTCTGAAGCCATTACTTATTGTAGTTTGTTGACATGCTATATTAGATTTCCCCAATGATAGCATTTACTAGTTTTTTTGTTGTAACAGTGATGTACCAGTAACAGTCATGTGACATTAACAGTCATGAAATCTCAGTTACGGACACGGTCAATGATCTGTTGACAGAGATGACTCCTGATTAATGATTTATTTCGAACATTTATTTTGAAATCATTATGACAAGTGAGACATCTTGATGTTTCTTACTTTTCATTAGTGTGACAACTCCTCTGACTAGGGAATACATGTCTTTATGTGGATGTGTTATAGGTAACAACAGATGCATAGATTCTCTCATATGAAATTTTGTCTTTATCAAAGTGTGCACATTTGTTTCGAACATCAAGTCTGCAATCGCACACAGGAAATCATGCTAAAGTTTCATGTTGGGGCTGCACTGTAGCCTTATTGCTGCAAACATTAATGGTCAGATGTTGTAGGAAGTTGTCATTGTTATCAGGACACTTTTACAAAAACCATTGGCTACTAATTATGAAACTTCCACCAAATCTCTTGGGTAGTGAGATCAGATGTGTAGCCTTCTCAGTTAAGGGCAAAAAAAAATGAAATGCTGTGTGGAGGTTTCCTATGTTAAAAATTCTATAAAAGCATGAATCGCAAAGAGTTGGCTGAAAGGCCATTGCCTTGGCAAAATTGTCAGGAAGAAAACAATCTACCAAAGGTAGATAGGAGAAATCAGTCTAGAGGAAGTATGCTGATCACAAATGTAAGTCAAAGTTGGACACACTGTCCTCAGGGTAGGAGAGGTACATAACTAGATGTGATGCATTTTCTTCACAAGAGGAATGAAGACAATGAAAGAAGATTCAGTACTGACTCTTTTGATTTTGGTGTTACTAGCATGTATATCCTTTTACTGTTCAGCTTTTTGCTTCATACACAAACATACATTCAGAGAAGCATGCAAGCACAAACAGGCACAGACTAGCAAGTATGCACACAAAAACACAGATAATTAAACAAACATACAGAAAATTGGACAAGAATACCTGGGTTTAGTTTTCAGTCATTATAATTTTTGTGGAATATTTCATGTTATACCTCATCTTGCCTCATAGGCAGTTACTCATGATGCTTGTCACGTGACATCAGTTTGAAGAGAATAATTAATGGGTCAGTAAAGACAGAACTTGTTATGGTTGTGTTGAAACAGAATGATTTATGGTTCTTAAAGACTGGAGGTGGAGGCGGTCAGTGCAGCTTTCCGCTGGATAGAAAACACGATACATACACACATTGTGATTGTAACTGACTCAGAAAGCATGCTGAGAAGGGTGAGAACAGGCAAGCTTCGTGCAGAGTGGCTTGCTTCACTTCGGAGGTCACGGGTAGCAAGCATCACCTGGATCTTTTCTACTGGGCATGCCGGTGTGCTGGGGAATGAACAGGCGGACAGATTGGCTGGCTCGGCAGAACTTGGTGGAGTATTGATGCATGACAAGGCAGATGTGGTTGCGGCCTTGTGGGAGCACGTGTACACGTCGGAGGAGCAAATGGATCACCATAGTCTGGTTAGAATGAGGCAGCAAGGAGTGACGAGGGTATCTGGCCGACGCTCGACGCTCAGAGGAAAGGCGAGACGGACATATAATCAGATTGCTACTGGAACTATTAGTGTTGGAACTCTTCGCTGGTTGCTGAGGATGGGGACGGAGCGCTTATGGGAATGTCCCGAATGCTGTGATGTCGGTTCCTAAATCAATCAATCAATCAATCAAAGACACAGTAACTACTGATTGTAATCGTGCCAAGAGATCACAACAGCAAAAAATGCTGGTGTTCTCTGCAACGTCCTTAATGCATACGCAACTAAACTAACTTTTAACTTTTTAAAGTCACAGTGGTTGATATTTAGCTGAGAAAAGATGGCTGATGTGTTGGGTAAGGAGATGAAGAAGGAACATTGTAAACAAATATAATAATTGACAAGCTGACTAACAATCCTTTGGCTATCACATCATTAACAGCTTACATCATAGAGAGGGAGAATCTGGCAGTCAATGAATTTTTGTCAAACAAATTGTGTGTCTTGAAGACTTCACACAGATAACACATGAACTGCAAGTATGGATCATCGTCATGTAGCAGGACCTTAATCAGAGTGTGCCTCTCATCTTGACCTGCTGCAATGATTCTCCATCCTTTGCCAGTTCTCCACCTTTCTTGCATTCTCCTGCCCAAGCTGTCTGCAGTGTCCTGTGTCCACCTTTGTGCTGGTCCACCCACGCCTCTCCTTCCAGGAACCATGCCTTCCATCATTGTTCTCTCCAAGCCAGTGTGATGTTTCATATGGCCAAAGTATTTCAGTGTCCAAGAAACCATGCTGTTCATGGGCCAGTTTTCTTGGATGTTCAGATCTTGTAGAATGGTAGTGTTTTTCCTCTTGATCTCTGATATTCAAAGGATGTTTCTGCAACATGTAAATTCAAAAGTTCTGCTTTTCTTCTTTAGTGACTGTGCAATGGTTTATAGCTGACATCTGTATGTTGCTACAGAAAAGGTGCATGTTCTCAAACACTGTACCTTGTTTGCTGGTGTTGTGTCACAGGTTCTGAATTCTAACATCTGCATTACTGTGACCAGTCCATAAATGTGGATAGAAGATATCAATATTATTATTACACACAATAAGTATGGATAGAAGATAACATATCAACTACAGGTATGGGTATAAAATAAAATATTAAACACCACACGTATAGGTAATTACAATAACACATCAGTAGATGAAGAAGAAACACATTATAAGAATTATTAGAATACATGTATGATAAAGTAAACACAGTATTTTTAATATGTTAACTATTTAACATTTGTTCGCCACATATTTGATAATCACAATATTTTGATTCAGCGATGTGTATTTTAAGTTAACGCTGACAGTGGCCTGAGTGTGGTGGGTTGAGGGTTTGATTCCTAGACTCACCGCTCACTTTGGAAGGAAACAACTGGCCATCAGTTCGTCCATGCACTCAAGCCTAAAGAAATGTGCTGGTCTAACACTTCACATATCCATAGTAGGTCCCTGCTACACAACTGTTTTGTTTATTTGTTTATTTGTTTTTACCTTTTGGGGATTTTCAAAGTTGTTTCCACCGCTATGTCTCGGCATCGGTTTTATATGTCGTCATGATATTATTTATAATTTAAACCATAGTTGTGCAATAACTTATCAATGGAGCAAACACACCAGGCAATTTGTACCAAATGCCTTTAAGTATTAGAAGTTTTATATTTACTGTTGTAATACCTCAGTTCCTATTTCTGTAGATTTTATTTTGCTCTATCTAGCCCCATGCTGCGTGTACTTACCCAGTTGTGTACTAATATTGCTTTCTCTTGTGCAATAAAAAGTTAACCTTTATGTCTCTTTTTTATCATTAGCTGAGTAGGAGTGAGTGAAATATATCAGTCATAGATGTGTGGCAAATATGAGTGAATACTACTGATTATGAAGACATGAACAAATGAAATCTCACTTATGGGTATGATTGAGTGAAATTTCATATCCAGCCATGAATGGTTAAGTAATCAAATACATTATGCCCTTGACAAAATGTTCATTTCTGGTGGCTCCAACGCCTCTCTCCCATCTCCCTTATTCTGGACAAGGAAGCAGATTCCCGAGAGTCCTTAAAGTCATCTGTTCACCCCAAGAAACTTATGATGTTGATGTTGTCTGGACCATCAATTTCCTGTCCCTCCATGTCTGCCAACCAATCAACTCACTCATTGCCTTTCACGCACGAGAGTTCCGGGACATGAAAGTTAGCTGGATAAATAATATTTCGAGCCACTCATGTCGTTTGAGGACAGCCTGGACTTTCTCAAGCATGTTCATTTAGTCGCTCATTGTACATGTGTGTGATTATATCTCGGTCAAACACTTGGCCTGGTTCACCAGGCTCCCAGTTCTCACAACATGGCTCCTTGCGATTTTTGGCTGTTCTGCACACTGAAACACTACATCCACACTGTACTCCATTTACAAAGAGGCCTTCCTAAAATGCTTCCAACAATGGCTGGACACCTGAGAGAAATGTGTAATACTGTGTACATTCCCAAAGAGGATACTTTTAAGGGTTTGTGACCTCGATGGAACTAACAGTAACTGTGTTTTTCCCAGGCAAAAGTCTGATACGTTTTGAGCAGCCTTCGTATTAATAACAAACAAAGAAGTATTATAAAAACGGATTGAAGACAAGAATACTAAGTGAGATCAAGGCCAGACAATTAACTGATTCAGTGTCCGAAGGATAATATATCGCCAAATGTGACCTTTGGATAGAAGGATGATATACAACCATACTAGGGTCATCATGTTATTTGTTTTTTTTCATTGTGTCTTCCGCAATATTCATTGCTCAGTGAACTGGAAATGTACATTATAATGCTTGTTAATTTGATTGTGTACCATGTCTGGTCCAAACCTACTTTTTGTTCGACACTGAATCAGTTCAGCTACTTCGGCCACATACAGAGACACAGCTCCTGTTTAAAGGATGTGCTGGTGGAAACTTGGAACTCTGCAAGAGGAAGACACCGTTACATGTGGGTGGATACACTGAAAAAGCCTGTATAAGTGCATCGTGAAGACGCAGGACAGAGGATGTTGGAGATTTATTACAGCCGGCCTTCAATGTGCAGAAGGTACTGGATGATAATGACATAACATACAACTTTGTGTTACGGCTTACAGTGGCAATAATTATAAGAAGTCTGACAAAGTGAAGTCAAATCTTACAGGCTGGAAAGTATGTGAGTGAATGAGGAAAACGTCATTTCAGTTTTGGGCTGTGGCATGTATTGTATCTTTCGCAAGCAAGCATGACTGGTGAAGGTACTTCAACACTTCCTAATTCATTCATTCAGTAGCATGTCCTTTGCAGAACCTCACTCTTATAATAACCTTCCAGAAAACCTCTCGATCATAAGATGTCCTGCATTCGATACACCCATCTGGAGATCATCCGCCACATCCTGCACCCATCTTCTCTTTGGCCTTCCTCTTCCTCTCTTCCAAGGCATATACCCCTCCATTATTGTTCTCTCCAAACTTTCGTGACGTTTCAAGTACCAAAATATATCAATTTTCTTTGTTTTATCATCTTTAATAATAGCCAACCTTCTTCAGTATTCAGCTCTTGAAGTATAGATGCATGTGTTCTTTTCTTTATTCAAGATATTCTTAGAACTCATGTGTAACATTTATATTAAAAGGCATTTCAGCTTGTTTAATGCCAATAAAAAAATACTTCAGAATTTAATATTTATGTTAGTGAACTTCTTCCAGAGTAACTAACGACGACTGCCTGAAACAGGCTAACGAAACTAGAACATTATATACAACAATAAGACAGAGACAAACAGCTTTCCTCGGTACATGTGATGAGAAGAGAGGCATTGGAGAACATCGTAACAACTGGAAAGATCGAGGGGAAGAGAGGCAGAGGTAGACCAAGAGAAGTGATGCTGGATGGATTGAGACGGTGGCATGGAGGAATATCAGCAGCAGAGTTGATCCAGAAAACCAAAGACCGAGATCTATGGAGAGCCATGAACGCCTACGCCAGCCGGCACGGCACTTGATGATGATGATGATGATGATGATGAACTTCTTCCCTTCCCCCCTCCCTCATATCTTGACAAATCTCATTCTAAAACGTTGCAAATCTTGTTTTGTTTCATAAAAAGCGCCAAGTTTTGATATTATGAGATAATCGTCCTCTTCTTCTTCGTTCCTCTTTCGATTGGAGTGTGTCACACCTGGTCGAGTACCTCAAAAGTCATTGTGTCTGATTTCCGCATGCATTCGTGTACGGTTCACTTCCTCTAGACCAGGGGTGGCCAACCTTTTCAGCAGGCGGGCCAAATTTCAGAAATAATATTTCCTGCCGGGCCACCTAATTTTTCTTTTGTTAAATAAAGTAAACAAGCAAGCGTGCTACAGCTTCGACCACATCGCCGCTTCCCACTCTGCGGGCCGCAACATGACTCCCTGCGGGCCGCATGAGGCCCGCGGGCCTCATATTGGCCACCCCTGCTCTAGACAGATTCCATCCAAGGTAATACTACTAATAGGCCCACCCACTTTTCCTAAAAATGTTGCCTGGGCAGCAGCCTGAAGGCCTCTTCTTTGCGATTTTCAACTGCTGTGGGATTTTTAACGTATGCGAACTTGAACACTGAGGCTCCTGTTTTTTGCCCTTAATACGAAACAGTTAAGTGTCTGATCTCACTACCCAAGAGATCAGCGGGACTTATAGTATTATTATATGCATATGAATTATCATAATTATGATCCTCGGAAACAACTTTTAACCCTGTTCTGGGGTCCAGCCTTGTACCATAGGAGTCAGTGATCTCGGTCATCTGTCATAGCTCCCAACTAATAAATAGTCTTCTGAAGAGGTAACGTGCAGAGAAATTAAATAACCTTAACCTAGTGACTGTATGTAGTGGTGGGTAGTGAGGTAGTATCCTTGTACTGGGGAAGGAACCTAGGACACAACGTCCACCAGCCAATTGCGGCCCTGACAACGACCTGTTTGACTTCGTTATCGCCTGTTCAACCCACAGCCGCGCAGTTCTTCAGGATAAAGCATACACATTGAACTTAAAGTGCAAGGTTCTGATACATAACAGCAAGGTCGAATCACATAGCTACAAAACATAGACACTTCACTTTTACGCAGGCTCACACGTGTGAACTGCCCGGGTCATGATGGCGTGCAAGGTAATGAGCAAACAGATCTGTTGGCTGCAGGAGTGCCAGTAGTTGAACACTCATGATGGATAGGGAAGACATTCTGACACTATCTACTATCTATGAACGACTGCATGTTGAAGATATGATAACAGATAACGCAACATACGAGTATTTAAGGATGCTTGCATTGTGACCTAAATGTGGTTTCTTCAAGGCGAGGCGAATGAGTGGATGAATCCGACATCTTTACAAGTGTTTTACTGGAACGATCAATAGCTACTCGTTACACATTTGCTGAGGGACACAAAGCCACCTTGGGTTTTCCCAGAATGCTAGAAAAAAATCTACATCTTACCGAGGATTCGAACATGGGTCTCTCGAAAGAGAAAGCGGCATTCTAGTCAGGATTAATGTCAGGAGACCCGGGTTCGAATCCTCGGTAACGTGTGGATTTTTTTTTCTGTCGGGGGAAAACAGAAATCCCTAACCTGCACAGTTGGTGGCGGCTGCACTAGCCAGGCGGCCTTAATTCCTTAGACTAACCCCTCACCCCCACCCTCGCCCCATCCCCTTCCAGTTTTTTTTACCAGCTATGATGTCTATTCCTACAGACCAAGACAGTTTTAATGTCTACTATTTCGCTTCTTTCACTGCAAAACTAGGATGTTTTATTGTAGTCTGAAAATTCTGTAGTGTAGTTTTAACATCATGATTATCATGTACCTTTCTAACTGATGCATAAGGCAGATGTGGTCATGGCTCCTTGGGATCGTGGGCATAGTACAGAAGAACCAGTAGATCATCAGGGCTTGGAGAGAGAATGATGCTGCGGAGAGTGACCAGAGAATCAGGCCGACTCTCAAAACTCCGAGGAAAGGCCAGGGGGACACATAATCATACTGCTAATGGTACTATTAGTCTTTAAAAAGTATTAAAAGTCGAGAGGATCGACTTCATTACACCTGGTCTTATCCCAAATGGCTCAGTCTCTTTCTGCAGGGCGACCTGCCGAAAGCATCGCTCAAAGCACGAACTCCGTAGCTCCAGCGACGACCCCCAGGAGTTTCCGAGACATATTAATATTCACTCGTGAACCGAAAGATACTGCCCGGAATCGAACCCACAACCTTCGGGGGGAGGCAGACTAGTATTGGGACTCTCCGCTGGTTGTTGAAGATGAGAACGGAGCACGTATGGTGTTCTGTTGATGATATTTACCCATGTTGCTGTCCTAATCTATATCTATAAAAGACGATGTATGTCTGTTGTATGTCCGTTCTTTATGCGTTCGCGAACGGTCCATCCGATTGAGATGAAATTTTCTACACGTCTTCTTCTCATTCCCGTGCAGCCGACTGTCATAGTTTGTTAGTGTACAATCAGCTATTTACTTACTAAAATTTAATATTTTAATATCTTATCATTTATATATAGCGAGGGGACTTAACTTAAGAAAAGTTATTTCAAGGGGCATAACTTTTAATAACATTGCTATATATTTTATATATAGATTGTTGCATTGTTTTCAAAGATGTATAAACTCTTTGTCTATAGTTATTTACAGGCATATGAGTTATAATAAATAATGATATAATCTTTAAGGCATTTTCAAAGTTTTCATAAAAATAATGCATCTATTTAAATAGTGAAAATTTTCTAACTCATCTTTTTATTTTTTTTCAACAGCACATTAATTTTTTTTAACATTCTCATATGTATGGCGCGTTACACCCACGTTGGGTATTTATGATGCCCATGTTAAACATTTCTTCAACGAGTTACTTTTCATGCATTTTAATGCTTATTGTTCTTTTGTTGTCAAAGAATTGCTTCATAAGAGATGTTGAATGAAAGAATGTATGAGAGGAAATAGAGAAGAAGGGCAGAATGTAGGATGGGCCTGCGAAAGATTTTCGTTCGTTAAAAAAAAAAGTAATTTTTTGTGAGAGAAAGTTAGTTGCATATCGTTTGCAGTACTCTGCAGTCAACCCACCGCCCACCATTTATTGGCTGTTCGTGATATCTTGGTAAGTTTACTTTAGATAGATCTCTTCCAATCATATTTTCTACTATCAATCTATCTATTCTTCTATTCTATCTATATTTTTAACGGGAACGGGCCGAACATAGACAGACAGACAGACAGACAGACAGACAGACAGACAGACAGACAGACAGACAGATAGACGGGAACGGGAGCTTATATGACTACTTATACGAATTAAATGAGATGCTCCCCATCAGGGCCTGGGCGAAGTCGGGCCGGGTCAGACAGACAGATAGACAGACAGACAGATAGTCGGGAACGGGAGCTTATATGACTACTTATATGAATTAAATTAGATGCTCCCTACCAGGAGCTGGGTGAAGCCGGGCCGGGTCAGACAGACAGACAGACAAGCAGACAGACAGACAGACAGACAGACAGACAGACAGACAGACAGACAGACAGATAGATAGATAGATAGATAGATAGATAGATAGATAGATAGATAGATAGATAGATAGATAGATAGATAGATAGATAGATAGATAGATAGATAGATAGATCCCCGCCAGGGCCGGGTCAGCTAGTCTCTAATAAATGTCTAGTGCACTAGTCGGCACACTGTTTATAGTTATGTGTCGAAGTAATTTTCCAAAGTGTCTCAGCGTGCCAGCCTGCCCAACATATGTAACATATGGTGAGCAGGCTGGCATATTTATAACAACGATTGAAACAAATTAATTTGATTTTGTATTAATATGTTTCACACACATATTCCTATAGACCAGCTTAAGAATGGAAGTGGAGGCAGTCACTGCGGCTCTCCGCTGGATGGAGAATACGACACACACACACATCGTGATTGTAACTGACTCAGAAAGCATGCTGACGAGGGTGAGGACGGGCAGACTTCGTGCGGAGTGGCTTGCTTCGCTTCGGAGGTCACGGGTGACAAGCATCGCCTGGATCTTTTCTCCGGGGCATGCCGGTGTGCTGGGAAATGAACAGGCGGACAGATTGGCTGGCTCTGCAGAACTTGGTGGAGTATTGATACATGACAAGGCAGACGTGGTTGCGGCCTTGTGGGAGCACGTGCACACCTCGGAGGAGCAAATGGATTACCATGGTCTGGCAAGAATGAGACAACGAGGAGTGACGAAGGGATCTGGCCGACGCTCAACGCTCAAAGGAAAGGCGAGACGGACTTATAATCAGATTGCTACTGGAACTATTAGTGTTGGAACTCTTCGCTGGCTGCTGAGGATGGGAACGGAGCACTTATGGGAATGCCCCGAATGCTGTGATGTCGGTTCCTAAATCAATCAATCAATCAATCATTGTCTGGGGTAACCCCCCCCCCCCTCCCCCTCCCAGTGTTGTCACACCGCCACCAAATATTAAATATGAGAAGAACAATGTGGGTTGGTAGAGGGCAAGTGTTCATTAGTTCAACATGTCCTTTGCAGAACCTCGCTCCGATAACAACCTTCCGTAAAATCTCTCGATCATAAGCAATATGTCCCGCGACAGATACACCCATCTGGAGATCATCCGCCACATCCTGCACCCATCTTCTCTTTGGCTTTCCTTTTCCTCTCTTCCCAGGCATATCCATTATTCATTATTGTTTTCTCCAAACATTGGTGACGTTTCAAGTGACCAAAACATTTCAGTGTTCTTTGTTTTATCGTCTTTAATAGCCAACCTTCTTCAGTATTCAGCTCTTGAAGTATGGGTGCATTTGTTCTTTTCTTTATCCAAGATATTCTGAGAAGTCGTCTATAATATGTATATTAAAAGGCATTTATGCGTTGTTCAGCTTGCTTAGTAAGTGTCCAGGTCTCATAGGCAGGCGTATGTTCCAACAAAGTATTGTGTTTAAATATTGAGCACAACCCACTACTGGCAACGCTGATCGTATTCTGGTATGAACCTAAGGTAAGGCCTATCCACGTCAACGTGGAAGCACTATGAGGAAGCACCGTGGAAGGTTCATACCAGAATACGATCAGCGTTACCAGTAGTGGGTTGTGCTCAATATTTAAATCTCAGATCCTGAAACAACTAAAGTATTGTGTTGTTTTTCTTCCTCTTATGCCGTTAGGTGTCGTTGGAGGGGGGGAGGGGGGGGGGGGGGTAACTGAAGTTCCGGTGTGACAGTGCTACACACAAAGGCTATGATCGTGAACGTATAGCACCAGACAAGTCAGTCTTCGCGTTGTTAGAAAAGGATTTTATTGATGAATCATTCTAGCTCAGCACATATGATGGAGACTCCCTTCTCGGTGTTGACATCTGTTCTCGCTGGCCTCCCAAGTGACGTGTGTGTTTTCCTAGATACCCTTCTTCATTCGTGCACACACGTTCACTATGGTTTTCCCCCTAGTCAAGGAATGCGCAGCATTCCTTAACTCTTTACTCCTAACCTAGAATCCCTCACTGTTACAATACCTCCCCTTCTTCAAAGAGAATTTTTCCTTGAAAAAATCTCAACCCCAACTTTTAATTAGTTAACTTTACCTCTCTATACTACAATAACAACAATTCTATATATTTCCTAAGTCAATTCTCCTATCTCCTCATAGCCAATTGCTACCCAGAGATCATAATATCGAAACTCTCTACAAAACTCGTCATAAAGTTCTCTAGAAAACTTTCTACAAAACTCTCCATAAAATTCCCCACAATACAAAAGTCTCCATAAGCGAACCGCTTATAACTTTAAAACGTCCATCTAAATTATGATTGACAAAACTGAAGATATTCCCCTTATCCTTTAATTTCCCCCTTATTCACATTCTCACTCTCTCAGTATTCTAGGATAGACAGGAAAAAATAGCTAGATTAGATTTGTGTAGGTGCGCACCTGAAATCAATAAAAGTAAGGAAAAAGTAAGAAAGTAAGAAGTAATCACCTTTCTCTTCCCATACATTCTCAAAACTTTATCAAAAAATAAAGTTTCAAAATTTATCTTCAGTTTCCGTCAATAATAATTGTTATTATCAAAAAAGTATGTTAATCCAAAACTGCCAGCCTTTGTATTATTCAGACCAACAATTTCCTGTTTACCTTTCCTTCAACCACAAAAACCTCCTAACTGTTAAGTACAGTCTTCTTCTTCCAATATGCAGTTAAATGCCAAATTTCAACCTGGCATTCCCCCCATATTCTCCCCTTAAACGCTGTTCAATCCAGCTCCTATTATAAACCTTGTATATACATTGCATACCCCACATGTATAACTACATACCCCTCCATTGCTACTGCACTTCACTAACTACTATTTTAATTCATCTTCTAACTGAACTTCAAAGTAATAATCATTTTAACCACCCTTAGGGTAACTCAATCAACCCAAAACATCGTAAAAATAACCATCTAAGTTAACTTATTTTTCACATTTCATACAACACAATTGAAGTCCCAACAATTGAACAAAGCATTTCAATCCCCTCATCATATTTATCCCCCCACATTAATCAATGTACACATACATTATAAATTTCAAGACCAATTTCTGAGTACCCAATAATAATTTTCCGCTTTAGAAAAATTCCATCAAGTACCTTTGTAAACACAAAATTATCGTGTCCAACTTCTTCTTCTATCTGCTATCTGCAGAACCCTATATCACTCTTTTCCTCTATCATTTCTCCATTTCTTTAATAACCTCAAATTTTTTTCAATAATTGCAATATCTACATCAATGTCTCTATCCTCTCGAGGAGAGCTATCTTCTTTCATATCAGCTTCTTCATCAGTTTCTGACTTTTCATCCATCTCTTGTTCCCCATCTGTATATCCATTACTAGCAACCGCTAATCTCTTCCTTTCTACATCCAATCTAATTTTTCTGTCTTGCCGTCTCAACAGATTTTCAAAAAGTGGCATCTCTTCCTCACTCGAAGAATTCTCTCTAAGTTTCCTTTGCCTCTTAATTTCTTTTTCTTTCTGTCTATCCAACTTTCTTTTTACTGCTTGTCTTGTATTCATAAATGGAGGTTCAATATTTTCCCTAACTGACTCTTCACTCATATAATCGTCATACACATTATTTTCCTCTGTCATGACTGTTTTTGGTATCGTTTCTTCTTGTTCAGCTGTATTAGATGCTGTTGTTACTTGTTTTCCATTCTCTATAGGCCTTGGATAACCCGATTGTCTGACAATCTGTCCACCCGACAATATTTCTTCGGAACAATAATTATTATTATTATTATTCTCTGCATCCCTTTCTTCATTATCCCGCCTTAAGTGTTCTACATGTGAACGTGCAACAAGACTTTGATTACCTGCTCGATTACTGTAGATTCCCTTCAGATAAGTTCACCTTCATGCAAGAATCGACAATTGCTCACGACTTCAGCAAAAAAAAACTTACTTTCCAGCAGCAATCTGTGACTTTCATATATATCAAACGTAATCCAGTCAACAACAACTGGACTTAAAGCTGACGCTATCCAGTCTCTTATTTTCATGTGGAACTCTCGCCATGGTCAGTTTAAATAGTTGAAACAAGTTTCATTTATGCCTTCCTTTAATTGAAGTGACTGTATAAAGTATTGCAGACCTTGATTTCATAATTCTGGAATTCGTACCATAACCTTGAGTTCACCTTCAACAATCCCACGGGTTAAAACTCATTTTTTTCTTACTGATTTTTGATGCAGAACGGCATTACTTATAGCATTTTGCGTTGGTCAGTTCTCCAACTAATTTCATAATTATGCAATAACATCAGTCTTTCAAAAAAATAAGTATCACTCAAACCTTTTCTTTAGCGCTGACCTTGAAATTGGATCTCCTTCTTAATCAGGAATCTAGTGCAAACCCAGAACAGCTACCAACAGTCGGCTTTCATCTGTTGTTTTTCAAATTAATTACTTCTCCAGACATGCCCGACATAACTATGGCGGTATTCTCTCTCCGCGACCTCCCCTGTTTCGTAAGGTCAAAGGCACCAAATCAGCCTTGTGTGACAGTGCTACACACAAAGGCTATGATCGTGAACGTATAGCACCAGACAAGTCAGTCTTCGCGTTGTTAGAAAAGGATTTTATTGATGAATCATTCTAGCTCAGCACATATGATGGAGACTCCCTTCTCGGTGTTGACATCTGTTCTCGCTGGCCTCCCAAGTGACGTGTGTGTTTTCCTAGATACCCTTCTTCATTCGTGCACACACGTTCACTATGGTTTTCCCCCTAGTCAAGGAATGCGCAGCATTCCTTAACTCTTTACTCCTAACCTAGAATCCCTCACTGTTACACCGGCGCTTGTGATTAGCGTTTTTCCTTCAATGTCCTCCATGAATATTCAGCTGAAGTTTAGGATCAAGTAAATTCCCCACCGGTTTGCTAGACCGGTCTCTGTGGGTTCGAAACACGGCGGTGCTGGGTTTTTTTTTCGAAAAAAGGTATATGGGCCTGTCGTTCAGAAAGCAATGACAAACTACTGAACGTAAGATTTGCCCAGGAATCACGAACAGCGAAAAATGCTGGGGTTGATTTGAACCCTCGCATCGGAGTTCATAAAAACAAATGTTGGCTAGAACTTCAGTTGCAAATTGGAGGTCTGTCGACTTGGTTCACTTGAGGTAGGACGACTAGTGTCATCTATAGGATGACTTTCATCTCGTGCGTACGCAAATTCAACGTTAAGAAGTAAGTACCGTATGTAGGCATTCATTGGGATATGAACATTAAAGTTTTTTGGAATAAACTATGTATGTATGTAGATGAAGATGGGGTTTGAATAAAAAGAACTTGCAAACAAAAGACAGACAAGAAGGGAGAATAATAGTCTTCTTAAGACAATCGACGGTGGTAGTAAACGTCACATGACCAGCCGTTTGCTCATAATGTCCGTACATTATTACAGGCAAGCTTCGTGCAGAGTGGCTTGCTTTGCTTCGGAGGTCACGGGTAGCAAGCATCACCTGGATCTTTTCTCCTGGGCATGCCGGTGTGCTGGGGAATGAACAGGCGGACAGATTGGCTGGCTCGGCAGAACTTGGTGGAGTATTGATGCATGACAAGGCAGATGTGGTTGCGGCCTTGTGGGAGCACGTGTACACCTCGGAGGAGCAAATGGATCACCATAGTCTGGTTAGAATGAGGCATGACGAGGGGATCTGGCCGACGCTCGATGCTCAGAGGAAAGGCGAGACGGACATATAATCAGATTGCTACTGGAACTATTAGTGTTGGAACTCTTCGCTGGTTGCTGAGGATGGGGACGGAGCGCTTATGGGAATGTCCCGAATGCTGTAATATCGGTTCCTAGATCAATCAATCAATCAATCAAACCAGCCGTTTGCATATATTATAATGTCCGTACATTACTAGCAAACGTTTGCTTATAAAGTCTGAAGAAAATAATAGTGTCGACAATGGTTTTGTACGAAGAGTCTGTTAGTGACTTCCCTTTGATTACCGCCGTCTGCTGTCTTGGGGGTAAAAAATAACTAATAACTCATGATAAGAAAAACGTCGCTGGTTGTTTTATCTGTTGTTCTTTTAGTTCTGGTAAGTTCACTATCCTTTCTCCACTAATGTGTTCTTCTGGTAGGTACATTACTTTCTCTCGGACATATCTGGTTGTGGTAGCGTTTAAACGCCGCAATCACATCATACTGACTCCTGTGTGACAAGTGACAAGAACTTTCAAGAAAGGAAAAGTTCTCAAGTTAAATTAAATCAAGTACTTCGGGGAGTTTGAAAGTAGTCGGTGTCTATGTATATGATATGTTTAGCCAGTGACAACAAACGGGACATGAAGGGGCGTGGCGCTATTCGACTACCTGACATTTGCGACTCCGATTCATGAGCTTTTTATTTGAAAATTTAAATAGTGAGGAGTGTGATTGCCTGATTAGTTCCAGATCTTCCCCAATGAATCCATAAAATTCCCATAATTAACAACCACCCATTTCAACTAATTGAGGACCCAAGACCCTGGTTACAAAAGAAATCTTGCCACTCCTGAGGATTGAACTCAAACCACTGTTTTGACAAACTAGTGCACTAAGCCATTTAAGCTCCACAGTTGTTAAAACCCCATCAATTTGGTTTATTCACTCTAGTAGAACTTGAAGGCCGTCTCTCTGGCGGAGGGGTTAAGAATGTTGTCCGTAATTCCGTATACTCGCGTACGGAACACATCTTTCGATGATTTGGGAGCAGATCACGCCGCGCAGGTAACTTATGGAGGTATGTGAGCCGGTTGTTCAGAAAGCATCGGTAAACTACTGAACGTTAAACTTGCCAGACATTAACAGCAGCTGAAAAATACAGGTGTTGACTGCAATGTCCTGTAAAGGATATGCAAAATAAACAACAACAACAAAATAGAACTTGAAGAATTGAGGACTGGAGATGATGTAGTTTAATTTTGGTAGGCAAGCAACAAACACATTCATATACAAATAGGTGACAAGGAGGAATGGTATGGTTAATTCTGCTTGCTCCATACAAGGCCCTGAAGAAGAAGAATGATAAAAATGAAATCCTTTAAAAAAAAACACAAGTATATATATATATATATATATATATATATATATATATATATATATATATATATATATATATAAATCATCATCATCATCAAGTGCCGTGCCGGCTGGCGTAGGCGTTCATGGCTCTCCACAGATCTCGGTCTTTGGTGTTCTGGATCAACTCTGCTGATGATATTCCTCCATGCCACCATCTCAATCCGTCCAGCATCATTTCTCTTGGTCTGCTTCTGCCTCTCTTCCCCTCGATCTTTCCAGTTGTCATGATGTTCTCCAATGCCTCTCTTCTCATCACATGACCAAAGAAAGCTGTTTGTCTCTTTCTTATTGTTGTATATAGTGTTCTAGTTTCATTAGCCTCTTTCAGGCAATCGTTGTTAGTTACTCTGGCAGTCCAAGGAATTCGCAACATTCATCTTAAAAACCACATCTCTGTTGCTTCTAAGTTCTTCCTAATTTGTTCATTTACATTCCAAGATTCGCTGCCATACAGCAAAACTGGTTCTATATAGCATTTTAGCACTCTTTCTTACATTCATTGATAGCGACTTATTGCATAAGATACTCTTCATTTTCTGAAATGCGACTTTTGCCTGGCCTATTCTGCTCTTAATCTCTGTTGTACGTCTTCCATCTGATGTTATAAGTGCCCCTAGGTATTTAAAATTATCCACTTGGTTGAGAATTTCCCCTTCTATTTCTATGTCACATTTTGGTGTCCCCATTTTCTTTGATATCACCATTGTTACTATTTTCTTGATATTCAAAGAGAGTCCTTTCCTTGCACTCTCTGTTACTACAACGTCCAATAATTGTAGGTCTGTTGCATTATTCGCCACCAATACTGTATCATCTGCATAGAGTATATTGTTTATATTGTATCCTCCGATTAGTATTCCTGGCTTCTCTTTGATCTCTCTCATTATTACTTCGCTATATAGGGAGAAGAGATCGGGTGACAAGACACACCCCTGTCATACTCCTAGCTTTATCTGTTCATAACTACCCTCTTTATTTCCCATTTTAATTGCTGCTACTTGGTTCCAGTATATATTCTTTATTATTCTTAAATCTTTCCCATCAATGTTGATATCTTCCAATATTTTAATCAGCTCATCATGTTTTACTTTATCAAATGCCTTATTATAATCTATGAAGCATAAATATATGTCTCTCTGTTTCTCTATTGACCTTTCTATTAGTGTTCGTAATATATATATTGCATTGTTTGTACCCTTTCTTTCCATAAAACCATACTGTTCTTCACTAATTTCCATTTTATTTTTTTCTTGTTCTTCTCATTATAATTCTGAGTAGAAGCTTAGTGACATAGTTTATGAGGTTAACTGTATGAAAATCTTCACATTCAATTGCTCCTGGTCTCTTTGGTATTGCTATAAATACAGATTTTAGCATATCGCTCGGTAAATATCCACTGTCGTAAATATCATTCAGCATTTTGGTTAATATATCTACCCCAAATTCTCCCAACACTTCTAATTCTTCTACTGTGATTTAATCTGGCCTAGCTGTTTTTCCTTTCTTCATATGTTTCATAGTGTCAGCGACTTCTTCTTTTAGAATAGGTGGGCCTTCTAAGTTACTTTCTTCTGTTAATTCTTCCCTTTCTCCATTATATAATTCTCTTATATACTCATTCCACCTCTTCATTATAGCACCTTCCTCCAATAATATCGTTCCTGTTTTTGATTTCAAACACCCTGTATTTATTCTTATTTTTCTTCCTGTGAGCTCACTGATTTGTCTGTGCATACTGTTTTGATCTTTAATGGAATTTAATTCAATTTTTTTGCATTGCTCGTTTAACCAACTTTCTTTTGCCTTCACACATTTATCTCTTATATTTTTATTTATCTTAGCATACTCTTGTTTGTCATTTTTATTCTGTTTCCTTTGGTCCATCAGCATTAAGATTTCTTCATTCATCCATTTTTTCTTAGCTTTTTGGCTTTTTTTCTCCATTATATAATTCTCTTATATATTCATTCCACCTCTTTATTATAGCACCTTCCTCCAATAATATCGTTCCTGTTTTTGATTTCAAACACCCTGTATTTATTCTTATTTTTCTTCCTGTGAGCTCACTGATTTGTCTGTGCATACTGTTTTGATCTTTAATGGAATTTAATCCAATTTTTTTGCATTGCTCGTTTAACCAACTTTCTTTTGCCTTCACACATTTATCTCTTATATTTTTATTTATCTTAGCATACTCTTGTTTGTCATTTTTATTCTGTTTCCTTTGGTCCATCAGCATTAAGATTTCTTCATTCATCCATTTTTTCTTAGCTTTTTGGCTTCTCTCCGGTAATATTTCTTTTTTAGTTTGATGAATGGAGCCCCTTAACATTTCCCATTGTTCATTTATAATCTGTATTTTAGCTATTGCATTGTACCTATTTTTCAGTCACTCTGTATTGTTCTTGAATTTCTTTATCTACTTTCAGAACCTCTTTATTAAGTCTCAGATTTTTTTCCCTCTCTTT